>VWZY01008971.1:5583-48594 GCA_013399075.1 Chloroceryle aenea
CTTTTTCCCCAAGCGCTCCCGCCACCGAGGGCCGGGGTCAGACGAGCACAACGCGACCCGGCTTCCGTGGGACCCTCCTGGCGGCCTCCTCTCCCCTCCTCCGCCGGNTCTGGTTTTAATTGCTTCCATTTGGCCTCTGCCTGGGTTGGGAGCGACGTGGACTTCAGCGAATGTGTCCTGACCACAGGAAGGAACAATGTTAAACGTTTTAATTATATGGGGAGTGAAACAAAGTAAAAGCCGAACAATGAAGAGCAAATATAAAGAAAGGAAACTAATTAATGGAACATTAACATAAGAATTTAATGCAACCAGGCTGAGTCTGGTTTGCAGCATGAAAAGGAAAACAGCTTTATTGTCCTGAAAAGGAGCGGGCGCAACCCGGCACTGCGTGCACGGCACGGCTGCCCTGGCCTTGAGTGGGTTACTTCCACCAAAAAGATGCTTTTAAGGTTCACTGTCCTTAGGAAGCTGTGAACCAACCTATCTAGGCTGAAAATCTGACACACAGTCACCCAACGTAATCTTTAAACTTTCATAAGCAAAGAGTTCCTGTGGTATCCTCAAAACTGCCCTTTCTGTAAATAAACACTTGCTGCAGACAGAGGTGTGAAGACATGGTCTGAAGGGTCCATTCCGTTGCCAGGACAGAGTTTTTCACACGCTTGGACCCCCAGCCTCTATTGATACGTGGAGTTGTCCTGCCCAAGGTGCAGGACCTTGCGCTTGGCATAATGTTTGGCGCAGAATGGCAGGACCTTTTCCTAATGCCACTTCAGGAATAAATACTAGGTTGCTTCTGCAGGTCTACTGCCTGTAAGCAAAGAGCTGATACACACCAACCTGCTTTTGGGCACCACTGCTACAGTCCGTTGACAGCAGAAGAGTTTTGATCTTTTTTCTTATCTATTAGAAGAAAAATATCTATTGCTCTTCCTGGTACAGAAGATGAGATCACAAAACACACCATGCCAGAGAGGCTAGATCAGTGTTGCAGTTGTGAGGAGAAATAACAGCTCTGTAAATCCCTTTTACCATCTTACATCTCTTAAGGATGGAGAATAACTCTAAGGAATGCACTGAGGGCTAATGTATTGTTAATATGTTTTATTCAAGTGTCCCCTTCATTGCTGAGAATGAAATGTATCAATGTGTGTATGTGTGTATGTGCATCCTTGTGTGTGTGGAATCATTTTGGTTGGAAGAGACCTTCTAGATCACCAAGTCCACCCACTAAGCCAGCACTGCCAGGGCACCACTGACCCCTGTCCCTTAGCACCACATCTTCATGACTTGGAAACCCCTCCAGGGATCACAGGGACACTAGCCTGGGACAGCCCTGGAGGGGAAGAAATCTTCCCTAATACCCAATCCAAACCTCCCCTGGCACAACTCGACTGGTTCCTCTTCTATCACTTGTCCTTTGGGAGAACAGACTGACCCCACCTGGCTCCAACCTCTTTTCAGGGAGCTGTAGAGAGCGAGAAGGTCTCCCCTGAGCCTCCTTTGCTCCAGGCCAAACAACCCCAGGTGGCTTTCAGCTTTCTCAGAAAGCATAAGCAACCACAAGTTCCCATGCATCATTTCTCCAGGACTCCATGTAACATCTCATTGGGAACCACCAGTACCTATCAAAAATGCAGGCACTCTTGTCTGCCAGGTACTCGGTACCTTAGCAAGGTTTCATGAACAACTGAAAGCAGACTTCTGGATAAAATAAATAAATAAGCTAAAAAGACAAAGCCTAAAAATTTCGGGCCACGGTCGGAGCTTCTTCAGCTCTAGCAATGGGAGAAACAACCTGGGGGGAAACCAGATGTATAGATAGCTTGTAAATTCAGGACATAGTGATGAAAGCATCTCTGCGTGGTTTTATATGGTTCTCACAAAAAACAATTGCTAATCAGAAGTGACTGGTTAAATTGTGTCACTGACCAGTCCTATTCTGCATGTTCTGTTGAAGCCAGGCACCCTCTGAGGACAGCTGGAGCTCAGCCAGAATGTCATGACCATGGTCAAGGTCATAGGTCCTCACGTGCCGAGCGATACAGCCTGGTTCCTAATCTTTACAGACTCTTTTTCCATGGGGAAGCAAACTGGAATACACTCAGCTGGACACGTTAGTATTTTTAATCCTTATCTCCTTTTGATATAAAAATAAAGCTACTGGTTATTTTTTGTTTCATTATTAAGCCCTTGGTTTTTACAAGGATTTCAGAACTTGGCCTAGATTAGAAACAAAAATAGTAAGAGCTCCTTTTCACAAGAAATAAGATTTGAAGGTATTAGGGGGTATATGCCCTCCTTTTAGCAATCAGCACGCAGAGTTCTTTTTTTTACACCCCCCCCCAATAAATTAAAAAGTCAACCACAATAGCTCTAAATAATTTTTCTTTGTTTCAGATTTGAAAATGCTGTTTGTAGTAAAATTCCACTAGCACACATAGAAGAGAGTTATGTCCTTTCACAGCCTTTTCCTGGCTATAATTGGACTTGCTATGAATAGTTGGTATGCAGCCCAGTGCAGGGGGATTGAACTGAATGTTGAGACAGGTGTATTTTTGGCTCAGCCACCTCCCCAGTATGTAATTGTGGTCTCTTTGCATCACTTTTCCCTCCTACCCTAGCTTGTCTGTTCTACTTAAACACTTTGGAGTTTTAAAACATGACATCTTACATATTTCTAAATAACCATGCCCAAAACAATGCTTTGTGTTTGAATCCTTATGCTCCATTAGCACTGAAGTAACAGCAGCCTGTCGATGGCTTCCTCTTCAGAGGAGCTGGGCAGCTCTGACATCGTGCTTTAATCTTCAGCTGGGCTTTGTTCAGAGCTGTACCACTCAGGGACAAACCATTATGTGTGGGCATGTGAATGCAGGAATAAAAGGAAACGGCTGCATCCAGGAGTCTGGAAATCGTTATGTTCCCACCATCAGGGCAGCCACATTGTACAGTCCGTTCCAGGATCAGGGCCTCAGCCTGCAAGGCCACGGGAATCTCCAGGTTTTGCAGCAAACAGAACTCAGATGGTTTGCTGGAGGTTCCTGATGGTTGTGATTTCACATCCTCAGCTGGTGCCATTGCTGAAGGACCAGACCCTGACACTGCTGCCAGCCAGTTTCCCTGCCATTCCTTGGTGCTAGCAACCACATTCTGATGCAAGACTAAATCTCTTTTTTAAGTGACAGCATTTTTTGGAAGCAGATGAAGTGCCAGACAACATCAGATCCACGGCTCAACTACCGTAGCACCTGCTCTCTGGCATGAAAGTAGTTCTCATTTTTGTCTCTAAGTTAGAAGAATGAAATGTTCACGCCCAGCTTTGTGTGGTTTAATCTGTCTTTCAGAAAAGTGTGATAGCTCTGAATATTCTTATTACTGTTCAGATAAGTTTCCTCTTCAAAATCCATGTCTTCTGGGCCTCCTTGCTTAGGTACCACTTCAGTCTGAGGTGCATCTGTTATCCTGCAGCTCGACCAGGGCCTCCCTTCTCCTTGCTCTAGAAGACTCTCAATCTAACTCCTCCAAGCCTTTCTCTAGTCTTATTAATATACGCTATGCTCCCTAGTCTAATTTCAAAGGGAAAGGTTTATTTCCTCATTAGGTGTTCAAATTACCTGACATCATGATCCTCTTTCCCTAAATATTCTTTAATCCTGCAATATCCTTTTGAAGGATATGACCATAGGGAGCAGCTGAGCTGGACGTTGCCAGTGATTTAGGTAATGACATTCCACTCTTTCCCATATTACTGCCTGGCCCATCTCTAATTCACCCTAGCTGCCTTTGATACCCAGGCAATCATTTCAGACCTCACAGATCGCTGCTTTTCAAGCTGTTTTCAGCTTTGTGCCTCATACAGTCGTTATTAAAGGCAACAAATGCAGCCTGGTTTAGTACTTGTAGCATTTGTTGCTGCAGACACGAAGAGTCAGCCTGTCCACTGCCATCAGCCAGCTGCACAGGGCTGGACCATTGCACAGGGAATGCTTCTCTCCTGCTCCTTCTCCTCCTGTGCCTTCTGGAAGCAGGGAACGAAGGTAACCGAAGGACTCCCCATCCAAGGAGAGCCCTGAGTCCACTCGCCCACAAAAGGCCCTGGAATTACAAAACTTGCTTCCATAAATGATGCCAGGCAAGATGGTTTTTTGGGGAATAGCCTGGCCAAGCAGCACGCCCTCTACAAATGCTTCAGAGATGGGCTTTCTGACCTGGCCCATGGGCCTTCTTTCATGATCTCGGCCAATCATGGCAAGTAAATGTTTTTACCTTCTCTTCATCCACTCCTATCTCATAATGTGGCTGGTTCACAAGTCAAGTCACCCCTGTACAATTGCTAGTGTTGCCTGCTCATTCATTCCTGGAATTTCACAGCTTAAAGAACCACTTGTTCACCTTAACTAGACATGCAAATGGCCCATGGTTCACAAAATACAGTGGAAAAATGAAAGACCAACAAAAGCAGTGGTTTATGAGCAACTTGGAAAATAGTTTTATACTGAAAAAGCGTATGTGCTGCTTCAAGGGACAATTTAACCTGCTCTTGGCCTTCCCAAGAAATCTTCACACACCTTGTATCCACATGGGAAAGATTCTGATTGCTTCATATTTCAGTTCCTGAGCTTAAACTGTGCTCTTCCAGGACAACTGAGCTCAAGCCCAGGAGCCTGGCATTCTCCCTCTTCCCACATCCACATGAAAAGCAACTGGGACTCTGATCTTGCACCGGAGACTCCTAACTGTCCTGCACTCAAGGAGAAGTGACTCCCAGAAGCCAGGCTGATGGAAATAAGCCGTTGTGCCAACAGTGCACAAGAGTTTGGTGCACAGTCTGCTGTGTGGCCTGGGTGCCTGTCTGCCTACGGAGACCTAGCCAGTGAAAAGGAAGAGTTGAAGAAGAAAAGCATTTCAGACCTCACAGTTTTTCAAGAGCACAATGTAGTTGCTTTCCCTAGCACACCAGAACTACTTGGCTTTTTCTCCTCAATGGTTAAAATCACATTTCTTGGGAAAGGCTAATAAATGGAACAATAGAACCCTGGAGCCTGCAGAGATTGGGTCCGGTTCGTACAAAGGCAAAACAAAACCAACAGAAAACAACCCCAGAAAAGGCCCTCTTCTTACATTTGCCACAACAACCTTATGCCTGGAACCACGGGAGGAGGCCCACGCACACTTTGGCCGTTGATTACGCCTTTTGAGTCCTTTTGCTGGTATTTTTTGATGACAGAAGCAACTGGAGGAATCCAGAAAATAGAGTTGGGGACCCTTCTGAGTCACTTCTTGTTTTCCCTGTCTCCTCTCAGGGGTTGGCAGCCCCTGGACATATTTCTGCCATTTCCTGAGCGTTCTCCACGAAGTGCTGACTTGCAGCCGGCAGCCTGTATCACTCAGAGCGGTATTCAGCATCACAAAGGATCAGATCCAGAGCTGAATCCAGCCAGGCTGGACTTACAACTTGTCAGCAGTAATCCACCGTGAGCAAGGTGACAGAGTACCCAAAGATCAGCATGGCTGGATGGCTGGCACATGCGTCCCACATTTTGGGGGCACATGGATGCCCATGTGTTACATTAATACACTCTGACGTAGTCTTAGGGTAAAGGACTAGCAGAGTGGTTCAATCTACTCCTTGTGGTTGAGTGCTCACCGATTATCTGTAGGAGTGCAGTACAGCTGTTTGTCAGACACGAGGCACTCGTTTAGCTCTCTGTATTGTTAAATGTGTTATTAGCTAATTTACAGTAGGAGAATCTTTCCCTCCTGTATGTGTGATGAACCTCCTCTGAACCTATTTTGCACCTATTCCTTGCCTCAGCTTGCTCTGGGTAAGGGGTAGTGATGTGTGTGAGGCAGAAAGAACTGCTCCTGACTTTCATAATCATACTGAGCTTCCAAGAGTGGCAATTAAAAAAGAAACATGCATTAATTAATTTCTGATTTCTAACTGCTAAATGCAATGTATTTTGTGTTGATTCACAAAGACAACAATGCCCATGAAATCCCCCAAATCCCCCAATCACGTTTCAGAACATAGATTTGCTTTAATGCTTCGTTTTAGAAACAGCTCAAAATCAGCCAGGGCAGTCTCAGAAATCCTAAATCTGAGTTTCTCTGAGGGGATTTCATCCCAGTTTCATATCCAGCAGTATTTCTCACCAGTTTCTTAGCACACACAAAAGTATTAATTCATTGCTGTACTTCACATGGAGAGTAGCTGGATTTTGAACCAACTTGTCACTGCTGAAAATATCAGGGCTGCTTCTTCAACAGTCATTGAAACCCTTGGTCACACAACGATGGACAGACAGCAAACAAGCTGGTGAAGCAAAGCAGGCCTTGTGTCAATGCCTCCCCGTGAGGACACACAAAAAACCTTCTTATGTCCACTGAGGATAAAGCAAGAAGCCACTGCAAGAGTGACTTGGGTTTGGATGTCACGGGGGAAAGAAAAAATTATCTTGTGATAAAAGGAATGAGACACTGGGATACATTGCTGAGAGAAGCTGTTGGATTTCCCCCACCCGTGGGGGATTTTATGAACATGTTGGGAAGATGTGGGTACAGTTGTTCCCATCAGAAAGGTGGAAGGACAGAAGAGGGGTTCTTCTGAAATAAAGGATCCTGAGATGCAGCCTATGTTCTATGCTTCTGTTATAGCCATTGTTTTTATGGTCTAGGAGTAAATTAACCAGCTTCAGACCTGAAGAATTTTGGAAGAATGAAAAAAAAATATTATAATTAATAGCTTTTTCCCTTTTCCTTTTACATTTTATCTCCTCTCCCCTGTTCTTTCTTATTGGATCCCTGGAAAAAGGAATTCTTTTTGTCTCACTTCTGATTAACCCTCCACAATCCTTCTCCTGCATGTGTGCAAAGCTACACTCCTTTGTGTCTCCAGAGCGTGGCCTGGAGAAGTTCCCCCTTCCACTGCAATTACCAGTTCACAATGACAGGAACAATTCTGCTCCTGCAGGAGATGCCAAGATTTGTTCCCAGCTTCCCATTCCCAAATTAGCGAAAACAAAATTGTTATTATTTAGTTGTAACTTGGCAGTTAAAGAGGATTCTCCCCTCCTGAAGTGCTGTGGATTCTTTCACCACTCAGGTATGTGCCAAAACTTGAAGTTACCTGCTGCTCAAAAGACACAAAAGACCCCAGAAGTTTGGTTACACACGTCAATAACAGTGGGACTCTGGGAAAAGATCATTTCCCTTCCCTTCTCTTTTTTTTTCCTTTCAACACCAGTTCTCATACAATACTAAGTAGTGCCAGCAGGATTTGAAATTGAATTCAGAATTATTTTAATTACTTAAAATGCTTTACTTTCTCCCCCCACAACTAAATGCATAAATAGGATCTGCTCAAACATGCCTGGCAGGATGCATTTAAATGCTTCATGAAGATAGGCTGTTCCCTGCCTTCTTCTTTGGTTTGGTTTTCCCTTTCTTGTGTGTATATATATATATAAAAAAATAATCTAGTAGCAAATGAATGAAACTTCATTATGCAAATATGCTAAATCCAGTTGACAGGCAGGAATGCAGGCAATGCTCAAGTAAAGCTGGTAAGCTGAGGGCAACATCTACATTTCATTATTTATTAGGGGGCAGACCTAAAAAGGCTTCTGAGCCCCCAGAGAGAGGGTCAGGCAGGAATATTTACAAAAGCACCTGAGTGAACTGGGTGAACTGTTGCTCTACTATTGTACTGGTGGCAACGGGGGTAAATTAGTGAGTGAAATTAGTCAGCAGTGACACACCAAACTAATCTACTCTATGATTCAGCAATCCGATGCTTTCCTCTGAAGACAAATCCCAGATGCAAACCAAGTGTCATTCTTAGGCATGCATCCCCTCTCCAGTTCTGCAAAATGACTGTATGTGAGGAAAGAACATTTTGTACAGTGTCTGGAAACCCTCCCAGTGACACCTTCACTGGTTCTCACTGAGGTGCTCTAGGAAATTAGGGATTGGGAGCTAGAATTTCGGTGGTAAAACCAAAAGTTATTTCCAAGCTGCTCTGCAAAGGTGTGTCATAAATCAGGGCAAGAACATGACAAAGGACTTAGGTAGCTGGCATTTCTCTCTGGAATGGACTGAAGAAAAAGTTAAAAAAAAAAGGAAAAGCAAAGGCATTACTGTTTCTATATGCAATTTATGGAAGACGTGTTGGTCTTGACAGAGCTCCTTAGGGATGCTGACGTTTGTAAAGGGATTTAATCAGGAGAAATGCATCCCAGAGATGCAAGCCTAGGTTGGTAATTATGAATGAAGTAGGTGAAGGATTCCAATCAAAAGAAACCCTAAACTTTATCAGTTTTTAGCAGCTTGCTATAAAACTCACACTACAGATTTGTGCTGGGCCCAGCCTACTGAACAGTCACATTACTGACTGGGACAATGGATTAAGGAGTACACATAAAACTGGCAGATGGCATCTTTCTAGGAGGGATTCCAAGCACTGGGGAGGACAAGATTAGTACTCACAGCGACCCTAAAATGTTACTGAAATAATCCAAAACTAACAATATGAAATTCTAAGGAATGCTATGCTTGGGAAGAAGAAAACTGAAAATGGAAGATGGCTAAGGAGAAAAAAACTTGGCAGTAATAGTGTCTTCATTTAGCTGGTATCTGGGGCTAAACTGCAGCAGTTGCTCTATCACCCGATGACCCCTCCCCAGCAGACAGGAGAGATCAGAAAAGGAGAAGAGACCCAGGGGTTG
Source organism: Chloroceryle aenea (assembly GCA_013399075.1). Taxonomy (NCBI): domain Eukaryota; kingdom Metazoa; phylum Chordata; class Aves; order Coraciiformes; family Cerylidae; genus Chloroceryle; species Chloroceryle aenea. Next base: position 14,316 of record VWZY01008971.1, read on the forward strand.
AAATTAAAATGGCTTTAATGAAACAGCCAAGCTAACACCAGTGTAAAGTTATACTCAGCTCAGCAAAGGTACAGCAGTCACAATAACCAGGAAAGCATCCTGGTGAGCGAGTCCTTCCAGGGATCAAGAGAATCAGGAAGAGAAGGAAGAGGAGGATCAGGAGGACCTCTATCCTTGGCAAAACTCCGCTTTATACTGAGCAGGACATTTGTGGGATGGGACAGACCTGTGGCCAGCTCAGCCCAGCTGCCCTGGCTGAATCCAACCTGCTGATGGCCTGCAGACCCTGGCTGGCCCAGGAGGCTGTCCCAGCCAATCGTGTGTGTAACAGATTTGAACACCATACACTAGATGGGGGTCCTTATTCCGTCCTGGGCAGCAGTAAGAGGGCTTCAGGAAAAACGTGCAGCCTGGCCTTGAGCACTGCACTTTAGGAAAGGATGCAGACAAACTAGAGCACTGGCAAGAGCAGAAACACTGCTAAGAGGTTTAAAAATGTGACAGAAGGTTGAAAGAAATGGGTTGGGTTGGTTTGGAAAAGAGAAGGCTGAGGAGCAGTTCAGTAACCAGCTTTTAATATGTAAAAGATCTTTAAAAGAATGGTCATCAGTTAATCTCCATGTTCACCCAGCATAGGAAAGAAATCACGGGTTTAATTTTTCAGAAGGGAGAAGGAGGTTAGATGAGATTAAATAAGATTACATTAAATTAGACATTAAAGGAAAACTTTCCAGCTACAAAGGTTGTTAAGGACTGGAAGAGGCTGCCTAGGGAGCTTCTTTCACCTCATAATTGAAGGCTTCTATGAAGAGATTAGACAAAGCTCAGATAGATGGTCTGAGTATTTTTGACCTCTCAAAGCAGGCAGAGGGAGTAGCTGACTTTTAGACACATCTTTCATTCCCACATATCTAAGATGCTATTGGTAAATCACTTAGGAAAGAATATTCTTAGAAGATCCTAAATCTGTAGTTTAAGTGATTTGCTTTTTTTTTCTCCCCCTTTATTTTTATTTTTTTTAAGATTCAATGCATTGAGCAGCTCTTATCGATCATATCAGTGTCAGATTTGGGATTCTCATTCCAGTTTGGAAGGCTCCATTAAAAAAAAAATCTAGCAAAAAGCAAACCCAGATAAACTCTTTTTACCTTTTCCAGAGAACCAAAGGACAGTTCATCTCCCTTTGAAATAAAAGGTGTGATTTGTGTTGGTGACAAGAGGAGACTCTGTGCTCAGGATCGAGATCTGCTGTGTTGCATCACACAGAAGCACACCTGGACTGTCAGATGTGTCAAAACTGCAAGTCACAGTTAATGGGACTGGCTCAGGCAACAGCGATCACACCATCGTGTGTCCGTCAAGCCTGTGTCCATTTCAGATGGTAGGATACATAGGTGGGATGCTGTCAGCTTAATTTGTTTGCATGTAGCATTTGCAGAGGCATTTCTAAAGGACTGTATAGAACCTTGTCACTGAAGCGTTGTAGCCTCTTAAACTCCTGCAGTGGAAGAGCATTTTCAGCTAAGCAAATTCTTTCACTTGCACTGTTAGTGCTTGCTGATGCCAAAAATCCTGCTAAGGAAGTAGCCTTATCTGAACTCTCATGTCATGACAGATGCTTTCAAAGCTTTACCGTGCCCGTAATCGACACGCGAGCCACTCAGCTTGACAGCAGGAGGACTTGAGGAGGAAAACTTTTCCCAGGTGACAATAGGCTTTAAGTAGATATTACCAGGTAACGTGTCGTAAATATTGCACAGCTTTCAGAGGGACTCAAATGACCTTTCCTCCTAACACTCAGCCAGGTTAATGCTTCCTGAAAATGAGAGACAAATCTTCTGACCCTTCTTCAGACACTGAGGTGATGTAGATTCCAATCAGCATCTCCAACAGGGTAACAACAGCTCCGTGCGGAGCCATGGCAGGGACAGCAGCCTGCTAAAAATGTGGGTTTCTGTTTGTGGCTCTTTCGGATCAAGGGCTGCCTCTCCCTCCTTTCTCCCTCTCTTTTCCTTCTCACAGCTGCTGCGTTCAGCTCGCTCTTACACTAACGATGTTCTCGTGAGCGTGTGTTTGAGGCCTTGCTCGGATCTTCCAGGCTAATGATCGGCTTTGGCACGCCGAGCATGGAGGTGTCAGTAGGTATTAATAATACTGTGAAAGAGATAACAGTATTTCCATAAATTGACCTTCTCTGATGATGACTTCACCCCATTTTCTTCAGTTCCGTTTAATGACTTGAAGAGTGCTCGGTGATGAAACCATTCCCAAGCATAAATTATTCACCACAGGAAAAAAAGAAGTTCCATTTTGCAATTTTCCATCAGCGACTGAGCCTCGGTAGGTGAATTGTCTTCAGAGGCAGAACAATCCTTCTGACCCCCGTAAACTTACTCGCACCCTTTCTTAAAATGGGATATCAAAGAAAGGAATAAAGAATAAGCAGAACAGACCTTTTCTTTAAAATAACTGTTGACCCATCCATTTCTGCTCTTAGCTGTATGTATGTGGGTAACATGTAGAAGAAAACCTGTCTTTTAAATACTTTTTACTGTAGCTCATTCATTAAGGAATTTCAATTAAAAGATACAAATAGGAAAGATCAAAGGGTTGGACTAGAACCAACATGACCATAAATATTTTAAATGCTCGTCATTGCACACCAGACACAAATAAACATGGAAGGAAATTACAGCTTGTATGTCTAAAGATAAAAACATATCCCATCTGTGTGTCAATATTTGCATATTTGGTACTAGCTCTTAAGCTACGTGTTTGAAAGGATGATTTTTCTACTATCTCCTCATTGCTTCTTGTATCACATCACCACATTCAACTGGAATTCCAAGCAGAGAAAAAAAATATCTCAGCCTTGTTGGAGGAAAAGTTGTTCCAGGTGGGATGTGCAGGAACCTGCTGCCTTTCCCTGGTGGTGTTCCTGACCTGCTTCCTTCACTTCTCCAGTCTGCTGGAGGCGGTGGGGTGGAGCCAGCCCTGGGAGAGGTGCGCTCTGCGCTGAGCCGTCGATGCTCAGCCAGCTACTGAGGATGGCCAGCATACAGGGGAGCTGTTCACAGCTCCAACACCTGCTGGGTGTCAATAAGATGCCTGTTGTCTGATATATTTTTTTATATATATATTTTTTTAATGTACATTGCAGCCTTAGCAGATTAAAAGTGTGAACCTCTGGGATACAGCAAGGTCTGTTGGAGTTTACACACTGTCATCAATGAAAACTAGGCTTGCATTTATGCTGTAAATAAGGACAGAGAGCAGAGGTTTTGTCCTGGCAGCACAACTGGATCTTGTGATAACCAGCCAGTAGCAGCTGGAAATTCTGCAGAGGTCTTTGTAAATTACCTTCCCATTTAAGCACAGAACACCAGATCATTTCCTTTCCTTTTCAGATGCATCCTTTCAAAGATATCCCTTTCCCTAATGCTATCAGGACTCCCATTGTTAAGCCACAAGACAGAAGGTCTGCTAGAAGGATATAAAGGAAAGCTGTTGTATATATGCATCGTAAGCTTCTGATACTCAGGGGAACATAATCTTATATTAGGAACTACCTGGCTGTTCCAAGAGGTCCCAAATTAGGAAGATCTAAATCAAATCTGGTAGACCATCATATTTTAGCCATTTGATGGATTTCCTCTCGCCTTTTACCCTTATTACTGTGTAACCACACCAAAGTTGTAATTCCTGAAGAGTCCCAGCATGGTAAATGCAGTTCAGGTCTGGGCACTTGCTGGTTTCTGCACTTTGAAAGGTAATGAATAGGAAGAAGTACAAGTGCAATTGGATATGTAGGCTAGAGGCACTAAGTTGCAGCCTCAAAGAGGTCATGCTGAAATGAATTTTTAAAAAGGACTATAAAATTGCATCTAAGATAGATGGGGTGCAAAAGCAATATTTAAATGAAATTGTTATGGATATAAGTCACTTGCCAGGCATTCTAACTATTTCCAACATAAAATATGTTTTCACTTCATATATAAAACATTGTTATTATTCACATCCTGTGTCATGTTAACATATTAAAACTTAAATGTTTAATGCATATATTAAAATTTTGTGTCATCATTAACACCGCTGATGAATACCCTTTAACAAAAATAATGGAAAAGATATGTCAAGGCAGATAATTTTTACAATTAGAATAAAAATATGTAACTTAAAGTGTGATAAGATAAAACCGTTTAATTCAAAGTTTCACAATCCTCTCTCCTTGCTCATGGGAATCCAACTGCCATTTGTTTTCCTATTAAATGACATTTCCAATGCTTTATTATAAACATAAATCTCATCTCCTTTTAAGGAGGCAAATGACAAACTAAATTTGAGGTCTGACTTGCATTTCTGTGCTGTACCCAAGACTAAATAGATGAGCAGTTGCTTTATAGATCGCATTTGATGGATAAACAAAGAGAGGCAGTAGCTTATGGAAAACATGTCACTAGGAACTGACATCTGCCCTCATAACTCGTGAGTGTCTTACCCTGCCGTGTCACCTCTGCAGACATCAGCTCCCCATCCTGGTGAATTCACAACAGTCAGGGGAAGAGATTTGGTCTTTTTTTAAAGTCAGGCTGCCTCTTGGAAAATAGAAACCTTTCCTCACCAGGGGATGTTCTGTTCTGCGTGGCCAGGTGGGCGGTGAGAAACGCCCTCGGTACCGGGATGGGGTGTGTGGAATGACACGGAGCTGCGTGGAGAAGGAGGGTGCTGGATGGGAGATGTGACCAGAGGAAGAGTGCTCAGGCTGTGTGGGAACATCACAGCACGGGTGAGACTACTCTGGTGAGCGAGATGCCGCTCGGTACGAGATGACACCGTGGGTCAGACCTCGGAGAGCTGGTGTGCGCTGGCTTCGTGGTCCCTTTGACCTGCCCTTGGTTGTGCTGGGTGCCTTCCTAACCAGGAGTGATCAGACAGACGTGGGTGAACCACCACCAGCCACACAGCAATCCCACCATGCAGTCCCAGCTTCTTGGTCACTGGGCTTTTTGCAATTGACCCTTCCAGAGGCATATTTCTGTGTCAGCAAGGATTTCCTTCCCAGCCAAAGCCCAGCCACCTGGCACACGGGAGGTGTTGGTGACTGCAGTCCAGCAACACTTCTCCTACAGACCCACACAGACTGAATGCACACAGGGGTGCCACCAGTACACAGATCTGTTTATCACCACCAGGGTGATAAATCTGGGCTAGATATTTTAATCCCGGTCTGTACCATTTCTAGAGATACTCTTGGACTGAATTTACCTGAGCTGATGAAACAGGGGGGCACAGAATCATAGAATGGTTTGGATTGGAAGGTGCAACAAGTTCACTAACAGAGAAAGGAAATCCATTCTCTTAAGTGACTAGATGAAGCCTACAAGGTGTGGCATATGCACTCAGAAATCCCCAGCATCTCCACTGCAGAGTTTCCAGCTCTTACATTTTTACTACCAGTTTTATAAAGACCAGTTTTATAAAGACCTGACCCAAGATTTCTGAAAGCCTGACCTTGGCAGCATCAGTGCTTTTGTTGCAGGGAGATATTGGCAGCAGGTATTTGTAATGACCTGCATAATTTGTTCCTAACGCGTTCAGCCCAAACACCCTGGAAAAATCCTTCACCACACAATTCATTTTTATTTAGGTGTTTATAAAGTAACACCCTGCAAGAACCTCAGCATCCCTTCATGTTTCACCTGAAACTGTGGCTGAGAAAATGAGTTTAGCCTGATTATAGCCAAATTAATTGTAACGGGGAAGCGAGTGTTCCGCTAGAACAGCAAGAACAAACTTCCCCTCTTTTTTGTCATGCAAATCAATAAATTAGTTTAAATATTTGCTTTCTGCTGAGTATTTCTCCCTCTTCCATTGACACAAAATGCTTTAGAACAGCTGTTTAATGATATTTGTTTCAGATAGATAGATTAACCCTATTTGTTTCAGAGGGAAAGAGCAAGAGAAGCTTTGTAGGGCTCTAAAAATTCCTGTGCATAACTCCCACTTGAGGAGCTCACTTTTAAAAAGCCTTAATACCTCTGAACCTTTCCTTAAAGACCTTTTCCAGTTGGATCTTTCTTAGAAAGGTCAAAACTCGGGAATGTTTTTATTATTGTTTTAGGAACATCAGGAATAGTCCATTTGTGCTGGTGAAGTTTGGCTTAAGCAGGTATCGTGAGTCAGCTAACACGACGCTGACACTCACAATGATAATTAAAAATAATTTAAATACAAGAAGTATGTGTTTTTTTCTTCATCTTTTCTGGGATCAGCTGGCTAAATATTAGTCAATTTGTATTATTTTTTTTAAGCATTTTTCTACTGAGCAGAGGACAGAAGCAATATTGAAAAAAAAAGGTTGTTTCTGAAGAAATCCCAGGCCACAGAAAATGATCTAGCAGTAGGCAAGACAAGAGGGATATTCACTTCTAATAACTAATGATGAAAAGGACAGAAATTTTTTACAGTACCCTGGCACGTAGCAGGACACATCAGATTTGGCTGAATCTGATGAATTCAAGGAATCAGATTCCCAGTTCCATGTACTGTTTAATATATAATTTTCTGACACTGAAATCATGTGGAAAAACCCCCTACTTTATATAAAGAAATCACTACATCTTTTAAGCAGCCATTTTTAATCACTTTTGCATATTTTTTTAAATAAAATCTTCAGAAAATCTATCTTTCCAATATGGTTGTTACTTCTACAACGATTTCTCTGAAAGTTAAACTGCAATTGCCTTTTACTCCATAATATTCCTAAAAATGCATGTCTAAAATGTAATGTAAATGTCTAAGACCAATATTACCTGAGTACGTGATGGGAGATTAAATAGGTTATGTTCATACAAAGGTGGAACAGAAAATCTGACTGGAATTTTCACCTAAGTCTCAGACTGTATATTTTAGAAATAAAAAGGCTTGCATTAAAATGCTGAACTAAAAGCAAACCAAAACGTCATGAAAATGAGGAGGCTGTAGTGTGATTTCAAACTTGGTCATGGTTTGTGTTGAGATGTTAACAGGGTAGCTCTAAAAAGAAATCAGGCAGCNAATCCCAGGCCACAGAAAATGATCTAGCAGTAGGCAAGACAAGAGGGATATTCACTTCTAATAACTAATGATGAAAAGGACAGAAATTTTTTACAGTACCCTGGCACGTAGCAGGACACATCAGATTTGGCTGAATCTGATGAATTCAAGGAATCAGATTCCCAGTTCCATGTACTGTTTAATATATAATTTTCTGACACTGAAATCATGTGGAAAAACCCCCTACTTTATATAAAGAAATCACTACATCTTTTAAGCAGCCATTTTTAATCACTTTTGCATATTTTTTTAAATAAAATCTTCAGAAAATCTATCTTTCCAATATGGTTGTTACTTCTACAACGATTTCTCTGAAAGTTAAACTGCAATTGCCTTTTACTCCATAATATTCCTAAAAATGCATGTCTAAAATGTAATGTAAATGTCTAAGACCAATATTACCTGAGTACGTGATGGGAGATTAAATAGGTTATGTTCATACAAAGGTGGATGCAGAAAATCTGACTGGAATTTTCACCTAAGTCTCAGACTGTATATTTTAGAAATAAAAAGGCTTGCATTAAAATGCTGAACTAAAAGCAACCCAAAACATCATGAAAATGAGGATGTTGTAGTGTGATTTCAGACTTGGTCATGGTTTGTGCTGAGATGTTAATAGGGCAGCTCTAAAAAGAAATCAGGCAGCTGTTGAGTGGAAATATTTGTCTGGAGCTTTTATATGCTACAGTAAATAATATATTGAAAGTGGATTTCAAAGGGAAATACACTCACCATACCTCACTGGATTAGGTTATGTGTGCCCTTATAGATTAGCTTGGAAAACCCCAGTGTAGATGACAAGACAAATTAAAACCACCACTCATCCCCTGCACTACAGACACCCCTGCAGTCAGTGCTGCCCACTGACGCTGTCAGATGTACACACAGGGGTGACTGAGTTCGGGTGGAGGTTTCTTCTCCTGGGTGTGCAGCTCTAGAGCAGCTCACCCATCACTGCTCTGGAACTGCTGCTGAATTTCACAACTGCCTTCTGCATTTGTCTGTACATCTTTATGGAACCAGAGAGACATCAATCAATGCTTTACAAATCTCAGCTTCTTAAATACCGTCGTGCACGTCTGGCCTGGTGACAACAGCCCTGGAGCAGCTGGCAGCTCCCACTGCTGCCAGGGACAGCAGCTGAATCACCAACCCAACTGTGGAGTCAGCTCAGGTACCAACGTGGGGCAGCCTCTGCACAGGCAGGCTGGGCAGATGGGGGGACCACGCTCTGGCAATGACACCATCGAGCACCACATGACCTGAAATGACACCTAAGCTTTCTTACCCTCTACATCAGGACAGCTGGGTGCAGACAGCTCACTGGAAATGCTCTGTGCCCCCAGGATCTCCTGAAACATGCCTAAGAGTTGTGTGGGGTGATACTGGCTGGTGGTGTTAGCAAGTCCAAAGCCATGCTGGAGTGGGTCCAGAGGATGTCCCAAAAATGCTCCAAGGTCTGGAAGCCCTCTGCTGGGAGGGCAGGCTGAGAGAGTTGGGGGTGTTCAGCCTGGAGAGGTCTCTGGGGAGACCTTCTTGTGGCCTTTCAGGACTTAAAGGTGCCTAGGAGAAAGATGGAGATTTCAGAGCATCTCAAAGATTTATTTCCAGACACTATTAGGCGAGACATTAGGCCAGCCAGTGCTTGTGTAGCAAAGCTCTAACCAACCACCACAGTTCAGGCTCGGAATAAATGAGTGTTTAATTAAAAACTGTCACATATAGCCAAGCTTGGGCTTATTTTTATATGAGTGTTTATCAGCTAACACTGCAAGCTAGCGTTTAATGGTGGAAGGGTGACACAAAGTCCTGAAAGCCAGAAAAGAAAGGAAGGAAACTCAGTTTCTAGTGACACGAAAAGCAAGATGCACAGTGATTTCAGCTAGACAAAAGGGGTGGGAAAAGCATCTTTGTGTGACCTTGAAGCTTCTTCCTGAAGCTTCCTTTACCAGGCGTCTCGTGAGCCTGGTGTGACTGTGGTTTTAAGCTGCTGAGCTGAACTAAGCAGTTTCAAAGTTCAGATTGCCTTCCCCCTTTCCAGAAGAGCGGTTGCTTGCCCATGATTTCCTCCGAGGCGGGTGCCGAGCCCATCTCAGCAGGGCTGGCTGTCCTCTCTAGGAGCCTTCCCCAGTGAAAGGTAGGCTGACCACCCTAATGATGAGAGCTGCCACTTCCACTGCTTGCAGTGAGGAAATTCAGCTTGACTCGGGGTAGGAAGCCCTCTCCTGATTTCCATAGACAGCGATTGCAGCAGTAAGCAATAAAGGAATGGGGGAAGCAAAAGACATTCCGGAGTGCCAAGGGGAAAGTATTTTGAGAGTGGTTGAAGAGGGTTGAAGGGATGGGTCTGAAAGGGGCTGTGAGAAAAGGATGCAGGAACATGAGGTGTGGAGGAAGGGTGTCAGAAAACAGACAGTGTGTGTCTAAGTGAAGGGTAACAGGGAGAGTGAAGTGTCCCAGCAGAAGGGGGGATGCAATCTGGAGACTAAAAAAATCATTGCACTGCTAAGCCTCTAAGAATAACTGCACCGCAAAGCCTCTGATGATCAGGAGGTGCTAATGTCTATTAATGGCTATATGTAGGCATTCTTGTAAAAGACACACTTATCACTGCTGTGTTAGTAGGTAATGCATATACACTGCTTAAATACACAACTGCTTGCATATATCTGTTCACAATTCTCAGGGTTTCAGCAGTACAGGGTGTTAGGGCAGCAGAGCTGACCCACTCTTCCTCTGCTGCCTGATGCACAAGCAGAAAAGAAAGCTCTGCACTCTGTTGAACTGTCAGAACAACAGCAAAAAATAAGGAGCAACAAGGTGGTTAAGAAAGTACGTCTGTCGTGAAGCCAAACGGAAATCAAAAGCTGTCCTGAGGCCCTTGCAGGTTAACAGTAAAAGGCAGAAGACACCTGTAGCTTCAAAAGCTGCCCAGCCTGGAGACAAGGCAGTCCTTTCACCTCCCAGTACACCCCAGTAGGGTACTAGCAGCTTTTTCACATACAGGAGTGTGAATTCTCTAGCGGCCCCAAAATGTAAAATGCAGTGCAGGGTTGAAACCATTTCCCTTGTGTCCCCAGGCATTTTATCCAGCTGCCTACCCGTGTACGGGGATAAACCCACATACAACTTACACACACGTATGCTTTGTTTACCTCCTGCCAAGCTCCAGTACACACATAGATACAGCATTTTTGTTGAGGGAACTACAGCCTCATCATCTCCTTTTGCATTTTAATAAACCCAGCCTTTCTGGATGCATTACTAAGTCTCACCCATCTCACACTAAATTAACGAACCAGAATGCAGCTCACCATGAGTTTCCTCTGCCCAGGAAGACCTTAAGAGCGTTCCCCCACCCAAGAGCATTTCAATTCCTTTATTTTACTTTGCTAGAAAGTGTGTCTTTGTAACTGGCGGTGCCGGGCGACGAGCCCTGCTGTGACACGAGACGTCGGGTTCTGTCAGTCACATCAGCTGATGTGATGTGACGGAGCCTAACGTGATGGGAGCGATGCCCTGCTGAACGTGGACTGTGTCGCTGTGGTATTCAGAGGCTGGTTGCTCCAGGAAGGAGAGTGGTGAAGGAAGCCAGGCTTGCCATGGCATAAGGTAAAATGATTTTGTAAATGAAAATGCAATCAGGTGTTTGCTGCATACGCCCGTGCAAGCAGCATATTGGGTTGGTTTGCCTTCTCTATTTGTTTGCAAGGGCACTTTGATGGTATTCAGGCATTAATTCCACACAAGCTGTCTGTTAAACCCAGCCTAGGGTCACATTTAACAGAGAGGCTGGCTTTTCAAGTGCATGGATTTCTCTTTTGGCAGTGCCAACCCTCAGAGCTCCGTACCTTGTTCCCACTAGCAGTCCTCCCACATGAAGTAGCCACAAGAGCTGGTGAAGCCCAAAGTAAAAAGCAAGTCAGTCCTGTCCTCATGATCTGCCAGCTCCCAGTGAAACTGGATGGGTAGTGAGAGTAAATTCTCTCTTTCTCAAGCAAGCATCTTTTGGCTAAGTGCTTCACTCCGAAACGCTGACCATCCCAACACCACATTATCACTAGTTTCACAGCAGTGATCTAAAGAATTGCTCTGGCACTAAGCAGCTATCTCAGGTTAAGATAAAGCCGATTTTATGACAAGTTTTAAACCAGCTTTGTTTACATGGGTCACCTCAATCAAATGAAATTGCTTATTAGCTTTTCACTCCAAAAAACACCCCGGTTTCTGTACGTGTTGGTTATGGCAGAAATGTACTGCTTATTATTCCCATTATGGAGTAGGGAAAGCCCTTTGGGTTACACATAAATACAGGTGAAACATCTTGTCTCAAAACTGACAGGAATGTCTAAGAAAGATGGTCTGTCATCCCTGTCCCCACTGCAGGGGAGGTGGCCAGGGCTCTGAGCACCCTGCTCTGGGTGCAGATGGCCCTGCTCCCTGCAGGGGGGTTGCACTGGATGGCCTGGAAAGGTCCCTTCCACCTCAAACCCGTGTATGATAGTGTGGGATTTGTCTTCTGGCACAAGGAACATGTCAGGCTTGCTGCTACTATACACAAAGCTCAATAAAAAAACCCAAACCAAACAACAAACCCATCAATTTCTATGTAGCTAAATAACCAATTTATGCTCCTGCTCACAGTGAACTATCACACCAGCACTCTGTTTCATCACTATGAAACCTTCTTTATTTTACTTCGGAAACTACCAGCTTAGACAAGGTAGCAAGGCAGCAAGGTAGACAAGTGCTTTGGAAGAGAAAAGTAATCCAAAACACCTTGCTTTTGAAGAAAGCAGCACCAGGGTTGTTTGTCACTAGTGCAAAAGGTGTAGAAAACAGAAAGCGAGCTGGGTGGAGGAGCAGGGAGAGAGAGACAGAGGACAAACCTAAGAACTGGAGCTTAAAAGCAGCTTGGCAGGTACCCATTTCCATGAGGAAAATTCACAAAGTCAAGTCGAGCTCCACGTACAACAAACAGGAGCAGCTGTGTCCAGGGAAGCCAGTCCCAACAGTCCCAGCACCGGGGTTATCAGAAACGAACCAGTCCCCAAGCGCTGCCCAGGGCACATGCACAAAACATTCCTGCTCTGCCCTACGGAGCTGCCAACCCACAGCCTGGAGTCCAGCAGCTCTTTAAAACTCCTGTTTGGAGCCAAGAAATATTTGCTTGTGCTTAGGCTCATAAATTGGTCTTTTGAGTGGGAGATGACTCTCCCATTGCTCCTGCTAAGAAGAGTCTGCAGGACCAGCTTTCCTCCTGGGAAGTTCAAACATTTCCAGCTGGGGGCAAGGCTCAGGTTTCCCAGTCCAACCTCCTCATCAAACCCTATTTTCCAAAAGGCAGACTTTCCTTTTTGTCTTCACCACACCCTTTCCCCCTCAGGCCTTCGCACCATGCCTCAGAATGACAGGGACCTGCAGTGGGGTGATGACAGAGCTGCTGGGTGCACCCCCACCTCCCCAGACCCATCACGAGGTTCAGGTGTTGGTGTAGAGTCAGCTGCAAAGCCCCACAGGGCTCCATGATTTTCCATCCAACTAAGATAAGAGCATCTCTGCACACATGTGGTAACATCACTTTAAGGCTATAAATAAGCTTTGTTGTGTAAATATAGATTCCTGGATATAAATAAGCTTTGTGGGGTAAATATAGGTTCCTGGAGAGCCTCTCCTACCCTTAATAGTTAGGCAAGGTAATTGTTATTTATTTTTTAATCATTCTCTTTGATTTAATTGCCTATATGCTCCCTAGGGTGCATTTTAATTACCAAACTGTTACTTTGGATCCCAGCTAAGTATTTAAATGTAAAAGTCTTGAAATTCAGGAAGAGGTGAGGTCCTCATTGCTGGCCAACAGCTGGCAGTGGCCCACCATTTACAACCCAGGATTTACACAGCATAGGTGAAATCCTCTTATGCAGGGCAGGAGTGGAGACAGGTGGGGAGGAGGAGGTTAAGAACATTGCCAGCTTCTACCCATTTCCTCCTTCCTCATCAGCACCACAAGAGACCCTGGAGATCATCCAGTCCAGCTTTTTTTTGTCATTCTGGGTGCATATAGGCCCCCAATTCTTTTGAGGAGGAAGGGAAAATACTACTTTGTCTGTGACTTTTAACAGGAAAAAGAAAAAGTGTCAGCAATTATATTTGAAGTGTGGACATTGTACATAAAATAATTACATTTCATGGCTTTTCCTTTTGGGGAAAACCCAAAATTGCCATTATAAAAGTACTTTCCATGGGGTGAAATTTTCAAAAGAGCCAAGCATCCACAATTGGGACCAGATTTCTAGAAGGCTTTAGCTCTGGCATCGAAATAAGTGGCCAGATGTCCAAAGAGCACTAAACATTAGATTGTGAACATTTATAAAAATCTGGCCTATATTTAAGAGCATAAATGGGAGCTGAGCTCTTAGGGAAAATCCAGCCCCCATGCTGGGTGTTGAGCTGGCTTGAAAAAAACCAACCAAGTCTGAAGCTGTTTTGGTGGGGGGATTGTTTTCTGCTCTGGGGGGGGGGTGTTTAAGAGGTTTGGTAAGAGAAAACCCATCTTGCATGTCAGTGAGTCGTTTATTGGGTTTGTGGAGCTTTCCACTTCTGAGCACACTTTTCAGTTTTGCCATCTGAAGTGCCCAGCTGCCTTTAAGCAGTCTCGATGTGCTGACAATTCACCACGTGCTTTGCCAGGCTGAAGACTGACTCCACCATTCCCAATCCCACCCTGTTCAGCTGTGAGATGTACAGGAGATCTTCACCACCAGGTCACATGTGAGCAGGATGAGGTGTCACTGGTGGCTGGTCACAGTAAAGCAAAGCTTATCTCAGTGGGTGACTCCATCATCTCAATAAGTTCTCCTGATACCTTCTAAATGTTGCAACTGAGCAACAAATAACATGAGTAAATTCTTGTAGAAAATATATTGATGACATTTCTTCTGGACCTGCACAAGAAGAGTGAAGTAGGCCAGCAAGATTCACTAAACTCTGCCTTTTAAGGAGCATTTCAGGGGGGTGAGGTTGGATAGGGGGTTCAGGCAGACCTTTGGTTTGCTGGACAAGACTCAGAGTTACTGGAGATCAGAGTTCAGAGGCCAGCTAGGCTGCACACCCTATAGCCTGTATTTTGAGGCTTAGGGAAGGTCTCCAAATGGTTTCATCCCAAAATAAAGTTTGAGTATTCTGCCAAGCACCTCCTTGGAATAGCTACATGGCTCTGACTATTATCACTTGGTTATTATAGAATCATTTTGGTTGGAAGAGCCCTTTCAGATCACCAAGTCCAACCCTTAACACAGCACTGCCAGGGCACCACATCCCTCAGCACCACATCTCCACAGCTCTGATGCCAGGAATCGACTGCAGGATGCCATGAAGGCAGAGGAAGATAGGGACACAAACTGCCTCTTTCAGAAAATCACAGCAAAACTTGCTTGGAGTATTAGATCCTGGATGGAAACCTAAACCACTTATTAGCTGTTGCAAAGCCCTGGACAACTGCGAGTGTACCAGATGGAATGGATTTCAGGTCAGGTGATCTGGAGGATAGCTGATGGATGAGATAAACACCTCTTATCACTCTGCTGGATCAATCCTTAGTTAAGTGCTGGATTTATGACTCCTTCTCCCAGCCATTTTCAGATTCTCTCATTGTTGTTTCTTTGGCTCAGGGCCAAATTAAGTTGTTCTACTATAAGTCAATGTTTAGAGCCCCAGGTCCCGGAGTAGAAAGTGATTTCACAACCTCTGCTCTCAAGTAAAAGAAAACACTGGCTTTGTGAATGCAGTGGTTGCCAGTGTATAGCACATTCTGCCTTCACGTGTCCCACCCCTCTTCTCATGGCTTTCAAACAACAGACCACTGCAACATAGAACCCTGACTGGAATATCTTCTGGAGCTGACATGACCTGATTCCTAATTCCCCTGATTCCAACTTGGAAAGAGCAAGCAGGGAGTAGAAGCGTGGTTCTGTCACAGGTTTGCTCCACAGATGAAACCACCACATCTCACAGCCCCCATAATGTTTTGGAACTGTTGCAGCATCTTCCTTCCAGAGAAGACTTGAAATTTCATGGGGTGCCAAGAATCTGAACCAGTAGGGAGCTACTGTGTGGAAACGTCACCCAGCTGTGGGTGTGACCAAGCTGTGACCAAGAGGACAGCACCTTCCAGCATCTCCAGGCCTGCCAATCTCAGAGCTAGAGAAACCCAGAGGGAACAACTTTTCATCTTCTGCATAACCTTCCATTGGGAGCAGATTTTTTTCCCACAGAAGGTTATTAAGCATTTCCATACAGCTTCATTTTCTGTCCATCAGAAGAGACTGTTCAACAACCCAGAAGCTCTTGCCAAAACATTAATTTAGCAATGTATAAAAAGGCCATTCCTCTAGCATTTTTCCACACCTAATTCAGAAATTGCCTTTTTTGTGGTGTTTTTTTTCTAAATGTATTTTCCACTGTGAATTAAAAAGACTGAAATTGCAACCTTCTCTGCCCCTCCTGCTCAATTCCTTGCACAAAACCATCACCGTGGGCAAAGGGAACTGCAATCGTAAGTTCTGAATTCAACAGAATTTCCAAATCCAAAGCAAAGTGGTTCTGCTCTTGGGCTAAGAGCCTGGTAATCTTCACTAAAGAGAAACCTTCATCCCTCAAATGCCAGTGAGTAGCACCCCAGCTGAAAGTTTTCCAGGATTATTAGTTTTTCCCCATCTGAAAACACAGATTTGGTGATGTAAAAATATCTGGGAAGACACCAGCATAATACATCAAGGCAATAATGCTCTCAGTGACAGAAAGCAACTTGATAAAGTCAAATAAACATCTAAAGTGACATAGATTGGAGATTTCTAACTGGGATTTTATTTGAGATTTATCTGGGATTTCCATCAGTATCCCCATCTGAGCGGAAAGAAAATGTTAAAAGATTAGATGTTTGCATGGAATTCACAGACTGAATTCTCAACGTGAAGAATTACCAAGGGAAGTAAAGTTACTCCTCTGTGTAGCTGTGCAGCACCGGGGCCTGCTAGAAATCAACAGAAAACAAGCACCTAGGTACTGCTCAGTCACTTCAGAGGGAGGAACTCACCCGCTCCTCGTGTGCTTTTATCTGCCACTGTCTCTCGAGGTGTCTTTGGGGGACTGGAGATATAAATAATGATCACGTCATGCACCGAAGGGGCCGTCCCACACTGGGTGCAGCCACTTCTAGCTGGGGATGCTGGTCCTGAGCGTTTGAATTCCCTCCTTTGCCTTTCACCCCCTTGCTTCTCTTCCAAGTTGTAATTTCCATACTGGGTTATATCAACAGTGGTGGGAATAACGCTTCTAACTGCATCTCCACTCCTATTAAAACCCAACGTTTCCACACAAATCTGCTCATGTAAGGCATGCTATTCCTTACAATTTTTTCCCCTGTTAATGATGAAAACAAATGAGTAAGATTTATCTCTTTGACAAGTCATGTGGGTGTGAATCTTTAATTAGCATATAACAGGTTTAGACTTCAAGTCCCTATAGGCGTGGGAATCACTTAAAGAAGAAAATCCCACTTGGTAAATCTCTGGCTCAGGAAGCCCAGAATGTTATTTTAAGAGATACCCGTAAAGATGAAGATTGCAATCTTCCTGCACGTCAAGGTAAGAAAAAAAAAAAGCAAGCTATTTCATCTCCCAGAAACTCGGTGACCATGCTTTGATGACAAGCCAGATGGCAGCTGTTCCCCAAGCCCAGTGCCAAGAAAGATGATTGGAGCTGCAATTTACCTTCCGTGGTGAAGCTCGATGCTGGAGCACACCACAGCTGCGGGTTTGGCTGCTGCCAGTAGGTGTGTGCACAGTTGGTTTCCTCCCAATTTGGATTCATCAGGTAAGAGGCTGTATCAGTACCCAGCAATTATGAAATTGGCATGCGTTGGATTGTTTACTCACAGTAATATTCCTACTGGACTTTATTAAAACACCATCTGTTGTCAGTGCAGACAAAGAATCAAACCAGAAAGATCCACGGAGAGGGAGAGCGGGTGAATGTGCGCGCGTGCGGATGTTCGGCTCTGTTGCAGGATCAGGTCACACTTTGTATTCTCTTTTCCTCCTTCCTCCACAGATAGCTTTTTATAACATGCCTGAGTTACTAATCAATATTCCCCCTCTTAATTCTCCTAAAAATAAAATTGCATTGGAGAAAATACCCCCAAATCAACAAACTTGTGGTCAAAGTGAAGTCGCGTCTCTGAGCCACGCCGGAGCGGGAGCAAACGAGTCTTTGCATATGGCTGGAACTCAACAACATGAGTTTTACTACAAATTAAAGCTGAAATGGTTGAAGGAAAAGTCATCTGACTGAACGATGTTGGGTTAGAACAAACTTCTGAGTTAATGTGCAGCATACAGGGTGAGTAATAAAGGATATCTGCCAATAATAATATCTTTAGGGCTTAAGGAAGAAAAAAAAAAGGACTAGCTTTTAGAATCAGCTGTTTTCTCTTGCTTTTTTTTTCCCATCTTTCAGATGGGGATCAGATATCCCAAACACGCAGCTGGTCTCCACAAATGGCCAAGTATAAATTGTTTGGGTACCAGTGTATAATTCCAGGTGAAATTCATTAGCTGGAATTCTTCATCAGGTAACACACTAATAAAATATGATGCAAGTAATTAAAAATGCAAATCCAGGGAAGAAGGTAGTAAAACTTAGATGTGTCATTTCAGGCCTACAAAAAGGCATCTGTCAATTTAGATCTTTAGTGCATGTGCTCACACACACACACAGAAATGCCTTAAAAATAAAAATGTAAACAAGTCCCAGTTCACATCGTAAGATTAAAGCTGTAATAAAGGGAGAGAACACAAGCCAAGAACACCCCCTGGGAGAAGGAGGAAAGTGTGTTAAAATGCTTGGGTTGTTTATGAACTAAGTGTTTGGAGATCTCTCAGTGCTGAAGGAAGGAGTTGGGGTGTTTTAGAGGACCCACAGGGAGGTTGTTTACTACTACAGGGAGCCACTAAAGCCTGTTTTGCTCGGTGCTCGCAGCCGTCGGAAAGAAAACATTAGTCCTGGTATAAGTGAGAGCAATCTACCACCTGCAACGGGATTGTGCATGGCTGAGAGCGAGGGTATCTGCCCCAAATATGAGCCCATCTTTGTTCCAATACTTAATTTCATCTAGGGGATTTGCCCCAGATATGATTCCTGTCTTTGTTCCAATATTTAATTTCAGCTACACGGGGGCCTAAGTTCTTCCCTAAATTAAAGCCACGAAGTCTGACGTTTAAAGAAGTTTGGCTCTGGGCAGAGTAAAGCAAAAAAAATCCATGACTAAGGTATAATTCCCTTTCCTCTGTTTTCCTCCTCCTCGTCTACTACTCCTCTGCCAAATGACTTACCTGAGCCACGCATGGGCACTCTTGGAACCCACTCTGCCAAGCCCAGGATGGACCTGGTGCATTAAAGCAGCCATTTCTCCAACAATATGTACCCCCCAAAATCCAGGCCATCATTTTTTGTCACCCACAGATGACTGAACTCCTCACATTTCTACCAACGTTCCTCAAATCAGGAGATTACAGAACTTTGCTTAGTTCTATTTATTTACTTACACTCCTAATGGGACAAACACTTTGCCTTCTATCCTGTGACAAACTTCTGCTTAATCATCTCATGCATTCTTCCAGCAAGGAGCACGTTCATCTTTTTAATCACTTGTATTTCTGCTGGTACAACTGAGGTGGGAGCTTTTCCACTCTTTCCACTTGCTGGTAATTCTGGCCAAAATAGGGTGCTAGTCACTACTCTCAAAACTCAGACCCAGGCCAGCGCTTCACCAGCCTCAGCATAAAACATTGCTTCCTTCTCTCTAGTTTAAACCTTCCTCTTCTAGTTTAAAACCATCACTCCTTGTCCTTTCTTATAGAGACCAGGCAAAATGAGGAAAAGTAGCAGGATTCATACCTGTCCCCAAGAGCCAGCCCTTTTCAGCCTCAGATATTCAAGACTTAGACGCTTGGACCAGTGCTGCACCAGCTTGACTCCCACCCTTCACTACATCATGAAACATGAAACATCTTCAAGCTACTCAAGTTGAACCTCTCGGAGGGAATACAGCAGTCACAATCCAACCCTGACCCTCCAATGGTTTATTCTTCCACATTTGAAATGTGGATTTAAATGATTTGGAGGGCTTCAATAGCTCCAATAATACTAAAGAACGAAAGGCAAACTTCCCAGCAACACCAGTCCCTCCAAAGAAGGAGAAAGACAGTTCCCATTAACAAGTACCTTTTTATTCTGTGCATCCATTCAGCCTCCTCTATGGGCCAGTAGACAGGGGAGGGGGGAAGAAAAATAAGTAAATCCCTAAAAGCAAGCTGCCAACTGCTGCACAACAGAAAGGTTTTTATGATCCACAAGTCCATTAGGAATTCAACAGAAGCAACTAATTACAAGAACCAAACAACCCTTCTCCCCAAAGTGCAGCGTGCAGAAATGACCTGTTAGGAAGACGGATGCCAAACACATTTGCCAGCAGCAGGGCCAGGGTTTGCCCCACACCAGAGCTGGAAGGTACGGCTGGCACACGTGCTGCCTCCCGCTCTACCTCTGCATCCAGCTTCCAGAAGAGTCTGCCACGCTGTGCAACGCGCACATGCTGAGCCCGTGTAACATCTGTGCCAGCACTTCTGCATCCTTATAAATCATTTCCCAGCTCTTGCTGGGGCGACGAGGAAGAAAACGTTGGCATATAAATGTAAATCACTGCACATCCTCTGGAATAGAATAATAATGGTGTTGATTTACCAGCCACGCGCTGTCCGCGGGGAGGGATGGGAAATGTTGGCAAAGAAAGGGCTCTTCTTCCAGCACAGGAACAGATTTGCTGAACTGCACAAAAGGGGTTGGAATAATCAGAGATGTTTCTGTTTATGAAATTCATTTCCTGTTAGAGTGAGCATGAGGGCTTCACCTCGTTGCAGGTAGGAATGTAATTACTTCACCTCTGGTCATGTCCAAAAGAAAAGTGAACAGGGATGTTATTGAATCAGGGACAAGGCGAGCACGTAAGGACAGGGTTTTTTCCCTCCTGCATGGGGTTGTAGGTCCCTCTAAAGTCACTGACTATCTGCATTCCCAGACAGAACCAGGGCATTCTGAGATGCTGAACAAAATAGGCAAATAGTCCAAGGTATCAAAAGCCATTGTTGCAAATGAGGAATTCAGCAATTTGAGTAAATTACAGCCTACTTACTCTTCCTGTCTTAAAACCCAAATAGGAGAACTTAGCTCAGTGATAAAACTCTCACTGGGACCAAAGCTTCACCCATCAAATCTAATGACACTTTGTGACTATAACTTGTGAAGCCCATAACCCGCTTGGCAGGGTTTTGTGCATTTTTAGGTTTTTTATTTGCCTTTGGAGTTTTTATTCCAAACAAGCTCACCATCATGTCTCATCTCTCACCACCTACACATTTGTTATGAAAAAACCACCATTATTTCAGCACACAATAAGAGCATCGACCTAAAGCCACTCCAAGGACTGAAACACACACTGGTCCATTCATACTCCCAGCAAGAACAGATTCCAGCTTCTCGTGTGGTCATATGGCTCTTTCAGGAGAAAGACACAGCCCTACATTCTGTGCAACAGATTGAATGCTGCCTATCAGCTCATTTTCTACTTCCAAAAGAGAACAAAGGTGAACAGAAAAGAACTTAACAGCCTCAAGTGTTTCCTACCAAATCAAACCAAAGTCAGTTAGGTCTCCATCGTCCAGACAGCCACCAACAAGTTTCCAGCTGAGTCTTTCCTCAATACCCTATGAGGATTTCATGTCTGAGTTGAAATCACAAAATGAGCTGGGGAGGCACCATACAGAAGTTCCAGCAATACACTGTCTTTCTTTCGGATGCAAATAACATCATTTCCCAGCACTCACTTAAAACCAGAGCAAAACAATGCCTAGCTGAAGGCCAGCTGGTTAAAGCAATTCTCATATCCACACAAATAAACCAAGCTCTATAAATACTCATTAAGATACTTCTCCCAAATGCTATTAAAAAAGGGAAAAAGAGAGATATTGCTCTTTATTATTGTTATTCTATTTTTAAAATCTTGGGTTGCACTTGGGCAAAAAAGTGTTAGGGGAACATGTGAAAAGAGGAGAGAGAGAGAAAGAAAATACCACCTTTTTGGAAATGAGAGTCACTTTATTGAAGAAATAAAGATTTCCTATCTAAAATAAAATACTAATCACTGCAGTTTGCATAAAAGCTCTGCCTACGGAGTCTGAATAAGAGATACTTCTAACTTCTGAGCTTCCCGTGCTCGCTCTTTTTATTTGTCATTTATTTGTTCTTCTGTTCTGATAGAAACAAAAGAAAAAGAACAACAACAACAACAAAAAGGTGGGTAGTCAGGCAGGTAGGAATTGCAGGATAAGAAATAAAGTTTCTTCTGTACTTTAAAAAATACATTCTAAGGAAATGCCATGAGAAACCCCTTCCCTTGCCTGCACTCTCGGCTGGGATAAAGGGATTTGGCTCTGTTGTGAAGCTGTGCTCTGTGCTGGGACCTCTCAGAAGAGGACCCAACTGAAGGGGGATATTCAGATTTGCTGCAGTTCACCTGGTACGTGTGCCTGGCTGTTGTGCCTTCCACCTCTGTGGGTGTAACACCAGGAGATACTGCTAATTAACAATAAACCAAAGCACTCACCAAAATTAAAATGCATTTTGGTTCATCATTTTTGGGGCTGGGCAGATTTTTAGATTTCTTTTAAATACAGAGAAATTACAATAAATTGAGAGCCCTCGGGCATTTAAAATTATTCTGCAGGACCCTCCTTCCTTCTATTGACCCTCTCTTCTTGATTCTTTGTTTTGCTAACTTATATCTTGCCTGATTCACTAAGTCTCAGCACTGGAGGTATTTCTAGTTTGTCTGGATGTCTGCCAGAAGAATGGGGACCCCCAAGCCCTGTTTGACTTTTGTAGCTTATACAATTATTTTAACAAAGTGACTATAGGATATAGCTTGAGAAACACTGGAAATATGGCAGAGGTGTGCAGGTACTGAGTGTTCATTCCTTGATTTTCTCATGAAAATACAACAGAGAAAGGACAATTACACGACTTGATGCTTTCTCTTCTTCTGCATCTTCAATTTTAATGAAAAGGCTTTTAATGCAGAGTAAAACCTGCTCAGCAACTGAAAAATGCTGCTTCATAGACTATTTATTCTGCTTCTGCTACCACCAACCATCAATTTTAATCTCGAAGTACAGCTGAGTTTAGCAGTACTAGAGGGATCCATTTTCTTTGAGGACCACAAAACATCCTGAAGAGTAACAAATAGCTCTGCTCTTCTGCTGCTCTGTGCCAAGCAGCACCTAAGTTCCCCACGTCTGGTGTACAAGCAGCATCTGCCTGTGCTGTGTGGATGCAGCACGATGATCAGGAAACAGATTTGCACCAGTATATAGGTCAGCAATTATCCCGACCTAAATCCATGGCCATTGGTGAGGGAGGTGACAATGCTGCTCAGATCCTGGTGTTTAATGATAGGTTCTTTGCCTTGAATAACTACAAATCTGATAGGGCTGGCATCTTAATTCACGAGATCCTGGTGTGTATAATTGGCTGGAAGTATGAACTTGATTACACCAGTGAACTTGCTTTCCAGAGAAGGGGGGGAAAAAAAGTGATAACAGGCTTCTTTGTCATCAAAGGGTAAAGAAATGTGACAATCTGGGAACCAGTTTTAGGACCCCATCTGCTAAACCAGAGAGAAATCAAGATTTTACAGTTCTATAAATATTTTAGTGTATGCCATCATTTATGAACTCTGGCAGCTATCATAAAATCTCTCTGACTTTTGTTACAACTGCATATAAGGCCAGAAAATTGCATCTCATGGTAAACCATAAAAACCTAAGTAAAAGCACCATTCCTTTCAGTATATTCTAAAAATATACAACCTCCCTGTCAGTACATGGCAGGGTAGTTACCATCCCAAGATGCCTGTTTCTCTCTCCTCTTTCTTTTTTTTCCATCTGATCTTACCCTGGTCTTTTCAAGCCCTTCTGTATTTCAGTATCCTTTTATGTTCCATAAATAACAGCCATCACAACCTAACAGCTGAAATAGCTTTTACTTTGTCACAACGTATTGTAAGCAAGAGACACTTGGGTGATGCTAATGCTGTGGATAGAGGAAGAATTTAATGCTGACCTTTTCTCTAATTGTTTCGGAAATGATTTTCATTCAGTGGTGAGTTTCTTTAGAGCCCTGAAAAAGACCTAGCCTCAGAGCAGGTTCTGATGCTGTAATCACCCGCCAGAAAAACCTCCATAAAAAGAGGCCATAAATAAAGAGTTATCCTGAGATTAACAATGCTCCTTTTAAAGTTAAACCTGCAGTCCTGCCCCGTGTTATGGAGTGTCTCTAAAAGACACAGAGATCACCCATCATCAGGTTTGGGATTGCAGAGGATATTCTGCCATTCCAGGTATGACCTGCACAGCTTGAATGATAAGACAATAGCAGCTGAAATCACCTGCCAGCCTGACTAAGAGTAATTTATAGGTCTCCCCAGCAAAGTTTCAAGAATACATTTACTGGAACGATTCTCAGAGGTGGGCAGCAGACAAGAAAGGAGACAAGCATTCTATTGAAAATAACACCCAAGTCAACAAGTTATCAAAGACCCTAAAAGCAGGAAAGAAATGTACCAGATTTAAGGCTGAATTTCAGAAGGTGTCCAGACAGCACAGGATAGAAAAATCTGTCACCTCTTTTGCACATGCAAAACGAGAGCTGAACACTGAAGTGAGTGCACATGTGTGTATATAGCACACTATGTACTATACACCTCTATATAGATGAGGTGTTTATGGAGAGAAAAAGAATAAATACTCAATTTTGTGGGTTTTTTTCTCTATTTTTCTTTCTTTTCTAGTATGTTCAAAATTGTTACTAGTTAATTTGTCATCTCCTCCTTCAAAAATATTGAATGCTTGGTCAATACCTGGAAAAATTATTATGGAAATTTATCCTTGAGATAACAACTCCATTGACCTCATCTTAGTTACCAGAGAGGTTAATTTAGTGACTGGTGTCTGAATAAACGTGAGAGAGATTTCAGCAGTTTTGGAAAGGTCATGCTCTGTTCAGTAGCAGTCGTGCTTCTTTCTCAAGAAGAATTATTCTGCTGTGATGAGCACACTGATTCCTTTACAATAATAAAGTATTTTAGAGTCTGAATAAAAATCATCTCCTATCCACTGTCGGAATGGTTTGGCTCTTTGCATTACCTCCTCTCCTCCAGTCTCAGCTCCACTAGTTCATCTAGGTGATGGAGGCCAAGAAAATGTGTCCCACTCGGAGGAATCTCCATCTCTGTGTTCTTTTGGACACCCAAGTGCATTTCAGGTTCTTTAGGTGTTTTAAAACAAACTGAAAGAAGGACAGATGGGAGTCCCGTTTTGCACTACAAATTCAGTCCTTTGGGTGTTTTAATCTGTTCAATCTATTGCCCATTTCTTGAAAATTCATTGATTTCATTTTAGTCAGGACTTCCCTCAGACTCCATTCACTTGTCCAAACCTAGAAAAGATTTGGCTTGCAACATTCTGAAGCCACCAGATAATGATGTTTTCAGGAAAATCATTTTACTTCTGTTACTACCCATGATATTTCATGTCCTGCAAAGCAAGCTAGGTTTCTGCTACAATAGGATAGGCAATAAATGCAGTCCACATAGGATGTGTAACCAAAGTCTTACTACATGATAGTCCTCCAGATGTTGCAACTTCAGACAAACACAGTCTTTCCTCTTTTTGAGGTTTCCATATTAACATAAAGCTTTATCCCTGTCACACCCTTAGATTAAAAAAACCCAAACACCTCTATGACCTTCCAGTTACACCAGTGCAAGTTCATTGATGACAGCAGTGCTTCATCTGATTCACAACAGGTGAACTAACCCCAGAGCCTCTCAACCTTTTCACAAACAGACTTTGAGCCAAAACCTGTGAAATCACTGGGATTTTTTCCATGGATTTCCGAAACCTCTGCATCGGGGTCCTAATGAGACCTTGATAACAGTAGCAGCTGATATCAGGAGAGGATACACAGCAGTGAGAGAGTGAGCTCAGGGGATGTACAAGGATTTTCTCCCTTGAAATTCAGTGAATAAAATCCCATCCCCAGCATACAGAGACAGGAAAGCTCCTAACATCAACACAACTGGAATTTCACCCACCATCTAAGTACAAACACAGATTAAACTTCACTCCTGAGTATCTGTACCAGCAAAACACAAGGACTTTGGGAGACCTGGGGAACAGAACAAGCTGTTCTTAACTTAAACTCAGCAAAGCAAAACCAAACCAAAAGTAAGTATCAAGTTTTCAGGTGGAAGTTCAGGGGTTTGCAGTTTCCTAGACTGTCCACGTTATCACTTGGATTCTGCAGAGTGCATTTATGGGAGAAAGTCAATGATTTAATCCTTCAGGCTTTTGGTTTTTGCTTAATTGGCTTAAGAGGTTTTCAGTTTTGTATATTTTAAATAAATGGATTCCACAGTTATTTCTACACACCTTTCAAAAAAGAAAAGAGCATCTTTGTTGTGGAGAAGTTTGCTTAGCCCTAACTTAGCAAGGTTCCCACCCCCAGCTCTCTTCCCTGCTGCAATGCCACATCTCTGTGGAAACAACACGGAAACATCTGGGAAGGACGTAAGAAACAGCAGGGCATGCACCAGTTCCCAGCACACTGGTGAAATCACGTGAAAATATTAGACTGGGAACTGATGCTGAGGCTTGGCAATGCCTCTGCCAGGAGGAGCAAATTCAGGCTGGAAAGCGAGCAGACACCACAGCCAGCAGCTGTGTGTTGGACGGGGTGAACCCTCACCGTGTGCACAAAGGTCAGTGCTGAGTTACAGCCAGCAAGGTGCTGCCTTTTTATCCCTGCTCCTGACAGGACTCCTACACATCTTCCATTCCAGCCCACAGTTAAGCTGTACAGAGCTCACTCAAGTAATTGTTTACAATTAAACAGATACTTCAGGACTTTCCCCCCTTACCTTGCATTTCCCCGGGGAGCAGGGTGGTCGGCTAAGCAGAAAGCATCTCCAAATTAGCAGGTCTGTTCCCAGTCCAAGGATAATCCTCACATGAAGAGTATCTTGCATATTCAGGGTTCCAAAAGAGCAAGTATGTGCACATTCATCCCACCACAACCTGCCTTCTCCAGGCAGAGCTGTGACTGCTGAGGGCAGCCTCCTGGTGTGGAGCTACCTCTGAAGCAGGAGGTGCAGCTGGGCAGAGCTGTTGCCTCGGCCCAGGCCAGGTGTCCTGCTCTCCCTGCTGAGTGCCCAGCTGGCCTTCAACAAGGCCTTGCTAAGTCACAGCACCTGGGAGCTCAGCTTGTGGCACCAGGAATCAGCAGCTGAGTCCCACAGCAAAACCTCACTAGTGCTTGACTTCTTGGGGTGCGCTGTTTTGTAAACATCCATAAATGAAAGGTACAGTTAATCCAGTTGCCTTCTTGCCCCACTGTTGGGCTTAAAGATCTGCAAGTATGTTCTGAATATTCCTGAAGGAAGGTGGTTTTCAGTAAAGGCAATGGATGGAGGCTTAGGAGGAGCCAGGTCCTCTGCTCAGCAGCACTGGGTGTTTCCTGAGAAAGAAGGGGGGGCCTTCCAATTGTCCTGTCCCACAGGTATCAGCACCTCCCCAGTTTGGGGACCCCTGTCCTGGCCGCTCCTCCCCGCGGGTGCCACCTCTTCCTGACTGCACCCCAATGTGGGGCACGAGATTGAGCAGTGACCTTGGTGTGCAGAGGAGCCAGGATCAGCGAGAGCCTCTGCACAAACCAGGCCCTGGGACTGAGCGGCCTGAGCCGAAAGGTGAAGTCACTGAATGTGATGTTAACTGATGTTATATATACTTTTAGCAAATGCTCATGTGACCATTAGTAGAAATTGTTCCAGGAAGTAATCTTTTAAACTAAATATTTATCAAAACATTTCAGTAAGAATGTAAACATTTCAGCCAGTTTAACTAAATTATTCAACCAGGATGAAGAAAATGTCCTTCTAATATTTAAGGTAGAGTCAATTAATATAGCATGTCATCCCATTAATTACAGCTATTCACGTGTCCTTATAAAGCCATCAAGAATGTCAGCAATCCACATTTTATCTTCTCAAAGTATAGACCTAAAAGGCCAAATCTTACTCTGAGGTTCCAGTACACCTTCTAAGAAAGCAACAAGAACTGATGACAACCAAAGACACATTTTCTTTTACAGAATTACAGTGATCTTCCTAAAATAGACAAAAAGGTGCCAAGATGACTATCCAAGTCAAGCAGAATTTTGCAAGTCTGACCCCTACTGACTGAAAAGAACAGGATTTTCTCCCTGCTCCATGGGAGTACTGGATCCAGTCCTGGTGTAATCAAGTGTGTTCTCCAACCAGCCCAGAAATCCAGCCATGGCATGGACAGAACAAATGAAATGATAGCTATTAATGGGATACTTCTGTCAATACACATCAACAGTCGTACAATGCTGGGGAGTGAGTGAAAAATAGTTTGAATGAGAGCACAGAAAATATTCCATACCTGACAGTTCATATTAAACTATCACATTTGGAAGATAAAAAACAAAAATACAGCCATGAAACTTCACTCAGCATCAACTGGGAATGACAAACACAGGCTTACAAAAACCCCTGGCAGGAAGAAATCACGGTGTGCACATGATAACGGAGCGGGACCTGGCTGAAACTGGGCAGCCGGGTTCCTTGATGGTGTTGAAATCCCTTTCATCCACTCCCCACCTCCACCTCCCAAAGTTCATTAAGACAGAGGGAACTCACATCACTGTGCTCGGCTGATTCGTGCATTTCATTTTCTCAGGTATTTACATGCCTGCATTTATTGATAACCACACCAGCTATGGTCTTCACTGCTTTTTAATTGCCCATACTCTTTTATTTCCCTTTAAATGATAGATTCAAAAAAAAAGCAGCTTAGTGGTTGAGTCATATTAAAATCCTAATTGATTTTGCCTCGCTCCTCATTTATTAATGGACTTACACTACCTTCTCGCTAATAAACCTCCCAGTAATGAGTTTAGTCCACAGAGGATACATTTCCACCTCAACAAACCACCAAGCAATTTAGGACAGTTGGTAGTCTCTGCTTAAGGGAGTCCGAAAACTGGAATAGAAATTTATGCAGGCCATAATTAAAGTACTTTTAGAGAGCTGTGTGGGGAGTTTACCGACATTCTTTGCACCGTGCCCATCTGTGGTCAGTGTAATTAATCCTTCACTCGCTGCCCGATAGGAGCTAAATCGTCACTGGCAATTTTTGATGGAGGAAGCTCCAGATGCTGACAGGGTGATCAAACTCTGGCCGTTTTCTTCCTTTGAACAGAGGAGGTTTGTGGAGGTGATGAGGGCAGATGTTTTTGGAGCTGTTCAGCACTGGGGAGGATGTGCAGACAGCAGCAGAGCCATTCTCTGGAATAACAGCTGTTCCAGATGTGTGGAAAGCCCTGCACACCCAGAAAAATCAGCAGCAGGACTTTGCCAGTTCACAGTTACTAGTGGGAGAAGATTTAACTGATTACCTCACAAAAGTAAAACATAACTCGTACTTTTGACTGGAGTTAATTCATTTCACACGTAAGACAATACACTGCAAGACAAGCTAAAACTTTTTGATTGCAAAGGTTTAATCACGTCCCTTTCTGCATTTAATGACAAAACCCTGTGGCTTCCTTTCCTTCCAGGATTGTAAGATTTTAGGGCCAAGAAACCCTAAAAACACTGCAGTGATGGTACAGGGGGGAGGTTCTCAGAAACCTCAGTTTGTGGCCGTGCCTAACAAGAAACTCCTGTAATAGTGCTGTAAATATTTTCTCCCGTCCTCACATGACTACTTAGAGATGAGAGAAAGTGCACAGTGAGAGGGGTGTTCTGCCCTGCTGATCTGTGGGAGCTCTATAGCAGATCCTTTAGTGACTGACTGGAAGAAAATGGGCTACACTGGGGAAGTGGAGAGACCTGCTGGGCTCAGCCCTCCAGCTGATGCAGCGACCGCTGGAGTGACTGCTGCCTGGGAGTCAGATGCTCCCCAGTTTGTGCTCAGAGGAAGGATGGTGCTGAAGTCTTGCCTTTTTGATTTGCTGACATTCAGTGCTACTTTGCAAAGGCATAAATACCCTCTAATGTACAAGAATCAGATCCAGAAAGATTAACCTTTGCCCAGAAATCACTTTCTTTTTAGGATCTTTGGCTTCTGGAGGTATAATGAATAATATTTCTGGTGAGCTCTGGGCTGGACAGTGCACGTTTCTCTTCTTGCCATTTTCTCACTGTTTCCCCCCTTTCCACACACATAAATACAAATGCTACAGAGAGATCAGTCCAAGACTTCCCATTCCTCTGTGTGCAAGGAACCCACATACAGTTTTACCCACAGTAATTCATCACTGATAAATAATTAACACGCACGAACACAAAAATGCAGGTGACAACTAGCAGAAGATCAGCGAACTGAACTCCCTTTGTATGGAGATAAACAATTCTACTGAATGAAGGGGATGCAGGGAGAGAACACAGGAGAGTGCAGCCTTTCTAATAGCATTTCTAGTTGTCATTAAACACAGTCAGGGTTTCCAAAGCTAAAATACATGTTAACAAGTTCCAAAAACACTTCTATTAAAATATTTTGTCAGTCCTTCAGTACAGCAAATGATGCAAAGCCCAAAATTCCCCAGACGATGCACAGAACATTAGAGAATTAGTTTAACATTCTGACAACCCTGCAATTTTATTTAAACAAGCTCTTCCCTACCCAATTCCCTGCAGAGAAGTATTGTACCCTTTTGTTGATTGTAGTGGACATATTGCAGATCTCCGATTACCTTCCCAAAGGACCACCCACTACAAGAAGTTTTTTGTGTGGCAAGCACAGCGTAGCTCATTCCTCTCTCCCTCTCCTATTCACCTTTTTTTTTTCTTTTCTTCTTGCCTTTTATTTTCCCCTCCCTTTTAATTTTGTTAGCATTCTCATACGCTGCGGATGAGCTGACAGGCTAGCCTGCCATCTGTTCTTTCATGACATGGTGCAACCTAATCAATTATCCCCAAACCACTTTGGAGTAAATAAAATGTCTACAATAATAATAATTAGTCCGTTAAAAGAAAAAACAGCATTGTGCAAATCCTGGTGGGAATGAGGTAGATTTCCGAATTTTATTAACTGAGATTATTAGACCGGGAGAAGACAAATTTGGGAGGGGAAAATGTCACCTTCAGGAATTTATTCTAAGACAGCATCCCTAGACCGTGGACATCTTTGACCCTTTGTAACCAGAGATGGCAGGTTCAAGTAAATTTCCCACTCAGGAGTTTCTAAGATTCTGCTATTATTGCATAAACCTGAGAATTTATATTAGTAATTATTAGGACTGTATTAAAATAACAGTAGATATCAATAAAACCCCACAGCAGATGACATTATATAGTGTGAGGGGGAATAGACATCACTTCAAATATGTGTATAAGGCCTGACATGTCTTGAAGGAGAGATTTGTGACTGTGCTACCAAATGGCATTTTTCATCAATAAGTTGTAAAAAAAGGGGATTTCTCTGCTGTGTTTCTAAGTATTATGGCCATGGCATAAAGTAAAATAACTTCATGTGTACAGGTGTTGTCCCCAGTCTTCTCTAAACTGTAAGCACTTCACATCTTTTAAGTAGCATCTTCTGAAGAACAAGGTAAGTTAAAAAACAACATAATGTGAGTCTGAGCCTTCTACCCAAAACTGCCTGATCAGCCTGAGACAACGCAGACTGTCTCCTGCAAAGTGAGGAGTGAGAAAAATTGTAGGAACCACCTCGGAGGCTACAACTTTGCCATATATAAACATCAGACCACCTACTGCAATATTCCAGTCTAGGTGGTTCTGAACAAGAATCTGGAGTGCACAGAATATGTGTTTGCTCTCATGCTGCAGGTGGGAACATGTAGAGAGAGGGTGGAGAAAAATCTCTGTCGTGATGTAGGCCAGTGAAGATAAAGTCATGAATCACCCAAGATCTTCATCAGTCCCTCCATGACTGCTCCACGGCGATTTCTGTGACATGTATGTACCAACATACTTGCCTGGTTAGGTTCTCATACCACTCCTCCTCCTGCAGTAGCCAAATGATTCTGGCATCCTAACAAAATGCTTCAGTTCAGGTTTTCTTGGTAGTTCAAAGGACATTCCTCTTTCTGTTGCAGCCACTAACCTCTTGCTTCCGCCTGTTTCTCCGTGGTTTACCATCCACTTCAGAAAAGGGCTAGCAATTATTTGCCTGATGTTTTCCTAACTTTGACCACCTTGAAATGTGATTTTGTGATTTTTGTTGAAATGTAGGACATGGATCCCTTGCAGGCTTTTACAAACATGAGAGTTCCCATGTGTCGTTGACACTGATGAATTGCTAGATCACTACAGAAGAACTTGGAAATGGCAACGGAGCTGGCTCCACCGGAGCTAACTCGAGCTCCTGAGAGGGACCAGAGGGGTTTTTGATTCTTTTTATTACACGATATCAATTAAACATTTAACAAGTTACAATAAAGAGCAACTTTCCAATGGAATTTTGAACACGGTGGAAACAAATTACCTTTGAGATGGTTATCATTTGGAATCTCAAGGAGAACGAAATTAAGGCAGACGCCAACACATATTCGTCCAGATTGCCCATAACGACTTTGCCAGGCAGCCCTGTTTCAAATCAAGTCAATCTGTGCAGCTTCTCTTTGACAGCAACACAAAATCCCGTGTGAAACACACCGAGTGGCACAGCTGATGCAGGATGCTAGCAGAAGACACTGCACCAAGCAGCTTTTGTTTTGAAGTGGGTACCTCTGTTATGCAATTCTCTCCAAATTTGCTTCTTTCAAAGAATGGAAGGGGGGAAAAAAAAGCCTCAGCAAACAAAACCCACAATTCCCATACATTTCTCAACTCAGATGATATTTCCACACTCGGGCACCGTCTATTCCCAGCAATTCTAGAATTCTGGCATTGGCACAGAGACTCTATCTGTAGGACTCAGCTGGAGTAAAGAACCAAATGGTGCCTGATGGGTGGGATGAAGGTGTTTAGTGGAAGAGAGAGGCTTCAACTCCCTGAACAAGAATGATGCCTATAAACAAACCATAGGTGTGGAATTCATTAGTATCAGCAACATGCTGATTAGGCACATGAGCAGCTTTAACAAATCCCTTCTGTTTGAGACTTTCTGTAGTCACAAGGAAGGTGGGACAGACCGATTGTGGACAACACTGGTAAGTTAAGCTGATGACCAGGACTTAACTGATGTGCAAACATTCATCTACAAGCTTAAGATCTTTTCCATGTAATTTTGCATAGAGCCGAGAAGACACAAGCAAAACTTAATACTAAAAGCTTCTGAATAGTTCACCAAAGACTCATCTGAGCAACAGATACGAGGGAGGGTGCGAGTGGCAATCTCCTCCTTAAACTTCTCACACCAGTCAGCCACAAATGCTCACCCAGGCTATGGAGGCAAGTAACATCCTTTGCACTCTCTCTGCTTCTTTGTCCCTGGGAGAGGAGGGGAAGGAGGGACAGAGAGAAAAGCAGAGGAGGTGTTGACTGTGTTTCCTGTCCGTGGAGGCACACAAAGCAAACCAGAGTAGGTGTTCTGGCATGGACAGCATTGCTCTGAAGAGTGGTACAGGGTCTGCAGGCCACCTGTTTGCAAGGGAGGAACCGTCCCTCACTGAGCTCTCCCACATTTGTACAACATCTGACACTACCCCTTTACAACCTCACTCTACATATGTTTTCTCACCAGCGTACACAATGCTACAGGCACTGTTCCTCCTCCCCCAAGCAAGAGGATCCTTTCATTTCACTACAGCACATTGTCATATCCTCAGATTCCTGCTGCTTATTTCTGGTGGGATTTCCACATGCACAGCACTTCGAGAGCTGTGGGGCTGTCTCTGTGGGGCTGAGAGAATCTCATCTCTGCCCCTTCCCGTGGCCAGTGCTTCCTCAACACTGCACGTTACAGTTTTGTTTTCTTGTTTGCTCTCTCTGTTCCCTACGGTTCGTGCAGAGTGTATCCAACATGATGCAAGAGTGAGTAGACCCTTGGTTCTTCTGCAGCCACATTGGCAACTTCACTATCTTTCACCTTTTCCAATCTTTCCCATGATGTTCTCAGCACCTTGGAAACTCTCACGAGGACATAAAAAACCCCACCAAACCCTCCGGTGCTCCAAGCACCCATGTGGACTTTCTCTTGTGCTGCACACAAATTCGGTTAGAAGCTCTTTAGCCTTTGATCTCCTTTAATCAGAAGAAGAAGGAAGTCGGCTGAAGAAGGAGGATATGAGCTTTCTTTCATGCTTGTTCTATTTCTTAGGTCAAATAAAGAGGAGAGCACAAGGACACTCAGGAATTCAGTGTAAGGTAATCAAAGAAATGTCTGAGAGGGGTCTGCACCCTGCCAGCTCTCCTGAGCTTCCCCCTCACTCATGTGGCTAAGCTCTGGGGAAGAAGGGCTTCTCTGTCAGCCAGGGGTTAGTGTCTCTGCTTCCCCTGCCCCCTTCTCTACCACCTCACGCTCATCTTTATTAGCTTTTTCACACTACACAGTCCTCCCATCGATTACAAGGGCCAGCACAAAGCAGTCTAATGATGGGTCAGCCTTAATGAGAAAAGCGGCTGCTCTTGAAGTGGTTGTGGCTTGGGCCTGCACCCTGCTGAGTCCTGGCATGTAGAGCTTTGCCTCCTTTTAGAGAGCAGAGCCATGGAAAATCAACAGAGAACAGCCTGGTGCCTCTGAACAGAAAGGGCCATGTGCATGGCTATTTAGTGCAGCAAAAGAGAGACCATTTGCACAAATGGGAGTGAACATAAGGAGGCCTTCAGAGAAGAATGGGGCCTTGGCAAATTTATAGACTCCCCTGAAAGAAAGTGATTACAGATCATTATCCAATTGAGGCAGATTGATGGGTTAGGGTCAAAGTAATACTGCAGAGCTCACTGGAGGGACAATGCCTGCTTGTCAGTTCTGTCCAGGAAAAGAAAGAGAAGGGAAACTACCAAACAGAGCGGGAAGTGTTAAGC
>VWZY01008971.1:48676-171580 GCA_013399075.1 Chloroceryle aenea
AAAACCCCAAACAACACCCCACCCCCACCCCAGAAAAAAAAAACAAACCAAAACCCACACCACCCTGAAATGGCAAGAGCAGCATCACTGAGTTAAAACTGTTCAGAAAAGGAAATAATTGTGCAAATCCTGAGCAAGCAGCACGGGGGGCAAAGCCTTGTGTTCGTTAACTGAGATCACAGTGAGTATTAGCCCTACTAATGGATAAATCACGTCTTTATTTCTTTTATTATAAAAACCCAAACCCAACAATCCACCCCAAAGACATCTTCGACACTAAATGTGTATTTTTTTTTTCATTTTGGTGAAAGGAGGCTGGTTTTGTTAACAGCTATGGTTGAACAGATTTGAAACTCTGCAACATCTGGTCAGGCAAAACGCAGCAATACTGACATTGAATAAAACAAGAATAAATGTGCTTCTATTGTTTCTTCTGTATTGATTTTGAGAGTGTTTAAAAGTGCTTTGCATTCATGCACTTTTCAAACAGCCATAGAAATGGAAACAGCATGGCCCAAAAAGCAGCTCACAGCATTTATTGCGCATTTGCCTCCCATTTTCCAGTATGATTTTGGAATGTAAAGAATTTGAGCAAAGAGAGAAGACAATGCATTCATGAGAGACCTGATTTGTTTTTTAATTGTGTTTATTTATTAACTTCTCTGTTGTTCCCCATGTCTCAGAAGCAGAGCACCACACACGCTTTGATGGATGCATCCCCACGTCCCAGTGGATAGCAAAGTAGCACTGGCCCTGCTGCAAATAAAGGCTCAGCAGGGCAGCTTGCCTTGGGGCCACTGTCTTAAGAGTTTAGCAAGGGTTCCCTCAAGTTCCATTACAAAGCCCCCACAGACACAGAAGCTACAGCCCCGTGGCTTCCCTGGCTCTTCGCGTGTGTTTGCTGAGGGTGTTCAGACACAAAAGGACCTCTCCTGCCTCAGAGCCTGTTGAAAAGAGCATGGCAATTTGCTTCTATGGATTTGTCTCAGGCCAGAAGTAGTCCATGTAGAGTCACCTGAGAAAGCTGTAGGAATAGCAGGCACTGGTAACCTAACTGCCATCCGCGGCGGTGATGGAAGTGCCCTGTCCTGCAGCCAGTAGATAAACTCTGGCTCAGCCTCGCAAATAACTCCGGGTACACCCAGACTCGCCTGTTCTCACCTCAAGCAGTAAGGATAGCAAAGGGAAGAACATTGCTGGCTTCAGCTCACCTGCAATTTCTGAGTGTTAAAAGCATCAGGCCAGGGTCTCGCTTCACACGGTACCTCCCTCAAACAGCACACGGGTTTCCTGATGTTCATTTGGTAGCATTCCAACAGCAGGATGATCACATTCCTTCTGCAGAGTGCTTCACAAAAGGGATCTTTAACATCTTTGCCAGAAGGAAAGGGATCACTCACCAGATTCCTGTTTCTTTTTGTGGGGGGTCTCCCAGACTCTTAGAATAATTATTTTTATCTTGTCTCATGATTTTCAAAGCAACAAAATTTTCAGTGGAACTGACAGCCCTCCTCCACTGCCTCAGGATGGTTTATCATCTCATATTCTACCTATAAACCAAAAAGGGCCCCAAGTGACAATCATCCCAGAGAAATTGCTACGGAGAGCCATGGGGGTCTGTGTAGTGCCATCCCACACAAGGCATCTTCCCCCACCTCACTCAGCATCTGGTGAAACCAGGGGTATGTTGCATGGTAGAAAAAAACCCCAAACAACACACTGTGGCTGTTTGCCTACCTTGTTGTATTCACTAGGCTGAAGTTTTAACTTCCACATGTATTCCCTGACACCTTGAATCTTTTCCCATTCTCCTTATTCACCATTCTGTTCCTGGGTGTGATGCAAGCTCCTCCATGCCACATGTTCTTGAATCCTTGGAACTGAGAGAGGACACCACGCACCAAACAGCATTGTGCTAAGATATTTTTTTATCCTGCCTTCCCTTCCAACTTTTTCTCTGCTTTAGCCTAACTGTTCTTTCTTGCCATGCATGGTTTAGAAACAACTTGTAGCTACTCTCTTCCTGAAGTGCTGCTTGCATTAGTTTCCAGTTGCCTTCTCCAGTTCAGCAGGAGATGTGCATATGTGCAGGACTCCATATGTTTTCAGAGATAATCTGATTTTTACTACCAGTAAGAATAACCTTGAGTACATATTGCACTGTCACAACATATTTTCTATATGAATCAGAAAGTAAAGCCAGTACATTGGAAAAGCAGACCAAGCAAATTCATAACCCCTGCTTTTATGAACAGAGCAAGCTGAGAGGTGGGGGTGGGGGGAAATCACAGCAAACCAGATGTGTGCTTATGATCTGAACTCTCTGTCCTACCAACATCATGTTACATTGGGGTCGATCCATGGAGAAGTCTCCCTCTAAAGGGAGGCTGGCTGCTGAACTGTCTGTACCATTCCACTGTAGTCAGTGTGAGCACACCGAGTGGAAAACAGCTCAGAACAAGGTTGAGGAAGCAAAATGGTTCTTCCTTTCCACTCCAATCAAGAAAACTATCAGCTATTTGGGGGAAAAAAAAACCCCAACAAACAAAAAACAACAAACCAAAAAAAACCAACCCATGCAACAGAAAAAACCCAGCCCACAAATCCTAGAATCACTCAGCTGGGAATAAGGGAGGGAAAAGAATGTTTTTCATAAGAACACTTTCCGCTCTATTTATAGCTATAGTTTGTAAGGCACTTAATGCTTGACCCACAGGGTTCATAGGTAAGCAAGAAATACACAGACACGTGTATCCTAAGAGTTATATTTCATCCATATGTGCAAAACAGTTACAGGAGAGCTGCAGAAAACTACACTCTCGGGGTAGCAACCTTCCTAGTGCAGGAACCACCTCTGAATCTCACCAAGCCTGTCCTCTGGCAGAGCTCAAGTTGCAGTGACAGTTCTGCTTGAGTGAAAACTCAGAGCAAACTCCAGAGGCGTTCAGGGCTGGTGGAGGTTTTGTCACTGACTCCTTCAGAGGATCCAGGAGTTTAGCACGAGTAAGGCTGGCTCTCTAATTGTTTTCTTCATGGTATAAAGCTTACAGTACTGCAGTGGCAAAGACACAAAGAGGATGTATGTACAGCTTCCAGTCAGGCCAGGGTGAAAAGGGTGAGAGAAGAAAGTGGTCTCCTTTAAATTTCCAGTATCCTGGAAGAGTTCCCTTATTTTTATGTTCTTGAGGCAAAAGAGAAAAAAAAAAAAAAACAAGAAACCCCAAACTTTTTGTCTAATATAGCTTCCATTTTTTAAAAGTAGGTTTCCTTTTTTTTGCTATTATTTTCTAAAGAAGGGAGGCATCTTGTCTGTGTGCGTGCATTTGGCTCACTAAAACATGTTTCTGCCTGCTGAGTCTTATCTTAACAGTATGTGGGGTTCTTTGTGTTGATCCAGCATCCCCTCTACACAGAGCTGGCAGAGCACCGACAACAAATTCAGATGTATAATTTGTTTAGGGAAAAAAACCCAACAAATGCCCAAATTGGGCTGTATTATCCATGAGCTGTTTCTCTATTCTGCCCATGAACAGCTTGAATTATAAAATAACTTTCATGGTTTCGTTCCTTCCCTCCCAGGGATGAACATCTTCCCTGTGCTCTCAGGCGGGGGGGCTCTAGGGGATGTTGGCTTAGCAGGTGCCTACAGTTGTCGTCTAGATGGGGATTCCTACACAGCTCAAAGCTCCCTAAAGATCTGCTGAGCCTCCTCTCTACCAGGAGAGCCAGCTCTGTTCCTTCAGCTGTGCTGGGCTGGGCTACTGCCTTGGATTCCTCAGAGGTATCCTGCTGCTGTGTTGTATGTGGGTAGCAGTGTTATTGTAGCTGTAAAGGGTTTTTTTATGAGGAACATCAGGTTTATACATGATTTCTCTTTAGAACAATGGAAGTCCAATATTTTTAGAGATATTGATCAAATTAAATAGATTACTCTTCCATAGAAACTTTTATTTATGCATAAAAACTTGAGTAGAGGGCATTTAATTTTACTAGGGACAGGAACATCAAGACCCTCTTCCATCTAAAAATGCCTTCACATTCTCTCTTGTTTTTCTGTCCCTGAAGCCATGGTTGCTCACTGAGATCATGACTTTATGCACCACAAAAAGCTGAAGAACCTCTCTGCCCCAGGTCATCCTCTCCAATCGACCCTGAGTCTAGAATGGGGCTGAAAGTTTTAGAGGACAAGGTGGACAAAGTAGAAGGTAGACAGCCTGGTACACCCTCACAAAACACCAAGGGAGCAGATTTGGGAAAAGAGGACTGGACATGAAGGATTAATTACATCCTGCACCCTTCCAAGTGTCCCACTCTGCTGAGATTGAGGTACCTGACTGATGAAGATACCAAAGCCTGTACTTCTGAGCATGTGAAAGCT
The DNA here is from genome assembly GCA_013399075.1 of Chloroceryle aenea. Classification (NCBI taxonomy): domain Eukaryota; kingdom Metazoa; phylum Chordata; class Aves; order Coraciiformes; family Cerylidae; genus Chloroceryle; species Chloroceryle aenea. Next base: position 53,055 of record VWZY01008971.1, read on the forward strand.
ATTCTGACTAGAACAAGGGTCACGTATTTTCACTGTCAGTTCAATAAAGTAAAATACCAGCCCCAATTCCTTGGACCCACCAATTAAACTGCAGCCAAAAGCATTGCCCGCCTGCTCCACAGAGGACCTAGTGTATTTGTGATCCCCAAATGCACACAGACCAATCCAAACTGCCATATCACAAGAAGCCAGCCAAGAAATCCAGACAGTTTGGTTGATGAGACAAAGAGCAGCTTCGTATTCATTCCCTCCTAAACAAAGATCTGAGGAAGAGGTATGGGCTGGGGGAGAGAGAGCACAAGAAGTACAGCAGGCCCGAAGAAAAGGGCACAAGCAGACAGTCCATTCGGTAATGCATCCAAGCCTGATCTGAAGACCCAGGGCAAACAGAGCAGCCATTCATGAGCCATGACACGCAGGTCAAGAGAAGCAATCACGTGCTTGCTCGGTACTTAACGGCTGCGTTTGTGAAACATCACGTGGCAACAGATGATGAAGCTCAACCCCTGATCACAAACTACAGTGGCAAAATCAAAAACAGTTCTGATGTTTTCCCCGTGCAAAAATAAAATAATAATAAAAAAATTTTTTACAAATCAACATTATTCTTAAAATTCACAACATTTTTTACTCAGCTGTACTCTCATCAGTCACTGAAATGAACTGTAAAGAACTCCCCATATCTCACACTCTGTTTCTGAAATGTTTCTGATTAACTGCCCATTTTTATCTTCCAGGAAAATACATCAAGCTCCTCTGCAAAAGCCATAGATACAACTGCTGTGAAACACGAGATGATTGCATTGCTTGTTTCAAGGCGCACATTGATCAAAACAAATGTCAGAAAATAATTTTCCTTCCTATTGGGTGCTACTTCCCGTTCGGCCAGATGCGTTCTGTTTGTGAAGCATCTGCTAGCACTTACTGCCAGAAATGTGATAATGACCACACTCGACCAGTAGCTTGAGCTGGTGGATCCCATGTTCTGAGCCCCAGACTAAGCAAATCGCTTTCACTAACTCAAGCAACACATGGCACCAAGCACAGCAGAAGAGCTTGGCCTCTCTTTTCTGCAAGGATGGGACCAAACCCATCTACAGCACATCAGAAAGCCACAAATTGGAAGGAATCCAGGCTACAAGTTTGCCAATAATCATGCTATGGGCTCCTGCGAGGGCTTCTATCTTTCTTTGAGAGCTTAGTTCAGCTGTTCAGCTCACCAGCAAGTTTGGGCAAAGAGGTTGCTCACAGGCCAAGCCCTAAGAGCATACAAACAATTCTGTAACCCTTGAGCTTGTCTGCATGAAAAAAAAACAAATCAAGCCGAGTTAACACTCTCCTGGCAAGGTTTTGGAAGCATCTGTAAATTTGACAGAGCAAGGAGCTCTGCAAGTTGAGTTGCACCATTGTCTTTAGGTGAGCCTAGTGTACAGAGCTTGTGTGTAGGATGGGATGTCTCCTTTCATCCTATGCCTTCCTTCTGGCTTCTGGAATGTGTTTGACATGAAGACACAAACCAAAGAAAATGAGAAGAAATGGCAGCAGGAAGCAGGTGGAATTTGACTTTCCTTAGTCTGATGCCCAAAGTCTTCCAATTCTGAATTTTCCTGTGAGAATAAAATAGGGCATGGGGTGGATGCTCACTAGGGCTTGGCACAGAAAAAACTGGCCATTGGGAATATTGCCTGATATTAATGGATTAAGAAAATAAATGGAGTGGTACTGTACCACCCAAACCTGCTTGGAATTGAGGAGAGTTGCTCTGGAAGAACCAGTTGGCTAACAATCATCAAACAGACTATGAGGAGGGCTGTCACCACCACTCAAAAGATGTGGACTGTGCAAAGGGATGAGCTTAGACAAAAGCACAGGGATGAATAATTATCAGATATTTAGCAGACCAGTTCAAAGGCTAGCAACTTGAAAATTAGACCATTATGTTGATGGTGAGAATTCACATATTCTATAGTGAATTATTTAATTTTGCTTTCTCCGTAGAGATAATACTTTAGATTTCAACAGTATGAACACATTATGTGGGACAAGCAGGAGTGGGACACATCAGAATCCCACTGAACCTATTGTGGAACATCTGTTGTTCAACCTAGTCCTGAATGATGTGGGAGACAGGCTCGGCAATGAGGTGACTAAGTTTGGTGCTGAGACAAAGTGATCCGTGGTCATCAAACTGACTGTGAACAGCTGCAGAAGGATATCATGGTATTGAGTGACAGGGTAGAAATATGGCAGATGGAATACCTTGGTGGGGAGGCCATAATAATGCATATGGGAAACCCATATGTCACTGTATATATCTGTGCCATGTCCAATACTGCATCTGCTTCTAGATACCTGACATCTCGGAAGGGATGGAGGAGAGGAGGAATGGTAGGGAGCAGAGCAATGGAGGTGATCAGAAGTATGAAGTTGCTTCATTATGTGGAGAGACTAAATAATCTGGGACACTTTCCCTGTGAAAGAGACACCTAAAATGCTAGAATATGATCCAAGTTCATAAAAACATGATTGTAGTGAATAAAATGACCACAGATTATTTTCCCCTTTCCTTTGTTACATCTGCAGTATGTGTGTCCATGTTTTTCATCACCTAAAAAGCAGAGACCACAGCTGAAAGCAACAGGCAGCAGGTTTAGAAAAAAGGAAAGAAAACCCTTGCTCTCATGAGCCACCTTTTATCAATGGGATGCTTGGGATGTCAGAAGTATAAATGAGTTCAGACACGCTCCTGAAGGAAAGGTTCCTTGAGAGATCTTAAGCACAAAGACAGAAATACAGCACCCAGGGTGGTTGTCAGCCTGGAAGGCTACACCAGAAGCAGCATCACCCTGTACTGGCTCTGCTGTCACCCCTGCTCCCTAGGCTCCTGGTACCAACCACAGCCAGAGACACTTGTGCTTAGATTGCACCAGAGAGGAAAGTCTGGGCTGCATTCATATGCCTCAGATGAGTTATAATAATTCTAAGACAGTGAAAGTAAAAAGCTACAATATTTATTTTTAGGCCATCGATTCAGGATTTTGACAACTCTCTGTTGCATTCATCGTTTTTAATAATTATATTTGTCATTTAATCCTCTGCTTTGGTAAATATCCTCCCAAGCACTCCGGGTCTTGGAATGCAAACCAAGTTGTACCCGAGTAAGCCAGGAGTGGCCAGGCTTGGCTGCCTGGGTGTTTAATCAGAAAGCGAAGGGAAAAGCGAGGTGCCCCCGGGAGACACTGGGACACTGCCCTAGCCTTGCTCTGTCACCTTTAGCCTTAAGCAAATCTGATCTTGGGCATCCTGACCCTGACTAATTGCATCCTGGGATGCTGAGAAGCTCCTTCCACCCATTGCTGGACTATTAAGCTTTTCTGCTCTGGCTGATAATTAAGTAACAGAATGCTGAACTTTTTTGTTGCTGCTGTTGGTATTTTTGGGGGTGGTTTTTTTGTTGTTGTTGGTTTTTTGATTCCACACCCCTCCCTTCTTCCCTCCTCCTCCCCAAACCTCTGATATACAAAGGCCAGCTGGATGCTTCGTTTGTCATTTTGTCACACTGGTGAGAGGCAAACATGTCACATCACCTTTAGGAAAGACAAGGAAGGTGATAAATGCACTAAGTTGAGAGACAAAGTGTCAGGCAGCTAATGAACATCTCCAGTGACTAGACAGCAAGGAGGAGCTCATTTGAAGAGACTCTAAAGGAAAGACAACTTTATCAGCCTATGCAAATGTCAGGTCTAAAGCACCCTGGTTTAACCTGGCAGTGTATTTTTCTGTCAGGACAAAAGGACACACGTGAGAGAGAAATATTTGCAACTCTGTAAGCAGTTTAAATGTCACGTGCAACATGAGTGAGACACCAGTTTCTTGGTATCTGGACTTAAAAATATATAATGTGGTCTACATTGGAGGGCTTCTTTTTTTTTTTTCCCAATTTTTATTTCTCCATAGGAATCGTGGGGGACAATGACATCTATTTTTTGATATCCTCATGAAAATGGCAACTAAAAATTATTCCTCAAAATGTTACCAGCCATTAAGGCTTCACTGGGCCATTATATTAGTTTATTAGGTAGAATTAAATAAAAAGAGACTTTAAATGAATTATAACCAGCTTGCAAAATAACAAGTACATTGTGTATAAGAAAATTAGCTCCATCTGATGTGCACCAGCCACCATATGTAAAATGCCCATTATTTGTCCTGTCCCTTTGAAAATTGTTTTATTGGAATGTATCAGTTAAACTAAAACACATGACCCTCCTTCTTGTGACATGAAAGAAACCACTGAAGAGAAGTTGGGGTTTTTTTTGGTTTGGGTTTGGGTTTTTTTTCTTTCCTCCCTTCTACTCATGTGAACTTTCTGGGAAAAAAAAAAAAAAAAAAAAGGCAGCTTCAAGGATTTCTATCAATGTCTGTGTAATGACAAGTGCATCACATGCATCCTGAACCATTAGCTGCCTACATCTGAAAGAATTTGGTCAACATTTAGGAATTCACTTAATGAAAGGCTGGCCTATTAATGCTCTGCTAGCTCTGGAAGTTGATTGAGCCTTTCTTTTCAACTTCCTGCACCGCTGTAAATGATGCTATGCAGTGCCCTCATGTGATGGAGTCTAGACAACAAGCTTGCATTGTAACATCTCCCCCCAAAAAAAGAAAATCCAAGTACCAGGTGATACATTTCTGCTCTGAGATGCAACTGTGCAGTTCAAGGCTCTTTACAAATCTCGGTGTGAAATCATGAGTTTAAAAAAGCAGCCCTGCAAAAAAACATCAATTTCTGTTCTAGTGAGAGAAAGGAACAATGCTTCCCTCGTACAGCCACGGGACACTTGAATCAACAACTAAAGAAACAGGTATCAAATCTGTGACATTTCTTCACTGAAACCAACCAAGAGCAGAATGAGGGCCCCTAATTTTAATCTTTGACTGAAAGATGAATTTGCCTTTCGAGTGCTTGGTGTTGTTTCCCAAACTCAACTGGAGTGAAGAGGGCAGGGAGAGCAGTGTCAGATGGGCAGGACTGGAGTTAGGAATCATTAACAATGAAAAAGTCTAATCCTGTTGGTTTGGGATATGCAGGCAGAACATCCATGAGGGAGGATGGGACTGGGCTGCGTCTCCATGGGATGGGGAGAGCACAGGAACAACACCTAAGAGTTATTCCCCTTCTGAGGTTTGGGAAGAGAGTTGTGTCACACCAGCTTGGCACAGGGGCCCTTAATGAGACATCTGATAAATAGCTTATGAAATTACATTTAGAAAATGAAATTTAATTTTAGAACAAAACTACAGCCAGCACACATTCCAGCTAATTTTTCTTCAGGCTCCAAGGACTGGGGGGTTTGAGGTTTTTCTTCCCTTGTATTTTTTTTTTGTTTCCCAAACTGATTACCTACTTAGCTCCTCAAATAATTACCCCTGTTGACTTTGATCTGTAGTTACTAGTGGAATAACACCTTCTTCTAGGAGGGCAGGCTGCCAGCTTCCTTCAAATGAAAGGCCTGGGCTTATGAAGTCATTTCTTGGTGATCTCACCAATTATCTTCTTGTCTCTGATCTTCCCTTTTGGGTTAGGTTATTGGGAAAGCTGAGTAAGGGAACTGTAGTCTCAGGACAAATTTATCCTTGTCTATTTTAACTTGCCTTTAAGACTGGATGCAACACCAAGATTTTATGGCTCCCTGTGGGGAAGAGCTCTACATAATGACACTCAAGAGACCAGGCAAACACAGATGTTTAAGCCCAGGCAGATGACAGCTTTTATACCAATGATTGGAAAGTTTTCTTTCAGTCTGTGCATGAATTTTGTGTGGAGGTAAGGTCATACTGCTCTTGATTTGTTCTGCACCTCACAAATCAGTGAATCATTACCAAGTCATTGGTAATTCCACTCCATGGACTCAAGACTAACGACAACAGAACTAAGAATGTACATCAGGTTCATAGTATTGTGCCCATATTCCCAAAGTCTGGCTGACAGTGGAATGCAGAAGTTGTTTGGCATAAAATCCAGTTTTCATGACTTCCACCTTGGTCAGATGTAAGCAAACACTCAGCCAACAGAAAAAATAGTCCAAGATGTACTAATGGCTGGAAGTGGACACTGGAGGGAGACACACTTGCACACACCAATCCAAAGAGTAACCTTGTCCCTTCATTGAGCATTGAGTGCATGCCCTAAGAACGAAGTGGTGAAGCTCCACTTGATCTGCCTCCACTCCTCCTTCTCCACATGAACAAGGAAGGAAAGAGAAAAAGAAATCCCGGGCCAGTTAATGAATCATAAAGCCTCCTCTTTGTTACTGGGGGAGAAGAACACAACTCCTGAATAAAGCCTGAAGAAATTCAGCACCAGTGGTGTGGAACTGTTTTTCGAATCAAGCCCTGAGAACCCAGCGTGATTTGCATTCATGTAAACACCTACATTTTTTTCGTTAACTGAACTGATTTAACTGCTAATTAAAACTAGTCAGTAAGCACAATGCAAAATTAATTAAACCATTTAGTTGGTAGATGCAAATGAGGCAAAGTTATGGCTTGGACACAACCAAAATCAGTACAAGTACTACTCATCATCTGGCAAAATAGTTCCTGAGGTAAATACTTCCCCTAGAGATGATGTAAAGCAATAAAAAAAAGTCATATTGCTGACTGCATATGATCCTTATTGATAAAATGTGCTGGAATCCAGCTTCTTCTCCTTGAAAGAGTGACAAATTGGACTCAGTGGGTTTAAAAAATGTTCTCCCATACAAGAAATCTTCCAAAGTAAGGTCTGGATCCCAACACACTCTACTCAGGCACGTAAAGTTGCTCCTGTCTGTCGCTGGCAAGCGATTTGCCTCAATCTGGACCTTATATTTTTTAAGAGATATTTTTATAGCTTTACATTTTCTCAGGGGGAAAGCATCTGCTTGGTGAACTCTCTTGTTAAGTGGAAGTAGCATTTTGTGAGAGACCAGGCCAGAAATGTGTGGCTGTCTGTGGAGTCTCTGTTTCCTCCTTCCACAGGACTCTTGCTCCTCACAACCCTAGCTGTATTTACTCTGAGATTCCCCTGGGAAAGGGACACACACAGAGTTACCCACGTTGTAGAAACTGTGAACGGAAAGAGGTTAAATAAGCATTAGATCCAGGAAAAGAAATGAGATGCCCAAAGGTGGGGTCCAGCAGCAGCTCGTGTGTGGAAGCCTGGACCCATAGGCCAGTCCTGTCCTCCCTGTGTGGTGCTTGGCAGTCCGGGCTTGTGCCGGGCTCACCGACTGTTGGCTTTTGAGGCAAACCTCATCCAGTTACACTGTCAAAGGTACAGAACTTATCTGCAGACTGCAAAGATGGAATGAATGCAAGCCAAAATATTTTTTTCTTTTCTTTCTGTAAGTACCATTACTAATATATTTCACATGGGTAAAAATGCATGATATCACAGGCTCCTTCTTTCAATGGGTGTGCATAAATTTGGCATGGATACTCTTAACTATCATCTCAAGCAGCAGAAACGAAATAGCATTTTGCAGAAGAGAAGTATTTAAGCAGAAACAAATGCACTACAGTTAAAGTTTTGTAAACGCTGATAAAATTGCCGGCTAAAGCAGCTAAATGAAAACAAAACTGAAACAAAGGACTGTGTACCTCAGTTAGGGCCAGGGGAGGCAGCTTCAGCTTCTAAAATCCTCACTGCAGGGAATGCTTAACTCGGGGCTGTCCCTGTGGAACAGAGGGCCTGGAGCAGGGTTCTACTGGGCAGGTCTTTGAGCTATGCAGGTGAAGGAGCTGGGCTGGGGGTGCTGAGGTACAGTTGGTGTGGCAGCCGGGGCACCTCACACTGCTCTGCAGAATTACTTGGAGAGCAAGTGCTTGAGAATCCAGCTCAAGGATGGAAAAAAAAAGTTCTCTGCTTGGATTGCTTCCTCCTGGCCCTGCTGCAACGGCAAAACACATAGCTGTCTAAGGCTGCAGGCTGCTGCAGCCAGCACAGTAGCTGCCTCCTGATCCTGTTTTCCCAGTCCCTGGAAATCCAGGCTGCTCCTGCTGCTGCACCAGTCAGGGCAGAGTCAGGATGCACGGAATTTCCAGGACACCAATACCACCATCCCAGCAGCAACTGTAATTTTCTTCACTCTTCCCAACATATCCCACATCCCATCAGCTGATAGAGAATCATCAAGCCTCGTTCACTGGGCTTGTCCATCCTGGCTCTGCTACTTTCCCTCTACCACCCCTGCTGCCTCCTGATGAGTGTTGCACGGGGCTGTGACAGCCATTTGAGCAAACTGCCTTTCTGCCAACCCAGAACATGTGTCATTAAGTTCAAAGGTCCTTAGGAGCCAGGATTGTCCTCTGCCATACCTGCCTGGTGCCCCATTGAATAGAGACCGGCTTTTGGTCAGTGCCTCAAGGTAATTCTGTAACCCAAATAATTATTCATAATAAAATAAATATAATGGCTCACATCAAATGTCTAATGATGCTGTTCAAGGGATCCTGGGGGTGTTTCTAAAACGTGTTCTTATCCTATTAAAAATGTAGGATCTGGGTATAATTTCATTCCCTTTTACAGTATTTTAGATGACCAAGAGGCTGTTTTCTCCCTGCTTCATCCACTTACAATCTTACAAGTATTGCAGAGGGAACAAATAGAAGCTAGAAACCATATATATGATTATAAAAATCTACCTTTTATTACAGATGGCCCTATCTCCCTCCCTGTGCCAAACTGTTACTCGGGTTGCAAAATCAAGCATTCAAAAATCAGGAAGTTCAGATTTTCTCTGCAGCTCCAGTTCAGCCACACTGTTGGTATATGTTACAACAGCATGGGAGTAATTAAAGACTCTTATTGTCGAGTGATTTTCACCTCTTCCAGAGCAGACTGGATGGTGCTTATTTAATGAGTGACTTTGCAAAACTCTGTCTCCTTATTCCTCAGTGTGTGGTCCCCAGCTCTACAGCTGACACCCTGTCTAGATCTTCAAATACTTTGTTCACTTAAAATCTTGCCCGTGCCTTCTTTCTTATGGCACCTCAGTGCTTTAGAGGTATCAGTACTCCCCCCCCAATATCCTTGTGAGATAGTAATTGATTTTCTCTTGTTTTACAAATGAGGAAGAAGGACACCAACAGATTGAGATCTAAAGTGCAACCTCATTCTGGTTGCCCAGTCTGAGATGCCACTGGTTTTTATAGACCTTTTCAAGTGCAGAGTGCTACCATTTACATCTCTAAGCATGACATACTTCTTCTGACCTTCTTCTAACCTCTCATCTCGGGTAGACAAAAGAAACAAGATACCACAATCAGAAATCATCCCTGACAACAACTTGCCTGAGAATCTGATGGGAAAGACAGAGCAGGAGTCCTGCTGATAGGGGCAATGTCTGAGTGCCTTTACTATGATAATCTCCTCGACATGCAATCCCCTGCCCTGTGCACCTCCATCTTTCAGATCTATCAGACAAACAAGGGTCCCTCAGATGACTGTCTCCTTCATTACACAACCTTGATTCAGGCCAAGGATGGGCCCATCCCAGGCACCCAGTAGCCTAAATAATAAGGAGCTCTACAGCCCCACCTATAATTATGAAGTGAGCTTTCAAATACTGTATCAAACACAGTGGCTTAAGGAATGTTAACTGAGGAATATAAACCAAGCTCAAGTTAAAATACTGACAGATTTATTTGCCCCAGCAGGAAAACCCTGCAGTGTTCATTAATTCAGTGCAGGATAGTAGCAAACAGAACGACTGCTGTGGAGTGAGCTAAACCTCCCTGTGTGAGGTTTTCTCAAAGGCCATCTTCTGTGTTTCTGTTAGGCTGTGTCTCTCCATTTGCCATTTCTTAGACAGCAGAGCATCTCATCTGATAGCTGGTGCAGGGTCCTTGTGCTGTCAGAGGTGCCTGGAACCAGAGCAAGGCAGGGGCAAGAAGGATCCCCTGAAGTGTGCTAAATCCACCTGGGCTGTGCCAGCTGCTGCCAGCACTGCCACCCCGCTGGGTGGTGGATGTGGCTTTGCCATCGGTGTCATAACCTCCACTAGCAACATTTAATGACCTGCAGATGGGGTAGGAGTGGGTGGGGAAGGTGCTATCTTCTGAATAAATCGTTCCCTCCCTTCCTTTTCTCCCTTTTGCAATAGAGGAAACCAAGTCTGCCTCCTGACAACAGGAGCAGGATTTCCTAAGCCTACTATCGAGGGTCCAGTCCTGAAAATGATGCAATAATTTGGCAGTTATTTTGAATAAAGCTCTTCCAGCTGGAAACCTTCTCTGTTGATCAAATGTTCAGTATGCATTGGCTCAATGGAAAGCATTACACTTGTAGGATCAGACCTGTCACTGACAGTGGCAATTGTTTTCTTCTTCTGCCTGCTCAACAAGGTACTTCTGTTTAGTCTGATCCCATCAGGCCTTTTGTTAAGAGCCTCAACTCCTGCTCCAGTCTCTGAGAGTAATGCAAAAAAAAGGCACTAGGAATGTCTAGGCAAGTTATAGAAAAGAGTTTTAGCCTGCACCATTGAATTCTATCCTGTACCCCAAATTTCTCTTTATGAGGAAAGAGTTTATTCCACCAGCAGTGAAATGAATGCAAACCAGTTTCTCAGGGCTATCTCCACTACAAGCCTGGCCACTAAAAGCCCAGCTCTACCCTGTACATTCTCTGAGCCCTACCATCCAGATGTGTTCCTAACTCTGTTAAGGGAGAGAGTTCCATGCCCATCTTCAGCATATTATTTTTTTTTCTCCTTTTCTGTATCATAACTCAACTTTATCAGCTAAGCAGATGAAGTGTGTGGACTGCCTCTGTGCCAGCTGCCCTGCCTACCTACTGGCCAGCCTCCACCTCAGCTGCTGGGCCAGGCAAATGCTTTGGGAAAGAGCTAAACAAACGTGCCATGGCTTTTTCTGAGTAGGGAAAGGGTTTTTCTTTGCTACCCAACCTCAGTTTTCATAAGGCATCTGACCCTCTCTGCAATCTGGCTGATGTCCTGACTCCCAGGTTCAAAAGTTTCTATAAGGGCAGTGACTGAAGGACAGAGAGGACTTACAAGTCCTCCTGGCACCAAGCCATGAAGATAATCTGCCAGGAAAACTATGTGCTGCTGAAAAGGTTTATAATTGAAAACTCAGAAACAGCTGAAACTGGAGGAAACATATATCAAAAATCACAGAAACAACTTAAACAATTGCTTAAGTATACACCAAGAGGAGAGAAATTTGCATACCATTTAGGGCACACCATAATGGTATTTAAAAAGAAATACCCTTCTAGTTTCCATCACACTAAAAATGTGCCATCTGTTATATGGAAGTTTGTTTTTCCCTTTCATTGTAATTAACTTTTTATTGAATTAATTACTCCAGGTGAGCTGGAAGCGGCTGTTCTGCCTCACCTGGTGTGGCTGAGGGTACCCACACCCAGCCTTGCCACTCACCATTCAGATGCAAATCGTTCTGCTCCCTCCCCAAGTCACTGGCGCCCACCCAGAAAGCCTGCTGGCAACAGAGCCCAACTCCACGGCAGGCAGCTGCTGCTGCACGGAAGGGAAAAAAGTTTCAGAAAAATAGACTTATATCCCCTGCTTGGTCATTTAAAAATGAGTAGTCTACTGGATAAAGCAGGTGAGAAAATAATCAAGATAAACACAGAGTGGGTTTAAAATGACTTACACATAGCAGCAACAGGTCACCGACCCTTCTACGTAAGAATGAGGATTTTTGCTAACTTGATCCCTTATGTACACCCTGTGTGTCTGTATAAGATCATGGAACAGAATCATAGAACCATTTTGATTGGAAGAGAACTTCAAGCTCATCCAGTCCAACTGTTAACCCAGCACTGCCAGGGCACCACTGACCCCTGGCCCTCAGCACCACAGCTCCACGGCTTTGAACCCCCTCCAGGGATGGGGACACCACCCCTGCCCTGGGCAGCCCGTTTGCAGATGTGTGGATGCATAAACACTGAGGCAAGCCTGTCAAGAAAGTAGAAGAGAGCAGGGAGCTGAACTGGATTATGAAGGAGTTCTGCTAATTGCAGTAATATTGTAATCCAACACACAGAAAAGGTAGGAGTCCTCATTTGAGAGGCCACTGTCAGGAGACCATTAATTGATTCCATGCACATTTATAAAATAAGGACACAACTGAAGGAAATGAAAACTTCTTAAAATAAACTTACAGGTTGCATAAATTATCCTCACCCTAAGAGACAGCAAAATAGAATAATCTGGTTTTAAGTGGTATCTATTTTAGCTATTTAGTAAATGTTTCTGTGGTAAAGGATAGGATATCTCTTTATGCATAATGATAGAACAGAATAGAACAGAATGGAATTGGTGGCAGAAGCCACTGATGATTCCTATGCCACGTGGTCCAATCCATATGTGCTGAGACACAGTGGCAGCTCTTTGCAGCAAACTTGGCCTCCACCTTGCAATGGTCCCATGCATGTGCAGAGCCCACTGCAGCAACATGGCCTTTATTATTCCTGAGACAGCTGTTATGATCTCTTTAGCATCCTTAACACGTGCTGGGGTTTTTTTTGCAGTATCTACCAAGTCGGTGCCTCCTCACGTATTTTTCCTTTTCTGCTCTTTGATGTATTTTTCCCCCTTTTTCTTTAAAACCTGCTCAAAGCCCAGGTTAAAGCTCACCCCACTGAGAGACAGATGCAGAGATGAGGTTGCTATTATCTGAAGCACTGAGTTGTTCATAGCCAACAACAGAAGCAACAAAATAGGACCATGCAGAACAGGCATACATGCCATTGCTGTTAGTGAAGTAATTACAGATTTGGCACCAGAGCAGGCTTGCTGCTTGCCAAAGCACTGGCTGGAAGTTTAAGAAGCAAATGATTATCCCAATTCAGGGCAAAGCTGGTCAATCAATCCTATACCCATTCCCCTGCCGCAGCAGCACGAGGCTGCGGTTGACTTCTGAGCGAGCACATGGGCTGTGCTCAGTGAAACCCACTCAGCTGAAACCCACTTCTGAGGGCATCGATCCCGAAACCACATGATCCTTGGACGCAGTGAGCTCCAGTGACTGCCTAGAAACAGTAATTCCGTAATGAGATCCTTTTCTGGTCTGAACGCAGCGCTGCAGAAAATGTGAAGATGCAGTGGGGAGAAACTCTAATCCAAACAGTCTACTTCACAGCAGCAGGCTTGCCAGCCACCCTTCTGGCAACTCCTCCACTTCCCTGGGCGCTCCGCTAGCGATCGTCTGGGTCACCAGTGCCTTTATTTGGTACTTTGACGTTGACAGGAGAAGAACAGCTGACCTGAATTTGGGAACAGAACTGCATATCGATCCCGTTAGAGTTCAGAACATTGGGAAGCCACACAAAGGAATAAGCTGTTGGTTATATTGTTGCTAGCATTTGTTCTATGGCAGGACTGGAGACGGTCCCAGGCTCAGTCCATGAGCAAGAAAATATGGGTTTATATCTAAAAACTACAAGCTTGCAGCCCTCTCCACCCACGCAGAGGGCTCTCACTGACATGTGTTTACATATCATCTTCCTAGTTCCCAAACACAGCAACCATCAGGAAGTAAATCAAAATATTGACTCTAACTGCACATGAATGGTATTATTATTCTTATTAGTTCAATCCCTGGAAAGCCACTGGAGATGATTTCCAAGAGGCAGGGTTTCTGGGAGTAGACGCCGGCATATCCCAGAAGGTTGCTAAGGAACTGGCAGATACATGCATTTTCTGCAGAGCTGACATGTTAGATATATCCCTGCTTCTTGGGCAAGGGAAACTTAGAACGCAATGTGAAATGAGATATTCACATCAAGTTCTCCTTAGTTTGCCTTAATCAAGAACCCCCTGAGAACTGCGAGGATGAATAATTCAACCTTTCCCTACCATTTGGTGCAATTCCTAACAGCACTTTAAAGCTGCTCGCTTTGTATCTCTCTTTATGCATAATGAAAGGGTGTTGATATTGAAGTTCTCAGCCAAGGAGCAAGCTGGGGTTGGTTTTGCTGGCAGCAGCTGCTCCTGGCTCAACTACAGCACGATAGATAACCTGGTATTGCCCCATCCCAACGCACCCAGCGCAGGTCGCTTTCTTCCCTGCCACCACTCCTGTTCTTCTTCCATTGTGCTGGAGTTTGGTAGCCACCTGTCTGCTTCCTTTTCCCCTCTCTCTGCCACACACGGTAGCAGTTTGGAGCTGTGGGCAGAACTTCTCCACAATCTTCTTATGGGTACGAGCCACCGAAGGCATGGGTTTTGCAGCAGGAGTTTCTGGTTAGTGCTTTCAAATGAAAATAAAACCCAGAGAGCTACCAGTGCATTGGGTTTTCTGCTCCTGTGATTAAATGGTTTTGAAGTCATAAAAGAAGTCTGTAAAAATTCCCTTTTTTGATAAACTCACCCCAAGGTTATGTGGCCGCACTGCGTGCTCGGTCATTTCAGTTTCCTTTTGTCTCATTGAAGAATTCCTCTAGCAGATCACTTCATTACTTTTGCTGAAAGGAAACCCTCCAACAAGGTCTCTTACCAGACATTTCACACAACTTTTCCCAGCGTTTTTATGAACAAAAAATTGATCTGATTTCCAGTACTTTCTGATAATTAGGCAAATTTTAAAGCCTCAGCCTCAAACTTCACCCTGGGGTAAGTTGCTCAACTGCATTCAGCAACTTCTTATTTTTCCTGGTTTGCTTGTGATCCCAGAGCTCGTGTTCCTGAAGTTCCTTCCAGTGTTTTCAGAGGTGTGTGGATCACTGAGCAGTCTCTCATTAATGGTGGAAGAAGCTGCAGAAGGGAACATAATGATTTCTGTGGATCCAGTCTGGATTCGTGCTTCAGGAGGGTTCACTGAACAGAGAAATAACATGTTTTCGTTTGCATTTATTATGTTGATGCTTTGACCTAAGCTTGGAGAGAGAAGTCTACATTTCTCCTCTTAAATCCATGGTGACATGCTCTGTAAGGTCAGTAAAGGGCCTGAATACCTGTGAAACCAACCGAGCCCAGCTGGAGTTCTGGGCATGGAAAATCAAGGTTACTATTTTCCATGTGCCAATGTCCTGGAGAAGCCAAAGTGAGAGTTACAAAATGGTACAGGACCAGAAATGGAAAAATATGTTTAGGGACTAAAACACCTTTAAAGCTCTGGGTGCTTAGAAGAGCTTCGGAGGGTGCCCTGGTTGCTAAATCTCTGAGTAACATTTGAAATCACTTTTGGTTCTAGAGGTCACTTAGCCACCTCGGAATATTTTTCTCCCAGCTACTAAATATGTGATTAAAGAGTCAGCTGCCTGTAAGGCTATTGGCTTGATTCCTCAACCCAGGAAGGACTAACATGATGCCAAAATCTTTTTCAGGCTTTTCCCTCAGGCTTACTTTATTCATCTAGGAAAAAAAAAAAAAAAAGAGGAAAAAAAAAGAAGAAAAAGAAAAGAAAAAAATAATCTCTCACAAAACACGGGCTGCAGGGGCCATTTTCCCCTGCTGCAGCTCTCCTTGCTATAGAGCCAACATCTCTGCTGCAGTTCCTCATCTTAATGAGCTTTCTCAACCCTTGGTAAGCGCTGCCTGACCCAAATGAGTCAGAGACTGGGCAGAAGTTTCTGCCTCCTGGGGCCCTCGCCCCTTAAGGTGGCTGCCTCTCCTGCTGTCCTGCCTGACCTCAACCTTCCGGAGGAGCATGGAGCTCTTCAGAGAATGAGCAGAGAATACAGTGAGGTGTCTACTTGGATAGCTCATTTCTAGCTCCTGGCTTTTGCAAATGTGCCTTGGGGATGGGAAAAGGGGAGTTTGGCACTGCACGGAATGGAAGCCAAGCACCCATAAGGGCTGTTGCTTGCTTAGCATCAGGCACCTCGATCTGCACTGGGACTGACACGTGCTTTATGACTTCACTGTCTCTGTTGCAGCATTTCTGCCAACACTTCCTAAATAGAGGAATTGACCCGATTGCTCCAAACGCGGCCCCAGAGTCTAGAGGGCAGGTAGAACAGAGACCACGTTATTACAGTGAGCCACAGGCCAGCACTCTGTCATTTAAATGTCATGAAGCACAAAGATGGATGTTAGGTAAATACCAGTGTGGGCAGAGCAAAGGCACCGTGCTATAGATGGCCAAGAGTGGGCACGCTTTAAAGGGGAATGCTCTGAGTCAAAGTGTGGGGGAGAAAAGGATAAAGAAGGGAAATTTTGTCCTCCCAAACACTGCCAGTATTTCCCAGGTGCACACAAGAAGGTGCCAAGCCCACGAGTATCAGCCTTTTAAGCACTGCTCTTTTCCCACTGCAGATTCACAGTTTTATCTCCTGCTTCAACATGATGAAATCTCCTTTTGTAGGTCTCTTCTCCATGGCCAATTCGTTCAGACATTTAGAAACCAAGTATTTCCCTCTCAGTAGCTGTTATACCCACATCACACCTTAATAGCATGACCAGCCACTGGCTTTTTCTTGTAGCTGTGCAAGACAGATCTCATCACCTGCACTCCCGAGACCTGAGAATCTCTTAGCTTGTTTTAGTTTATATTAAAAGAGCAACGGGGCAACAGCAATGCTCACTGGAATTGCAGGGGAAAGATCACAGAAGAAAGTATTTCATGTTAAATAAACCTCTATGTCTTCTAACGCTGGAGAAGCTGGTGGGTTTTTTCATTGTTTTAGTTTTAAATCTGGTTTTGCTGCCATTGAAGCTAATGGGAGGGGAAAATTAAATAGAATTCAAAGCAGGTCTTTGCTAAAGCAGGCAGAGGAGCACAGAAAATGTAGCCTGTGTAGACATCAGCTTTTAGCTAGAACAACTCCAAAGGTCTCATCAGATACCTCCCAACAGGGGTAAATACAGAAGGGAGACAAGACAAAACAAGAGGGGAAAAAAAATGATTTCTTTTTAAAGGTATTGCTTTAATTTCTTCCCACGTGCATCTTCACAAATGCAGTGAAAGCCAATGGCTACTCTTATCTTCCCTGCTCCTGCCACAACTTTGAGGTTTCGTGTCACGTGCCAAGTGTTACTGTCACCTAATCATTTCTAGAGTACTTCAGGTGAAAATGGCTCTTCACAAACCATTTGAAAAGACAGACTCCACCTGCCCCAAATGTTCTATAATCTAAGGCCAAATCTCTACAAATCCTGCGGCTCTGGGACTTGCATTTATTCCACAAGGGCTCAGGAGCAATCAGGAGCCAGCACCATTCAGCTGGATCATTCTCTGACTGAAGTCAATGGGAATTTTGCCAACAACTTCACCAGCTGAGGGTGCAAGGTAGAAATCAGAGGACAAGAGTGTCAGAGGCAGCAAGTTATGCTCAGAAGGGAGACAGAAACTCACACGAAGGACAACCTGGCAGCATGAATAACTCTTCTCTTTGAGGTGGGACTGCAGCAGTTTAGGAGATAACTGGGATGAGGCCAGGAGAAGACTTTAGGAACAAATCCATCTTGTGTTATCTCCACTGGCTTCAGTGGGAGTTCCTGAGTCCGGTGAGGATGTGGAGGTGCAGGTTCCCCCACAGCACCACGGGTGAGCCGGAGACATTTACGAGCATTTCAGGACTAACACCCTGCCTGTTAAAACCAGAAAAGTAGCCACACGGGATTAACCCCATGGCCTGAAACTCATTATTCACCAGCAGGGCAATGCCAAGACCACTGACTGAGGTCTGATGCTCATTAACCTGCAGCACAGCAGCTCTGAGGTGCCCCACGGTGCAGCCCTGCGCACGCCTGCGGATGGCACCTACACAACAGGAGATGTATCTTAGGGCACAAATTCAGCACAAGCAGTGGCTGGCCTCGCAGGGATCTCTAGTAAAGATGCCAAGTAACATTTGGCTCCCAGGTCAGACAATTTTTAGGTTTTTTTATCCTAAATCTACTCATGCAAAGACACAGCTTATAGCTTGCAGATGGCTCGTTCTGCTGATCTGCCAGTGTTCACTCTGGGAGGGTGGAATTATATCACATGAGCAAGGGGATTGCTGCCTTTTTTTCATGGCTTTGTTATTGAAGGAAAAAAAAAACAACAACAAGGAAGACACTTAATTCATATTTCTGAAAGAGATTTTAAAATTTAGTCTAAGATGACCAAGGCGAACATGAATTTCCCATCAAACACCATCTCTTCCCCTTATGTTTACCAAGGCAAAGGGAAACTGAGGATGAAGTACATGTTTTAATTAAAGAATGCACCCATGATAGCAGGCACAAGTGGTTTTTTCTCTCACTACAGTATTTCCTTGCATTTTCCATGCTTTGCAAAATCATAATGCCTTTTCCCCTAGCAATGATAGTAATTAATAAGAATTGTTAAAGTTATTAATACTGGGAGCTTCAAATTTGTCAATAACACCAAGAAAACTGAATTAGAATGAAAGCTTAAACTCAGTTCCAGATAAGGAGAGACTCAGTCTGTTTAGACAATATTACAATCAATTGTAAACTCTCCGTAGAGTTGCACCTTTGTAAACCAGGAATGATTGTATCAATTTACTGAAGTTTTCCAGGGATTGCACCAACAGAGTGCAGAAAGGCTGACCTGTGAAAACTGCAGTCTGTAAAAAAACCCAACCAACCAAAACCCACATTGATGTAATTTGAACTAATAAAAAAGGTCAATATTTTGGCCTTTGGAAAATGATTTGGGTTGATAAAAGCTGTTCACACATTTGTGATGAAGCAGTCAGCTGGTTTCATCTGAGAAGATGGGGTTTTTAAAAGGAGAAGAGTTGTTTCACAGCAATTCCAGAGCAAGACATATGGAGCCACCAGAGAGACCAGCAAAGGGCTGCTGAGATGATGAAGGGACTGGAGCATCTCTCCTTGGAGGAAAGGCTGGGAGACCATAAGGATCTGCTTACAAAGGAGTAAGCAAAAGAAAGGAATGAGACAGAATATTCAGGTACGAGAAAAGAAGGAACAAAGTTTCGGGAAGCGTATGCCCAGAGAAAAAGAAGAAGAAGGAAGATGATGATGAAAGAGTAGGGAATGGAGAACAGCAGATAAGAGGGAACCAGAAAGGGCAACTGGGGATTCATGTAGATGGTAAACACATTACATTAGAGCAAGTCAAATACAGAAAGTAATTTTCTAATGCTACTTTCTTCAGAAGCTGCAGCTGCTTCCCACAACTTCGCTGAGAGATCCTGAATGGTGAGAGGGTGGTAACACATATGGCTGTAAAACTGTTAAAATGCTGTCCAGTATGTAAAGATACTGTAGAGATTCTGCTCTAAGAGAAGAAAACTAAGCCATGTGATATATAAGGACAAACTACCTGGAGAGCATTTTTATACATCCCTTGTCTAGGAAAGAAAGCAGCAACAAGTCCAATAATTTGCAAATACCATAAAAAAAAATAATTCAGTGAATGTTTTAAGAGAGCATTGGGTCTCTCTTTTCCCCTACTTTTATCTATGCCAGGTTACCAATCCCTAAAGAGAATAATAGTTTCTACAGTACTCCTCTGGGAGATTTCAGCTAGGTGTGGCCTAATTGTGAGATGTGCTGCCACACGAAAGCTTCTGCAGGGCAAGGAACAGAGATTATGTTCACATTTAAATCATTCCTTCGCAGGAAAAAACCCAGGATTTGTAACCTGGAAAAGCTGCAGCACCCTTCCAATTAGGGTTTAAGTGACAAAGTCAAGTCAGGATATGCAGAATGAGGAAAATGCATCAAATAATCCGGGTGGAACATCATGTCCAAACATCCTCAACTCCAGTTATGAAAACTCTTGAGAAGCATAAATAAGAGACCAGGGATCTAACAGGGCTATGAAAAATAATCAGTAAAGACAATGGAGCAGCCTGCTCTAGAGTCAGATTTCTGATCTGTGGCTCTCGTTGTTGTCCCCAATTCACGATCCTCTTTGCCCATCTTTAAAAGAGGAACAGCATTATTTTACAGGGTGGGGGTTGCAAACCTTAATTTGTTAACATTTCCAAAAGAATTGTGAGATCCTGAGATGAAGGGGCCAAATTTAATGCTCATTGTTTAGGCTTTAGCCTGTCTGTGCTCAGACAGAACTCCCACTGAGAGTGGGAGCCAAACAACAATTCCAGAAGTTGGTCCGTTTTTTTTCCTAGGAAAATGAGACAGTTGCAAAGTAGTTTGTTTGCTGCATTCGTTCAGTACCCCGGAGATAAAGCACTATGGTTAGTTACACATCTCAGAAAGCTTCTTCAGCAATATTGCACTGCCTTTGAATCCTTACAAGGCTATGCAGTCCAAGGAAAACAAAGCTGCTGGCAAAAGTAATAAGCCAGCACTCCACACCTGATTAAACAGCATTGGTTTTTAGCCTAGTGCCATGCCAGGTTCTCATGCCAGTGTGGATGCACAGTATCTGTGTATCAACTGCAGGCTGCACCGCTGCTGCTCGCTCTTTGTGACCAGGGATGCCCAGAATCAGGGTTTAGCTCACCAGTTTTCATCAATCAACCTCCTCTCCCCACCAGAAAAAACAACAAAAAGCAACAACCCACCCCTTCCTGAAATCCCAAAGGTGCTAGAATATAAACAAGGTAAAGTGAGACCTTACAGGGTCTGCCCATGCAGAGCTACCTACAGCATTTTTGGTTGCTAACTGTAAGCAGCTGCCAATTTCCCTCTAATGCTCAGACAACTTGCTAACTGATCTGCAAGTCCCCAAAGTGTGTTATCTTTAATGCGCCTCTAATTTTGCTAAGAGCCTACTATTTATAGTGTGTCATTTATTTACTTATTTACCTTCAACTAATTAAAGGGAAAAAAAAAAGCAAGGGAAAAAAAAAGCACGTGTGTGTGTCCTCGGTGAGAGGAGAAAATTCAATCTGTTCCCTTAACTGGGTGAATGTTACAGAAGTTCTGTTTTGCTTGGAAAAGCAATGCATGAGTAAAAGCTCCAAAACCTAGCATTATTATCTCTAATTACAATTGGCAATATGTGGCAATCATAATTATTCATTTATGCAAAATAGCTTACAGTGTGTCTCATTTTTTATTCCCTGTTAAAGGATGGCTCGACAAAAGAAGGAGGCAAAAAAAAAAAAAAAGATTATAGTTTTGAACATAATTGTGCTAAATGCTCAGTCGTTTTGTTTCAAAAATACTACAAAACTAAACTGCTATTTCTGCAGAGACAGGAAATAATTTAACAAAGATGTATGGTATACTCTGCAGGTGGCAATCCATCCAGAAAACATATTTCCCTGAAAAGGAGAGATATTTCACAACCAAATTGAAGAGCATAACTTTTGCCATTTCTGTCTTTCTTTTTAAAAAAAAAAAAGAAAAAGAAAAAGGAAAAATCCCTCCCCTGTTTTAATCAAGCATATGCTTCCCCTGTTAGTAAAATGCTCATTTGCAACTAGTCAGAGGAGAGCCCGTGACCACAATAACTCGCTACAGTTCTGCGACGTGACGCTCTCCGTTCTAGTTCAGTTCTGCCAGAGTACAGCAGGCATTGAATAAGATCAAGTGCACTTCATGACAAAGAAATCAGGAAGGGCCAGGTCAGGCTACTCACACAAATAATCTCGATTTCTGCCCGTATTTCTAGGGGAATATCTCTCTAATTTAGGCCTATGGAACTGAGTCTGTAAAAAGCCCCAGCCCGAGAGAGTTTCCAAACATCCTTTAGGCAGGGCTGGGCACTTCCCAGCATCACCTCCCCGGATAAAAAGGACTCGGAGGATGTCAGAGACCAAAGATCAAGTCTCAAGAAAATGAATGCTGAGAAGGCTGCTTATTAGGAAAAACTGGAAAGATATTCTAAAACCTGATTGAAACATGCAGGGAATGCTTTAAACTTGACACACTGCACCAGACGAGCAACCTTTGCTCTTGGGTCCAGTCTCACTCTTGCTGGAGGAACAGTTTCCCCCCTCGCTGCACAAATTCCCATCTCAGAGCAAATCTGAAGGCCATGGAGCTATTGCTGTGAAAAGGACCCTCCACAGAACCAAGGGCTCACTTGATGGCTTTGCATTAAAAACTTCTCCAAAGTCTCTTAGATATATAAAGATGTAGGAGACTTTAAAATGAAATAGGAATCAGATCATTTTTTTCCCATGCTGATGGTGTTGATTAGAGCAAAGGAAATGGAGATCACTGTTGGAATGCATGGGAAAAGCCAGGCTTCCAGAACAGTGTGCTAACTGGTGCTACCTATTATTAAAAGAAAAGCATTTTTGAAAGAAATTGGGCAGCTTCATGCCGAGCTTAAACCAGCAGAATTTGTCTCCTGACTTTGTAAAGGCAGAAAATAAGAAAATGTGGCTGATCAGTGTCCATAAAAACTTTACAGCAAAGGAAATAAAATCTGGGAGAGAAGAAATACAGGATTGCCAATACCCACCACTTTGCTCTTGCCATCAGACACAAAAATGATTAACATGGGACTTTGTCTCTCTTTTTCTCTCCTGGGCCCATGGTTAGGATGCCAGAGATACCAGCTAGGCCCAGCAGTCATTTCTTAATATAATTACTTCACTGTCTCTTGGTCCATTACCACTAAAAGACTTTTTCCACCCTTTGCACAGCACCAGGAAGAAAAAACCCATTCCCATCCCAGTCAATGGCAAAATTCTTCTTTTCTACTGAGAATCCTGTCCCGTGTCTGCCATGCACGTTACAGAAGATGGCTCCTGCAACCTTAGGTGCCTGGCTTTGCTAAGGCTGGATTACAGCACTTGTGAGGTCTTGAAGACACCAACTGGACTGTTAAAGCATTCCATGCTCTGGACTGCAGCCCTGGGGTATTGAATGTGAAGGAGCAACATTATGAAAAGGAAAGCAAAATGCTCCCATGGAGCAGATGAAAACCCAATGGAGCCTCTGGGTTAGGTCTACAAAGGCTACAGAGAACAGGACCACTCTCCCCAGCCACAGGCAGCTAAGCCTCTAACCCATGTACAGCAGTTCTTGTAGGTGTCAAAGTTGAGCCCCATCGCTCACTGATGTGGAGGCCTGGCTGGACTGTGGACCAAGGATTTACCACCCCGGCAGGCACTGCAGGGATCAGTGAGGGCAGGTTACACTAGGTGAAGCAATGTGCAGAGGATTACCTACACTTTATTAGGAGAGGTGTGCATAATGCAGCACTTCCAACATGGAGGCACTGCCATTTCTCTATCTGCTCATTTTCGGTGGTAACCTTTCAGAAGTAAAGAATTATAAACCACGGAATATAAATCAAGACAATAAAAAGACATAGCAAGAGCAGTACCATTCATTTCACCTTTTCTTTTTAACTGAAAACAATCATTTCAGCATTTCTTCTACACAAATGTCGTGTACTTTCATGAGCCCATCTGAAACGTTCACTGGTGGTGGGCCCTGTTACTAAAACTCATATTGCATTCTGGGGGATTATCTCATGGCAGACACAGTTAAATGTACTATGTATTCATCCTCTCCTATAGATGTGGCTTTCTGGACAGGCTCTGTGTTCCTCATGGCATTCAGAGAGTTGTGACACTCATGACATGTGACTGAATTAAGTCAAAAGGAATCATTGCTGAACCGTAAGAAGAGTTGGACAATCTCCAAGAACAAATCTACAGGACAGACTCCAGACCTGAGTTACAATTCTTAAAAAGATTGTAGCTTAATGCTTCAGTTAGGTCAAGTATGACAATTAAAATGCTTGGAGAAAAAATACTCTGGCATCAGAAAAATTTTCCTGAGAGTTTACTAGAAGAAATTTCAGGGTTGCAAGAGAGTGGATTGCCCATCAGAAAAATATATTGCTTGGCATTTCCAGGCAGGATTTTTACTATGAGTTATGTTCTTTCCTATTCCCTTTATAACATTATGATTGGCTGCTACAGAAGGTGAAGATTCATTGTAATATGGATAATAAAAATGATAAAACCAATAAGTATATTTTTAAAAATCAAAATGCCAAAATGATTCCATTTTAACATCTCTCAAAATGACCCTGTGGATTACCTGAAAACTTTTCTCCATCACTGCCTCGTGATTTCAGATCCATATTCCTCCTGCCAACATCAGCATGGCTGGTAACAGCCCCTAACTAGTGCTTCACTAGTCCTTCCCCCTTCATCCAAGACTCTAATTATTCTGACCTTAGAACTACTGTCTTCAGTTCTCCAGAAAAGTAAATTCAACATTGTACAAAATACCTCAGTTTTAGGTGAGTTTTGTTCCTTGTTAACCCAGGTTCCATCAGTGTGCCTCCCCAGTGTCAGCGTGTCCTCCTGAGGTAGCTCTCCTTATCATGGAGATGGTTTTCAGAATGTTGGAAGTATATTTATCCATAGTTTTCCATGGCATTATGTTTAATATTTGCAAAGTGCAATCTGAATATTAACTAATCTATCCTCTGGCTGGGAATTAACTTGTCTTATCTCTGCTTTTCATATGTGGAAAAAATACAACAAGACCAATATCAGAACGGGGGAATGGTAGATGAAAGTTGCAGGGGCTTGGTGTAAGGAATTAGGTAAAGCACATGGGGTTACATCAACATTAAAGCAATTCCAAAGCCCAGGCTCAGCAATGATCTGTAGTACAAGTCCCTGAGTTTTACCCAGAGTGGCAGCACTACCCAGTCCTGAGCTATCTGCTGCATTTTCAGGTCTGAAGTCTGCCTTGTTCACACTCCTCTCCCAGTTCTCAGAAACTATTTAGCCTCTTTGGGAAGTAAGCAGAGTCCCTGGTAACACAAACACAGAAAAGTCTTCGTAACTTCTGACAACCCCCGAGCAGCATACCAAGCAACAACAAATGAAAGAAAAGTTAGGAACTTTCCCAGAAGAGAACTGACACATTTTTTTCCCAGATAAGCAGCATGTAATGCAATAATATGCAATTTACTGATTAGTTTCCAAAACTGTTTACCCTGGTAGAAATTCCTGCCAATGACACAGCACATAGCTTGCTTTAATTGTGCAAAATTCAGCTGATGGAGAGTTAAAATACATGCTACTCAATGGTAGGGGGTTTTAAATCTGTCATAATTTCCTTCCTCTCATCCTTCAAAAACTGATTTCAAAAGGGAAAACAAGGTCACAGTCTGCATAGCCCTGATACCCTGCTCCTAGCAAGCACTGCAGTGCACTGTACAGAAACAGCTGGAACAGCTGGGTGGGTGAAACCATGGCCCCCTAAGCCAAGGGCAAACCCTCCACTGACTGCAGCAGGGGAACCCTTCCTATCACTCACTGTCCTGTTCAATAAGAAAATAGCTCTTCTCCTTTAAGAGGAAACAGGTTCCCTTCAGCATCAGTAGTTTTAAGATGCTATAAGAATGGGTATGTTTGTCATTATTTGGCTTGAACTGTACACTGAGGACTAATAAACAATTACTAGCCTGGCTTAACAGTTTTTTAAAGCCCTAGGATGGGTTCTGAAGAATCAGAGGTTACCCGGAGAAACCTGACTGTGTAATTCACTGGGAAGTGTACAATTTCTCTGGTTTCAAGTTTGAAAACAAAGCAAAACAAAGATTTGTCATGTTTCATATTTCTAAACCAATATGCCTACACTCATGTGGTTTACATCTCAGGCAGAGTGTAAAGAGGAAGTAAAATGTCAAGTTGTTTATTTCTGTGCAATTTTCTTATCTCAAAATAACACAGAGTTTGCTAAATCTGATCTGTCTTTAATAATAGTCAGAGGAATTCCTTTGCTGGGCACTCTTGTTTTTACAGAAATCTTCTGATCTGGAAACAGAGGAGTTAAATCTCTTTTGACAATTTTGTCAAAACCAAAACCATCATCTGAAACAGCAGCCTTGTTTTCGAAGGACATAAAGAAATCAGTTTCCTTTAGGTCAGTCTATACCACCTTTGCTGATTCTTTTCTCCTTTATTTTTTTTCCCTGTTGTTTCACTGCAGATGAACAAGAAAGGCAGAGACAGACAAAGGCCACCAAGAAATTCACTTTTTTGGTTGATCATAAGCTTTCACTTAATGGTGTGAGAAAAATGGATATGCTTAACTCAGCAAATTGTTCTTTACCTCCACAGAACAATCTTCATTGTCAAGCACACCATCAAAGTTCCCTGGCTAGAAGGTGAGAAACCAAGTGGTTTTGTTAGACACCTATGAAAAAGACAATTTTCAACAACACACCTAATCCAAATCTGACATATTTATATGTTTCTAAGTAGGTCTACTCAGGTACTGGTTTGAGAGATCTGATCAAATTCAAAGTGTCTTTTCCCACTCCCCCCCTTAATGAGGCCTAAGGAATTAAACAGAAGATGTTTGGTTTATAATCACATCGTAGCTGCTGTTGGGCAGCTACACTATTGTACCACTGGCTAACAGACACCAGTCTAAAAGTGCTGACTACCAGAGAGGAGTAAACCCTGCTGAGGTAGCTGATAATAAAGACAGAATGGCAAGATGAAGTAAAAACTTCATAGACCAAGATGGACCTTGTTTTGTTTCACACTCCTATCCTTCTTGCAGAAGCACAATGAAATGATTCAGGATTGGTTTGTTTGCAGAAGAGAAGTGAACACAGAGGTCAGTGCTCACATTTAGTGCCATTTAACACCTAGGCCAGAGATGGGGAATGTGCGCAGAGCGGTGATTTCTTTGACCACATTCACAGCCAGCAAGAACATTTTGGATTAAATACACCTCTACGTTTCATTCTCCTCTGCACCTTTATCCATAGGGCTAACAAGGTGAGAGTGCCTCCCTTTGCAAACACAGGACATGCTTTGGTATAGACCGAATTATCCCGTTGGTTCTGCACACTGAGACTGAGAAGCTTGAGGTGTTGACAAACCCAGTTTTGCAAACCACCCACAAGCACCTTGCCCATGTGGGTGTCTCTATTATCATCCCTCACACGAGGGCTGAATCCTTCAGTAGAGGCACAAAAATACCCCCAGTGAAGTGCTTTTTAGCTTTATTTAGCTGCTTAAATAGTTAGGCAACTAGTTGAGACTAGACAGCCAGGCTCCCTCAGTAGCAATGGCTGCAGAGATGGGCACCTGCGGGGGGTGATTCATCTTCTTCAGAGATAGGGGTCGAAAATAGGACCTAGGAGCTGCCTTCTGGAGGTGCCTATCTCTCACCATTGACTAGAGAGGGAGCCTAGATGACTAGCTGAGATTAGGTGCCTAATTTCTAGGCAGATAAATTGTCTTGCCTGAGGTTACATGAGAAATTTGTGGCAGAACTAAGATTTGAACCCACGCGTTCTGCATAGAGCTGGTAACAAATTGTTTAGTCAAATTTAGCACTTCTCTTATGAAACTTTTGCATGTCCACAATAGGATATTAGACAAGAGACACACACGTGCAGCAAGAAGTCTAATAAACTGGTGGTTAGTCACCAAACTCCCATGTCTCTGAGTATAGGAAAGATCTGGTTTAAGTGTCTAAAATAGACAAGAGATTTTACCTGTGCTGTGCCATTTTCCTAATGGGCATCTTAACCACAGCTGCTCTTGGGGATCACAGGAGAATTCTGATAGAGAGTTTGCATAATTTACTATTTATCAAGGTGGCAAGAGAGAGAAGACTGTGTCACTACTCAAAACTACAGTGACAACAAATTCTTAGGGAAGAATCCCATGAAACATTTGTAAGATCTTGCTAATGAAAAAAGCCTTCCCAGTTAAATGGTGCCTTTGCAGATTAAACAAACTCAGAAATACCCAGCTACTTCAGAATTAACCACTTCACTTGTATTTATTACTCCCAAACCACTTCTCATGGCTCTTGCCAAGAAAGGATGCAAAATTTTACACTAAGAATCCAAGAGCAAATAGAAGGATGGCCAGATTTGTCTGATATGCTTAGACTGAATTGCTGTGGTTTGCAGAATCCAGCAAAATCCACAGGGATTAGAATAAATACAACCATCCTGACTCCAAACCCAACTGGATTGTGGGCAGATAGTTAGATTCTGAAACATTTGTTCACATAAGCTGAAATCCCCTGTAAAAATAACTGAATAGTTGCATTTGTCAAATGCTTACGTCACCGAGCAGTTATATGTTTTATACCAGCTGCATATATTCTCATATATTCCACACGTGGCAGAATGAAAAGGCATTCTCATGTGTAACCAGCATATTAAGATTTTTGTCAAGATGCAATGAAGGGTTTTATGATATATTAATAAAGTAGAAATATTACAGAACTTAAAATAATTCCATTTAGTGGGGATTTGGTCCTTTTGATATTTTCTGCTGTTTTGAGATCCTCGATACCCTTGTACTTGTTCTATGTCAAAAAATCCCCAAGGTACAAACATACGAAATAGTCCCATCACATTAGGATCTGACAAAATACTTTGAAAGTGGGCAATGCAAACAGTCTGCTCTCCGAGTCCAGTCCACACCAAAAAATAAGAAAAAATAAGAAAAAAGAAAATGAAAAAAAAAAGAAAAAAAGATAAAAGAAAAGAGAGAAGAGAAGAGAAGAGAAGAGAAGAGAAGAGAAGAGAAGAGAAGAGAAGAGAAGAATAAAGAAAAAGAAGAGAGAAGGAAAGAAAAGGGACAGGGCAGGCAGGCAGGAGGTGGTGGAGTTCTTTGTGCCATGCTGCCATCTATGGAGTTCCAGTCGCTATTACTTTTCTACAGTGATGTCAAGAAAAACCCCAGGGCTGATGACCTCACAACGCGGTTGGTTCAGCAAATGAAGGAGGTTTTTTCCCAGCAATATATAAGAATATGAATACAAATTATAGCGCTGGCTATACCGTTGTCAGTAGATTTTTTGGCTGTATAAGCAGCATTGGTAGTTATCTACTGAAACATTTGCTCAAGGATGTGATCACTCTGGGAGGTTTTGTTGCCCCGTTTTCATGTGCACTGGTGTCCTAAATTTCAGGGCACTCAAGCACAGATTCTTTGTGTCATTTCCCATGTCCATATCCCCAAATGTACTACTGCCTGCATTCTCAAAACATCCAAATAAATATGCAAATAATGATAATTATCTCTTTTTAGCTTTATTATCCCTAAAAATTAAGGCATTTGTAATCATAGAATTGCTTTGGTTGGAAGAGACCTTCAAGATCAAGTCCAACCATTGCCCCCGCACTGCCAGGGCATCACTGACCCCTGGCCCTCAGCAACACTCTCCACAGCTTGGAAACCCCTCCAGGGATCATGAGGACTCCACCACTGCCCTGGGCAGTCTCTTCCCGGGCTTGGCAACCCTTCTGGGGAAGCATTTTCACTAAGATCCAACCTAAACCTCTCCTGGAGCAACTTGAGGTCTCTTCCTCTTGTCCTTTTGCTTGTTCCTTCAGAGAAAGAGACCAACCCCACCCAGCTCCAGCGTCCTTTGAGGGAGTTGTCAGGAGCAAGATCTCCCCTGAGCCCCCTTTGCTCCAGGCTGAACAGCCCCAGGTCCCTCAGCTATTCCTCATAAGACTTGTTCTCTAGACCCTTCATCAGCTCTGTTGCCCTTCTTTGGACACGCTTTTAAAGCGTTAAAAATACTGTACATACACATACCACTCCTTCCTGAGCATCTCTGCTCTTCATAAGACAAGAGCTGGGGGTCAGATAAGCAGACTTAAAGATGATAACTTCCAAGAGACAGAAGCATTAGAAGTATTTGTCACCTATAACAAATAAGAACTACTTCAAAAATCCCAGTTAGAAAGCTGTTCAGATCTTCAGGAGGAAAGGATCCTTGTTCAGTACTGCAAAGATCCAGCAATATCTTTACATGCTCACTAGAAAACTAGATGCAAATGGAAAGCAGGAAACATTTGATTTATTTCAATTGTGACATATTTAATCACTAAGGTAGGCATGTGCATAAAGAGCAGGAATTCTAGGGCTAAGAAAATCTGGGTTCCCAAAGCTGTCTTGGATCTAGAGCCTGGAATGTAAAGGCAGGAGAAAAATAGTGTGTAGGATTTCTGAAAGATGCCTCTTTTAGAGAATGCTGCTCAGGGTCTGTTTTCCAAAATTCTCCCTCCCCTTGAATAGGATGGGGAGGAGAATTGAAAAAAACATAAAGCTTGTGAGTTAAGAACAGTTTCATACCCAAAATTATTAGCAATAAAATAATAATAATAATGAAAAGAAAAATAACAAAAGGAGAGAGAAATAACAATCCAAGAAAGAAAAGTAATGCACAGTGCAGTTGCTCACCACCAGCCAGACCCCGAGCAGTGATTGGCCCTTCCTGGCCAACTCCTCCCAGTTTACACACAGAGCACAATGTTCTGTGGCATAGAATGATGTTCCATACCACTGATATTATGACAGAATTACATTCCACACCAACCCCTTTGGCTGGTCTGGATCAGCTGTCCTGGCCACGCTCCCCACCACCTTCTTGTGCTCCTCCTTGTTGGGAGAGCACAGGAAATGGAAAAGCCCTCGGCTTAGGATAAGCACTACTCAGCAACAACTAAACCATCAGTGTGTTATCAACTTTACTCTCACACTAAATCCAGAGCCCAGCACCTTTCCAGCAACTACGAAGAAAACAAACTCTCTCCCAGCTAAAACCAGTACAGTCCTTTACCACAGCCTTCCCCTGCAAAATACTCGCTTTCACATTCTCTTTTTTTATCCAAAGAGCTCAGTGCCAGTAAATCTTTATTATCCTAACAATGACTAAAGCTACCCGCAGGAAACCTATTGCCTCTCCCACTTTGACTCCCTCCAGTCAGTTCCTTTTGGAAGTGTTTCTCATCTTTATGCACCATATTGATTTCGGAGGGTGGCACTTGCCTAGCAAGCCATGACAGAATAATCACCTCTTGAACATAAGCACTGATGGCCCAAGTTACTAAACACCTCTCCCCTCGGCAGGTCATTCCACAGGAAGATGTTGAAATCAGCAGAGCTACATTAGACAATGAATTCCATTATAAGCAAAATAAGACTCTAAATGAAGTTAAAATTTACCTCCTAGAGAAACCTCTGCAGAGGTCAAAGATGAGACACTTCTGGAGAATGCCCAGAGGCAAGGGTTGTTTTAAGAAATGCATCATCGCCCGTTTGACTCCCAACTCCCAAGCACATTCCCTGCCCCTTTCTTTAGAGGGGGGGACAGTGGCCAAAGGTCTTCTAGCAGCAACTGCAGCAAGAAGTGAAATGCTTCCTTCACTGCCCAGCTGGTGAGGCGGACAGATCTACCTCCAGTGCTTAATAAGGAGTGGCAGCTCTACTTTGTTTGGCTTTTGGTGATAGAAATTCTAAAAGATGGGCCTTCTGGGGTTTCCTATTTGCCAGCTCACAACATAATTGCGCGGCAATAACATCTTACTGCTTTTGGAATGATCTTGTTTGCATTTAATTCCAACTCATCTAAACAACGTCGGCTCCGATAACGCTGCCCGTGTTGCAGTAAATGTTTCATTGGGAGACTTGGAAAGGGCCCAGCTTGTTGCACGTTGCTGAAGGAACAGGTTCCTCTGCTGGGGCGAGGCTGGCGGGCAAGGCTACGGCCACAGCACAGGGTGGGGGGCAGAGCTGCCAGTCTCTGGGCATGCTCTGGGGAAAGGCCACCAGCCCCTGGTGGCTGTTGGACTGAAGACTGTGCTGAGGGAGTCTCCAGTTGTTCTCCCATCCCGCTCACGGGACTGACAGCAAACAGGTGGACATCACAGGTTGCACTAGAGGACGATGGGGAAGGAGGCAGTGGGCTCACAAGCTCAGTTGGCCAAATGCAGCTGAGACTCTGCTGTGAACACTCAGCCCCAGTCACCTCCATTATTCCGAGCTAAAATCAACCCCCGTGCTCAGGGGTGTGGACCATGTGCACACCATGAAGGTGCAGAGGCCTGAAATGGAGTGTCATCTCTGAGAACTTGTTCAAATAATATTGGGGAGGGGGGAAAGGAGGAACAGGTCCCGTTGTATTCACTGGCAAACAGGGGGACCTGTTGATGGGCAAGAAGATGCACTATACACCTGCACTTGCAGCATCACTTGCTGCATTAACTGTGTGGTTTTTCCAGGATTTTCTGTCACCAGAGCAGACAGGCAGAATGAACTGTGACTGAGGAAACCAACCATCACAGATGAGGCAGATGGAACACATCACCAAAACCTTGCAGCTCAGGAGAAAGCATTTCAATATCTGTGGAATACTTGTACATAGGACAAAATCATGGATTGCTATCATCTCACCAAGGAGAAAAATGCCATATTTATCAGCTAGTGCAGCTGGAACATTATTGAACCTGGGACCCATGCCTTTAATGAAATACTTCCTCCCCACCCCCTATTTCCCCGCTTTGCTGGACGGATTGAGGTTTGCTTTTATATGTAAGCAGGGTTTCTGAGCTGACAAATCTCACTCGGTCGCTGAGGGTCACTCCACATTTCCAGACAGAGCAGTGAGGTTCTTGCTGCTGAAGGTACTGTACACTCCAGTGAGGGTCTTACTGGAGAATTCAGATGTCACACACTTGCCATTAGGTACATTGCACACCTCTTTAGAGCCAGCACAGCTGCCTGGAAGGCAGAAGGAGAGATGAATAACCATTTCCTAGCCCATTTTATTCAGCTGGGAGTCTTCTACATTGCTGAACTGTTTCAGATATTAAGGTAGAATAACTAAGACTGGATCACAGAGATGAGATGGCATCAGATAGAAATACTAAGTAGGAGCATACGTGAATAAAAAGTGATTACAATGAGTGTGAGTCAACTAAATTAATATTTTGCCTTGGATAGTATTCTCTATGTTTGGTAACTATTGCTTGTGCTGATGATATAACACATGCTGACACCGAATATCAATTCTAGGTAAATCCAATTAAGCCCAGAAGCAAAACAGCTGGATTAGCAGTTCACTGCATAAATTATTTTTCTTCCATTTACTTTGTCTTTTTGCAAATGAGCCTTTTAACATAAAAAAATTTAGCACTCAAGTTCCCCTTTGCTTATTAATCCCAGAAGCCGAAAATGAAGAAGAATTAAAAAATATATTTTCTTCCTTTGTTGTTTGCATGCATAAGCTGTTCAGCTCCCTCGGCTGTCTCTCCAGATTGTAGGCAGCTTTTCTTCTCCCTTGAGTAAGTCACTCACACTACACTTACTATGGTGTTAGGCCAAGAAACTTCTTTTTTTTTTAATTTCCAGGTGACATATTAATGTATAATCATTTTACATTTCATATTTATCTCTATTTTCTGATAGTAACCAAAATGAATATAAAATGGGTAGCACTCAACACTCAACACTCAACACTCTCCTCAACGCTTTAATTCAGTTACAACAACATGGACTATGAATGAATAAAATTAATAAAATGGGAGTTGGTTTATTTTATCCCCTTTCTGTATTTTATTTAGTATTATTTTTCTTCATAAAATAGCTGCCAGCATAAAAGGCAATGTAGAGATCAGGAATCAATACACACCAGTCCTGGAGATACACAAATTGTGATCATTGAGTGATTTGGGGCAGTCAATATTATTTTTCTTTATGTTTTTATCTTTGGATATCAGAAACATTCAGCTTTTACCATTGAAGTTCCTGATTCATAGATGGTCAGATACTGTGATGGCAGGTGGACCAAACATTGCTCTGCTGGGGATGTTCTGGTGCCTCTGCACAACTACCTGGAGGATCTCCATCCTGAACTGGGCGCTGATACAGTGAGATCATCTGAGTGTGTGTGTTTGAACTGTCATCGTTCTACACCACTGATTACTGTAACAAATGACCTGAAGTAGCCTCCCACCACATAATACCACTAATTTTGTTACAGCCTATTCAACT
The DNA here is from genome assembly GCA_013399075.1 of Chloroceryle aenea. Lineage (NCBI taxonomy): Eukaryota > Metazoa > Chordata > Aves > Coraciiformes > Cerylidae > Chloroceryle > Chloroceryle aenea. The sequence continues at coordinate 86,725 of VWZY01008971.1, forward strand.
TCTCTGCCTAGCCTCAAAGGAAACTAAGTTTTGTCATTTAATATCTCCCAACTTTTCTCTAATACCACTTTACTCCTAGAAAGCTGTGCTCATAAAAAAGGGAGCTGAAAATGTTCCATCTGTGCGGTGGATAGTGATGATGCTGATATCAATACTACCATGGAACTGCATTTTCCAGGAGCATGATCTAGCAACTGAAAAACAGATGCAGAAAGACAATGCCATTTGTTCTTGCAAAGGTTGCAAAGTGCTGCAGTTTCAGAGGTGATCCAGTGCTGAATGTTCTTCTGGTCCTGTCTCTGCTCACTGCAGGGGGTTGGACTTGACAACCTTTAAAGGTCCCTTCCAACCCAACTGTTCTGTTCTCAGTTCCAGTACAGTCACTCTGCCCGTGACTAGAACGGACCAACGCAGGAAGACCAAGAATGGTGTCCTGGGAGCTCAGCACCTGTGCCCTGAACATGGGGCTCAGATTAGACAGACACGTTCCTTTTCCCCACCATCCCTTCCAGACACTCAAAGGCATTTAGATTGCAATTATCCAGTGCTGTGGGTGCCTTTCATCTACAAGGACTATGGATTTTCTTCAATTCAGGCTCCAACATAGCACTTCTCAGCTTTTACAGTCTTCAAAAGAGACCCTCTCCTTGAAGAACGAGGGATTTATCTCATAACTGTGATTTAGCCCGTCATGAAATATATATCCCTATGGTTTCCAGTCTTAATTTCTTAAGAATACTCCTCCTTCAGGCTGCATTAACCACTCCTTTTTGTATTTCAGCAAATTTTATATGGATAACAGCTGGTGATCTTTGATTCATTTTAAAACATCTTCACTACTTTCTGAAATTGTGAGCACTCGATGCTTTTACAACTGGGATTGGCTACTATTACTTTGCTCAGAGATGATCAAAGGACGGATGTTATTTTGTCTCCAGGTTCATGGCAAACTTAGATGGAGCTTCAGAATTTGCTAACTGTGCTGGCCAGAACATACCAACCAGAAGACAATTGCTAAGGCATAATGCTAGCAATACTCAAACCCTTTTCTCCTTACCAGCATCTGAAACAATTCTTGCCCATCTCACCACCAAGCCTTAGTTGACCACGTGTGTAGCCAGTCCTGCAGCCTCACACACCATGCCTGACTGGAGGAATCTTCACCAGAACCTCAATAACTTCTTCAATTGTTTACACTTGGAACTATCTGTCCATCCACAGCACTGTTTTTTGTCCCACTAAAGGAGTCTAGATCCCTCTCCAGCTGAAATCTGCTTTATTCTCACTCTTCAGTTTCAGTGATCACTCCTAGAACACAACCAGCCTGTATTTAATACCGAAGATCTGAGGTATGCTAAGCTCTAACTGTGCAGTCTAGAAAGGAAATCTTACTGCAAAATTCATTTCATTTGCGTTAATTACTCATGAAAAATATTTTCACTGGCAGTGGCAAGTAATTGTAATGCTACCTGTTGTTAATAAGAAGTTTGAACGTCCATTTATCACATGCATCAAGAAACAGCCAGCGGATATTCTAACTCATAATTCTGCAAGCATATTGCAACTGACATTTATTTATAATATGTAAACAAACTATATGGATTTGAATGCTAGACACCATGATAAGTAGCACTTTTTTTTTCTGTTTAAATAAAATTGGGAGTACATTATTAAATTGAGCTTTCTCCAACTCTCTTGGTTCAACGGCAATACTTGCAAAATACCAGATGACTTCACTAGCTCCCAGCAGAGACTTCAGAGGTGTGAGGTACTAATGAAAATGCAGCTGGCTGGGTTTCCACATCACCAGTGCTACAACTCAAGAGTGGAACATCATGAAGTATTTCTAATAGCAATTTAAACTTTTCTTGAAAGTTGGTAACCAACGTATCCCACCCTCTGAATCGTTTACAAAGCCCCATCACTGTGAGACTGAGCATTAATCTGCAATAACATCAATAATGAGGTTCTGTGATGGTGGCACATCCCTGGTTCTTTAAGCTTGCTTTATGCACTAACACAATCTTGAGGTCCTTCACCAGTTGTGTTCAATGCCTTGCTTTTCAAAGGCAAGTTTCACAGTAAGGCCAGAATTGTAACCACTGAGTTGAATAGATGGTTGGAAGCAAAGCACAGCTCAAATTACTGAGGTCATCAGAATCTGGCTCCTTGTTAAAGTCTGGAGAAATGAAAAGGATCTTAATCAATTGCCTACATCCCACAGTTCCACAGCTCGCCTCTGAGAAACATACTGCAAAATAAAGTCAGAGAACATGAGTAGCAAAAACCAGGAAAGGTCTTTGGGTGTCTCTAACAGCATTAGAAAAGGAGAAAAATAAAAGAAAGCTCTCTATAGAGAGTAGAAAAAGCAGGAAAGAATCCAAGCAGGAGTGACTAAGTTTTCACTGTTTTACTAATAACTTTTCTTTACATTTTATTTACCCAGAATTATATTATTTTTATGTCCCAATGCCAAGAAATCTGGTTAGTAAAGTGCCAGATTCTTTTATTTGATTTTATTTGATTTCATTAGGGACCATCAGCCTAGCTGCTTAAGTGCCCGACTACTGTTTGCAGTTAAACATTCATTAGGGAATCCCCAGTGGGTTCATTCATTTCACTGAGGTCCAATTACAGTGCCACAAAAGCAGTTTTTACAGCAATTAGCTGATTTTTCCTGTTTATGTTCTGTCTCTTTAGGAAGAGGACTATTTTGTGGAGGTCAGATTTTTAATTAGGCGCAATTTAGGGCCAATAAGAAAACTGATAATTTACTAAATGGCTGTGGTGGACTTAACTGCTCAGAGCAGAGGTAAATAACACAACAGGGACACCAAGAATAAGCTCTCCTGGTGCGTGCAGCTCTGAGCCCTATGGTATAAGGAATAGATTACATGTTAAATGGCTGTCAGAGCCCTCACTGCATCGCCAACACCGCCGATCGACCTCACGAGTCACCACCTTATCAGCAGTGGGTCCAGGGAAACCAGTCTGGAACTGGACCTGCAAAGAGCTTCAGGTGGCTCCAAGAAGGTCTCAGAGTGAAAGAAAACAAAAAAACCCAGATTCTACTTTCTGAAGGTTTGGTAGCACCTTTCTCAACTGCTGGGTCTTGTGAAGCCAGTGATATTAAAGTGTGGGAGAAGTCCTCAAAGTCACTAGGAATATGTTAATGGATCACCACGTGCCAGCTACAAAGGTCTACGCTTCCTGCCCTGAAATGAAGTATTCTATACAGTTGGACTCGATGATCTTTTCCAACCAAAACAATTCTATGATACTACATTTTCTGAGCAATGTGTGCAGGTTGCCTTACACCTTGGGAAATGAAGAACTGTGATAGCTGATGAAATTTAGAGGGAGTAAATCCTTAATCTTGTGATCTCTTCTGCCAGATCTAAGCAGACTTGCCACCTCAACAGTCTTGCATCTCAAGAGCGTGATATTTGAATTTCAAGCAGTGCTTCACAACAGAATTTCTGAAGAGACTCACAGCTGGCTGAAAGGTTGCTCCCTTACAGGAAATAGGTAAGGGAGGGTCAGGAGGTCACTGCATTTTTTTCTTCAACCTTTGACCCAGCATTCAATTGCAAAGTCATAGCCAGACATGTAAAAAAGCAATACCAACAAGAGGCCTAAGTTACAAACACTGAATTTTCATTTCCAGTTACCATTCCTGGCAGCATTTATATGCAACAAAGAGTAGGGCAGAAATTCCTGGACCTTCTAGTGGGAAGAAATATGTTCCATTCAGCTGTAAATATGCACAGAGTGCCCGAGTGTACGCAGAAATGTAAGAATAGAATAATTTTGGGAAGCCTGGTATCTTGATTAAAACAGGGTCTGTTTTAATCCCATCACAATTCTCATCCTTCCCATGAAAGCTCTTTACCTTAGCACACAGAACACAACTGGGGTTACTGTTCTTAAGTGTTTTGGGTTGTTGTTTTTTTTTCTATTTAACAAAACCCAAAACTAAATTCTGTAGAAAACATAAGGCTTCAGCAATCACTAAACCACAGAAAAACCCTGCTATTAGGAAGTTACTCCCTTTCAAATTATTTAGATAGCCAAAAAAAGCATCACCTTTTTGTCAGTTCATCACTTTTCCTTACACACAGAAATAGGATTTTAAAATGTTGGCTCAAAAAAAGGAATTAAGTCACATTCTGAGAACCTGAAGCAAAGGTTCAGATCAGTGGTGATCCACAGACCATCTCTTTAGACAGTCTGAAAGGAGTCGACGCAACGGGTGTGTAGATGGTGACTCTAAACTACTGAACATGGTGCTCTTCAACCAAAGAAGTAACAGAATAACTGGAATGCCATTTTAATTCTTTGGTATTATTCTTTTCACCCAGTCAAGAGTGCGTAGGGCTGAGGAAGGCCATTCTAGTCTAGTAAGTTTTAAAGTTATCTTTCACATTTTAGAGAAAGGTTTGGGTGTTTTCAAGCAAATGAACAATTTTTCTTCAACACTACTGCAAAACTAGGATACAACAGGCTACACATATTGCAACATTAACTCCTAATTACTTTGGAACCCAAACTTCATTTGGAGTCTAGCCTGACTTGCAAAGAACTCAGGATGGTAATTAATAACAATCAGCCACTGAAGTAACTTTGTATAAATAATGTGCTGAACTATGTCCCAGCAGGGCTAATACAAACACATGGACTTCAGCATGAACTCAGCCAAATGAAAAAAAAAAAGAATAATAAAAAAAAATAATTAAAAAACCTCTTGTGAGTGAATTTTGTACTTTTTCTGCTTAGCTGTGTCCTCGCTGTATTAGAGTATCTCGATAGTCCAGGTTTGTTTGTCATTAAAATAATCAGAAATGCAAGTTCCTTAATGCAAGTGATAAAAACAATGAGCTGGTGGCAGTGAGGGGGGCAGGCAGTTCTGCTGGAAAGAGAGATACAGTCAAGGGCCAAGGCAGAGTTACTGTTATGGTGAGAATAACTCCCAAGCACAGGAGATAAAGAGATGCTTTCACACCTCAGAGAGGCATTTCAGCTCATGCTGTCAGATATTCTGCTGTTTCACCAGCTCACATCCCTCTGCATAGGAAGAACAGGAGAGCAGCAGGAGCTAGGGTTAGAAATGAGACCATAGGATTGTAGGTCAGCTCAGGTCAGAGGAGACAGAATCCAACCTCCTGCGCCAAGCAGGGTCAGCTTCACTTCATTCTCTTCTGACAGCATATAAATGAACTAATTCAGCTAAAATAAAATAGATATATGTATACTCATTATGGTTATTAAGAAGTTAGACAAGTTCATCTGGCTCCTTAAGGAAATGAAGCTAATGGGATCACACTCTATTTTCAGTTGTTGGCTCATTTCAGCCATATTTAGCAGTAGGCTTAAAGGTGTGAAGGCTTCAGGTGATCCAAACAGAGGAAAGGTGCTGTTGTGAACAGCCCAGCTGCAGGAAAAGCTTCATACAAAAATTACACCTTAGTAGAGGCAGCGTAAACCTGTGTTCCCCTGCTCAGCTCTTTCCCTCCAATAGCATTAAAAAACCCATTAGGTGCCAATAGAGCATCCTGCCCCTATAAAAATTTCTTCAGCAAAGTGTTTCAGTAAGTTTAAAATTGTATTTGGCAGACCAGAATGCTGGCTGAGATCATCTGATATTTGAAAACTAAATGAAAATAAGCAAGTGCTTATTTTTTTGAACCATACCTCACAAAACTGACTGCTAAGCATCTGAAACCACGTGGGATGTGCAAGGTGCACATCTTTGTTACAATGCATTAGTGACCTTATGGAGAAATACAAGAGGAGAACAAACACAGGATCATTGTTAGCACAGTAAGAGCCTTTGAAGATTCTCCTGAGTTCAAACAACAGAGGCAAGAACATTCTTAATTAATAATGAATAATATAATCACATAAAATAGCCCGTTACACTGAGACGCACTGCAGGGCTGCTGTTACTTGACTCTGTGTGTGTATGAAGCACACTGATGCTGCTTTTGGGCAAAATATTCTCATGTGTAAGAATTTAATGCTAGATGTGCATTTTTAGGCATCTAAGAAATGCATTGAGAAGGAACAGGATACCCACAAAGCCAGAACATTCATCAGTTTTACTTAAAGCATTTTTGCCACTGTTTTTTGCATAGAGAAAGAAAGAAAAAAGAATTTCCTCTCTCTGGCCATTCTGCTGGCATTGCAAGAATGGAAGCTGTTACATTCTTATTACTGATCTGTACATTAAAAAAAAAAAGATAGTCAAATATGCACGTGTGCTCAAGTAGCCAATTTGCAAATATGATTCATTTGTCTGATTTAATTTTCTGAAATTGCCAGCCGACCTCAGTCCTCATTCTGGGCTAACAATCAGTATTTTTTTTTTAATGAACTTGTTTTCAATAAAGGAAGAGTTAAGAGGAAAGAGCAGAAGGGAATTGAGAAAATTAAGTTTAGCTGATCTGCTAAAACAAAGCAAAGAAGTGCAGTCCAAGGTATAATAACTTTCAGACACATGCAAGCCAAAGCTGCATTTTGCACCTGAATCATAAAACCATGGACTGAAAACTAACTTCAGTGCCAAGCTACATGCCATGGAACCATTCTGCTGGTAATGAAATCGCATGGGATGTAAGTCAGTCCAGAAACCTGACCTTGGTTTTAATGTGAAGCTGACAAAAAATCAGCTGTAAAGAAGCACAGCTGGTGTTTAATCCTGTGGTGTACTGAGCATTTATTGAATTATCAGAATGAATGTAATCATCACCTGAACTCTGGTTCATCCCAGTCTCTTTTTGTCTGAAATTGTTTCATCTCTTCTTTCCAAACCTAAATGTAACAATGATTTCATGTTCAAGAACAACATTCTTTGTCTAGAAAGTCTCCTTAGAAAAGAAAAACAGGCCATGAAATTGCCAGACAGCACCTAGACACCAGCAAACCTCAAGAGGTTACACTGTGCTCCACCTGAGATCTCAAGTGCAAGAGTTGACAGAGGAACTCAACTATTCAGGTGGCTTCAGAATAAAACCTTTATCAGAACATGGCCTTTAATGTTGATTTTTCACTTTAAGGAAGCGGGAAGAGGAGTGAGTTACTCAATGGTCTACTTCCTCCCAAAGGAAGGTTTTTTCCACTGGAAGGACCACGTTTTTGTAGAATTGGTACTCGGTTATTTTAACAGACAACAGAGCAGCAGTCACACAGACTGCACGTGTGAAAGGCTACCTACTGTGACACCATGATTCATCCCCCCCTTAGACCTGGCCTTTCTCCTCTCTTCCCTCTCTACCTTGCAGAAGTGGATGCTGATATTCTCATGAAGAGTTCGCCTCCTGCAGAGGTAACGTGGCTTGTTACCAATTACTGCAAGCACATTGGAGAGTTTCATTTCACAAGCCATTACACAAACTAACCCTGTAGACTTTGAACAGCCCTAGTGACAAGTCACTGCTTCTCTCTGCATGCTGGACGTACTAAATAAGACCAGTGCCTGATAGAACCACATGGAAGAAACACACCAACCACTGAATATTCACTGGGTAGACCCACAGAAATGGGCAATGCCTCCTGGAGTGGGCAAAAGAAGCACAGAGTAATGAGATGGCTTTGGGAAATGGGGACTGTGAATTGCTGTCAGTTCCCCACCCTCTTCCTACTCTCTTACCAAAGCTTAGTGCTTCTCATTGCCTGCGTGCAAATGGCAATCTGAGGCTCAGTCATTTTGACAGGGAAAATAACACTGAAAGAAACAGGAGGAGACAAGAATCTCATGATTTCAATAGTGTGCCTAGTATTGGAATACTTCTGGTCATCTTCCTCAGGTTGTTTTATTTCACCTGATTCACCTGTGTGCAAGTACTTCAAAGGACCTTGACTACCAATAAATATCCATGTAGAAAGCAACAGGTGCTGGAAAGAGGAGAAATAAAGCACAACACTGAAAAAAAGGAAATAAAATAATCCCACTGACTGAAACTGTGTACATCAGAAAGTTCTCCAACGACCAGACAGACATCGATCAGCAGACTCAATGCATCAGTCAGTGAGCAGTTCATAAATGGCTTACAGAAGCTTAGAATCAAACTGGCTGAGGTGACTGGAGGTCCCCTAGTCCAAAACAAGCAAGGCCACCCTAAAGCTTGCTCTGCAGGACCATGCTCAGATGGGTTTTGAGTAGCTCCAAGCGTGGTGGCTCTGCAGCCTGTCTGGGCAGCCTGTGCCAGCGCTCAGTCACCCCCACAGCAAAAAAGTGGATCATAGGATCAGTTGGAAATCATCCTTGGAGCCAGGCATGACTGCATCATGAAATACATCTGTATACATGCACACGTGTGTACATGTGCACATGCATGTTCCTGTCCAGGGGGAGGTTCTGGCAGTATCCCAGGGATGCTCTCTGGGGGAACAGTGAGTGCTTGCAGGTACTTTCTTCTGAAATGTTTGTTTTTCTTTCTCACTGGTTTCAAACCTGCTCAGCGTATCAGTGAAACAAGAGGTAAACACAGAGCCATCTCCGATTACATCTGCTCCCCAGGCCATCTCCAAAGCAAACACTGGTCTCCCAATGAAAAATACAACCATTACCCATTATTGGACATAGCCAGTCCCTGCCTGACCACCGAGGTGCACAGTTAATGAATCTGCTCATTTCTAATAAAAATAAACCAGACAAAGGAAGTGGTCAGCTAAAGCTCAACTTGAAGAGAAGAAGAAAAGGGATTTAATAAAAAATCCTTAAGGTTGACATTTTGGTTTTATTTGAAACATGCCTTTCTGGGGAATGACTTGATCACAGAGATACTATTAGGAAAGCCACACACTGGCGCCGCACTTTAAGATCTTTGCCCATATGAATTAGTTTGGGAAGCAGTAAAAACCAGAAAGGAAATTCCTCTGGCTCTGTTATTTCACAGTTCAAGCTTCAAATTAAAGTATTTCAAAACAGAGCATAAAAATGTATCAGTCAAAATGAGCCGAGCTACTTCTTACAGCACCAGTAGAAACAATATTTTGAGATTGTATCTGTATTCCCCAGTCCCCTTCCTGTCTATTCAAGTTATTTAGGAATCAAGTCAGTTTATATAAAGGACTAATCAAGAAAAGCTCCAGCAGAAATAATCTGCAAACCACAGGGTTTTTTAAGAGATATTTTACAGAACACAACTGAGATTTTTTTTTTCAGAGACTAATGCAGCTCACACGCAGAAGATTCCCTCCAAAGTGAAACATTTTTCTTAAGACTGGATCAAAATTTCCACTAATGACCAATTCAGGTATTTTAAACTTCAAACAATGTAGTTAAGAGACACTTCTAATCTATACAAACTTACTGCCAAGTGAAAGCACAAACCTTTCCTTCTGAATTTCTTCCTAAAATTCCCTAAAACTGTCAGTGACATCAACCTTTTCTTACCTGTGAAGTTTGGTTATGCAAACTTATTTCTTAGTTAAAAAAACCCAACTTCCAACAAGAAGAAAAACATTTTTGTGACAGAGATTTCCCCATCTTTCAAGAGGCATTGAGAAGCCACATCAACATAATGCTTTCAGTGCAGTTTTTTTGCAAAGGAAAACCCCACATACTTTCAGTTTAAATATTATTTTGGATAGACTTAAGGAAAACAGGATGGGACCGGTACAAAAGGAAACCAGAGACTCTAATTTCATTATTCTTTCTGAAGTTTTTGATTTCTCCTCTTCAGCAGCGACCTTAATGTCCCATGAATGAATTTCCCAAAGGCAGTCAGAACCATGAACTGAGTTTCCATGTTGCAGAAATTGGCACATTCTGTGCTAACCAAGGGTCTGGCTTCGTGTTGTGAAAACCCACTAAGAACCTTGAAAAGAAGCCAATACAGTGGGGTTTCACCAAGTTCTAGAAGGGATTCAGGATTATAAACTTCCACACTTTAATTCTTTAGCAGAAATTGAGAAGTTTCAGCTGAAGTAAAACCTCTTGGACATAACGTGGTGATTATTGGCTGTGCTATCAGTGAGAGAATCCCTTCCTCCTCTGCCAGCCTAACTGCTCGATGTGAGCAGACAACACCAAGCCAGCTACTGGAATGCTGGCAATCAAAAGTCACTTTCACTGCTTAAAGAGAGCTGCTCTCACAGCTCCAAAAATGTTCTGTGTCAGCTAATTACAATACTGGTAATCCTGAAAAAGGATGGGATTAGGAGGTGTCTGACCTTTACGAATATCTTCTCTTCTGCTCACGCTCGGTCTGGTCAGCCCTAGAGAAAGAAATCAAGCCAGAGTTACCAGCATGGCCTTGAGTGACCATTAATTTCTCAATGTGTGAATGAACAAACACTTCCCTTACCACTTCCCTTACAACTTCCCTATTTGGGCAACATGAAATCCTAGGGCATTTTAGCCTGTGTTGTTACACCTAAGAAAGGTGTGACTGGACTAACAGTCTTTCCCAGAGGACATTAAGAGGCTATGCAGGAAGGTTTTCATGTTTGCAAAAGGCAAGCCACAAAATTGCACAGTCAGATAATGTTATTGCTCTACCTGTTGTCGTTTCACGCAGCAAGTTACTTTCTTCCTGTATCTGAGTCCTCCCACTAGCAGCACAAACATGGAAGGGAAAGCAAAACCTGTTGGGGTTTACAAAAACAAAGCAGAATTATTTTGTTCTGGGGCAGATACTATGTCACATAGAGTAATTCAGCTCATGCACCTCAGTATCTGGACACAAACACGCTACGTACCCAGCTGCTGGGTCATCAGAGTCTCTGCCCCACCAAAGGATCTGATCATGGTACCAGCAGTTTCTCACAGACACTAAGAGCAAGGTGTCTGGGAAATGCATTTTGTTTCTTTGCCTCCTTTCTAAATATTGCCTGCATCATCATATTTGTGTGAAGGTAACATGTTCTTCCTCTGCTCCCTCTCTTTGGAGGCTTTCTATGAATTCCATTTCATCTTCTTGCAAGCATTAACTCTAAAATACAAGCCAGACAAAGACTGTCGGGGCTTCTTTCAGTGGAACCACCACAAGGAGGTTGGGTCCAGTTCTGTGTTTATATAGAGCAATCAACAGCGAAGTACATGGTAGTTTCATATCACTGTAATCTAACTCTCTCTCTGTCTTGTTATCTCTTCAGCAAATTAACATATAAAACACATAAATGATTGGCAAAAATTAACTGTATGTTTCTCCTCTAGCTGAACAATTTATATGGCATTATGGGGAGGGGGGGGAAGATTAGTTCCTCAAGTTATAAACAAGCATTATTTTGCAATCTTTGGCCTGTAACTGAAAGATAATAGTTTTAATTTGCATTCAAATAAAGTAAATCTCTCAGTGTAAAAGACTTTTTATAGTTCCCATAAACCAGAAACCGATTAGAGTGTAGACAGTGTAAAGAGGACAGGAGGATAAATCAACCAGACAAACAAGATGATCAAAAAAGAAGGAAAAATAATCCTTTCTAAATGTTCCTTTAGCTGCACAAATCCTCTGTGTTACACAAGAGTGTCTATGATCTGTACAGGTTTCTGCCATTAAAGTATTGGCTTTAGCTCAGAAGGCAAAGACCCTTATTTAGGGATATCAAGGCTGCGAGCCCTAGAAATACTTTGACTTTGTCTTGTTAATTCCAAATCCTTTTACTGGGAGCCACTGCCACTTTGCTGGGAAGGGCTAAGCACCATCAGCTCCTTAGTCTGTAAGTTTCTTTACAACCATGCCAGTGTTGGACCTTTACTGGGGCATAAGCAACATGAAATGCATGGGGTTTTGGTTTTGAAAGTGCAATGTGCCCATGGTTTCCTCTGAAGTCAGAGAGAATTATCAGTGTCCTGAAGCTCTGAAGAGACCTGCTGGTCTTTTCCCCAGGGGGAACACTGAAACAAAGCACAAGTTGCTCTCAAAATTAGTTTTGCTTATTAGTTTGTTATAGTTTTGTGTAGTTCATGTAAACAGCTCTGAGAGCAGAGATCAAGAACAGGATATTCATCTCTCGTGAAGCAAACAAAGTATACGAGGTAAATAAGCACAGTCTCATAATGAGCTGGACCCCTGAGTTTCACTGCCCAGTGCCACCACTCCACCTGGAAGGTGGAGCTGCTTTTCCCTCACAGGCACTCTCAGGGGAGATGTGCTTACACACCTCCTCTGGGAGGAGCGGGCTCCAGAGCCTTCGCATCTGGACGAGTACATAAACCTTGCACAAGGGTAATTTACAAAAGGTCATTCTACTTGCTGGCTGTGTTTTATGAGAGTTATCCCAGCTCAGACCTTTGAAAGAAACTTTCAGGCCCCTGTCCTCAGAAAAAGGGGGGCAGTTGGTGGGTCCTGCAGAGCTGATACTGAGAACTCAGCTCTGCAAAGCGAGGGGAGTTGAAACCAATCCTTCACTGACAGTTTTGTCCTGGATAGCTGCAACTCTCTCCTTTTGCTCTTCTTCTGCCCTTTGGAGAAACCCCTCTTTTTCCAGCAACTCCATGGAGAAAACAGGTAATTAACCTGGGAATTTGAACTCCACTTGGAGCAGCTGCTGCCCAAAAGTCTAACACTGGACCAAGCACTGAAATTGCTTAGCACTGGCTGGGTGCACACAGTCGATGTCTTTCAGGTTTCAAAATAAGGGAAGTGAAAGTCTTGATGTGATAACTAATTTGGAAATTCTACTTAGCATTAAATTATGTTATGGTGCCACAAGTCTCAAAACTAAGGACCAGTTCCACGAAGCCCCATTCTATTTATCAGCATAAATATATATACCTAATTAGGAAATAATTTACAATAATGCAGTTATTAAGCTTCATGTCCGTACATTCAAAGGTACACACTTTCCCATCAGGACTGTAATTCCACTGCTGGAATTGATCTGCCCTTCCAGAGCTGGGAACTCGGTAGGAACAGCACTTGCATGGCTGAGGTCTTCTACCAACAGAAGGATGCTTCAGTACAACTGGTTTGGGTACAGTCATATACGGATACAGCTCAACGTATTTTGTCTGACTTCCTATCTTAGCTGAACGGTCTTGTTCCTCTAATACATACACAAATCAAAACGTTTTGAGATCTAAACCACTTTTTCCCCCCAAGGCATATCCTCCCATCATCTCCCACTGTAATCAGGGACTGAAGGTGGCCTCAGACAGCGGTGTCATCACCTGGGACAACACAGACTGCGGGAAGGTTGTGCCTTCTGCACTGCAGCACAATGAACAAAAAAGAGCAGTTGGGGATTTTGGAACAGAAGATTGTGGTTTAAGCTGCATTAGAAACCTTTCTGAAGCAGAAGTCTGAAAGCTTGATGTGTAGTTCTTAAAAACTGATTCCACAAGAATCATTGTCTTTGAATGCAAAAGAAGGGGCTTGGTGGATTTGGGGGATTTTGTTCAACTGTAATCCCGTAAAAGGTGCTGGATTTATAACATTTTGAAAATGCTGTATTTTGGTTCTAGGGAGAGTTTCTTCTCTCTGTGTGTATATATATCTAGTTAAGACTGCTTTCAGAACCTGTTGCTTTCAAGAAACAAGAATTAATATCCCATTTTTTCCCATTCATGGAAAAGTCTTTATTTCAGGTCTGTGTACTCGGTCAACAAGATAAACTATTTTTTTGTCTCCATGGCTTTACAAAAGCTTCACTGACTTTAAACAAAAAATGACAATTTTGAAAATAGAAAGGAAATGACAACCCAAGTGAGTGAACTTCCACAGCAGCTATTCCTTCCCTGCACGCTCACTACTAAAGGCAATGTTATCACCCTTAAAATCGACTGCTAGGATGAGTGAGACTACAAAGCACATCTTGGTTCCCTGTATGAAGCTGTCCCTGAATTTCATACAAAAGATAAGTGCTTTTCTTTGTGCAACACCAGTGTAAGAAATTATGCAGAAAATGAGGGCGAGATTAGAATTCTGAAGCAAAGACTAGATGGTGGGGTAGCTTTAGGTGACCCAAAGGACCATTCCTCTACTTAAGGTAATATAAAAACACTCTAAACATCCCACCACACACGTATGCAAGCAACTGAACAAAACAAACTAGCAACAGCAGAAATAAGTGTTCATCTTCCTATTTAGCTATGAGTAAAGGTATTCTAAGGTTGTGAACAAGATCAATACTGGATTTCTCTCTTGGTAGAGATGTTTCTCTACAGCACAGTGCACAACCACAGGTGGTAGGATGGATCTCACTGTAGTTGTAAGCATAACTGCATCCTGTTTGGAGAAAAGAAAATGCCTTTCTTTATGTAAGTAAAAAATCTAATCCTGCAAATGTGGCTCTAAGGCTGGTGCCTGTTAGACTTTATTAAAGATGTAAGAAGGAAATACAGTCCAAAACCCCAATCTACTTTTAAAACTGTTAGAGCAATGCAAAATTTACTGTTACTTATGTTTCTAGATACAGGGCAATAAAGTTTTAAGGCTCCATCTGTCATTGCACCTGAGTGACCTTCGCAGGACGTTCGCACGACAGCAGAGGGCTAAACCCAGCCCCAACTGAAGCGGGTGCAACTGGAGTGAAACTGTTTATCTGATGCCAGTGGTAAACTCATCCCGCAGTGTTCAGAGGAAAGATTTTATATAACACAATAGAATCTGCTGATATGAGTCCCTTGAAAATTATTTAATGACTGAAAACCTTCGAGGGAACAGAACAGATGAAGTTCCTCAGTGGCCTTTTACAACAGCCACTCCACTAATGAACATCTGGAGCTCTTGCTGCTCTTACTTTTATACCATCTAATCCGTATTGCATTAGACCTTTATGTGTTCGTGATAAGCTGGCAGCAAAGGCTGCCTTAAATAGAAAGAGAGGATGAAGACAATTTTTCCATTAACAATCCATTTCCCTTTGGAGTCTGAGGTACATTATTGGCTTGTTCCAAGAGCAGAATGTAAACTGGCTCCTATTTGTGAAACATTATTACTGTAGCTTCTATCTGAAGATCTTTCTTGAAACAAAAACCTCAGGACTGTTCCTGCACACAAATCAAACTAAGATACCACATACAGGCACAGGATCACCATAAACTACTCTGAAAAAATTCATTCCAATAAAGGCCTTGTTCTGAGGTGCATGGTTCCCACTGATCTGTCAATCACCTGCCCCTAAAAGCAATGCTGCTTTGGATCAGCCCTGCTGCAGGGATGGAGGTGTGAGGGAGCAGCCTCCTGGCTCTGCACACTACTCCCTGCTAGAAGTGGTTGAACCACCCAGTTTTTTGGCAGCCCCTAAAGTCCATCAGGGATGAGGCAGCTGCTGCTGCCCTTCCCTCCTACAGCATCAGGAACCTTCTCCTCCGTTTCTTTATCAGCCACTCACCCACAGCAATTTGGCCCCTCGCCTCTCTCTGAATCACTGGTTATGTTCTTCATTTCCAGCAACTATGCTATAAATAAAAATCCTTTCAAATGCTCGTTAATAAGAAAATGAAGGGCTCGTGAAACTGGTGACACCAGGCTGAAGGTTTTGTTTGCAAGGATGTTACTGAAAACTTGTATGTGCTATATTCAGCCAAGCCCATTAGAACTCTGCTCATATTTTCTTTGGTTTTAGTGCACTGGTATTCTTTCCAAAACTGTACTTTTAAATTACTTCAAATCTCATTCAGTCACAGCATTTCACTTTTCCCTTCAGCCTTCCAGTCGTGAGTTTCTCCATAGATTTTCAAACCCTTTCCCTTTGAAGTTCTTCACCACCACAATCCCTATTTGTTACAGTCAGATCCTTCATGCTCCTCTGACATGCCAGGTCCAGCTCTCAGAGTGGCACAAGTGCCCCTGTCACAGACCTGTCCTTCACCCCTGCCAAGACTCCCTAGGCTTTGATGTTTCCTTATCCACTTCTCCAGTTTTCAATAATCACTCTTTTCTGAGTTTCAGTAAAGGCCTAAGAAAAGACTCCTTCCTAAATTTCCCAAATTATTTTTCTTTTCATTGCCCCCTCCTCCCCCCCATTTGATATTATTTGGCAGGCTAGAATTGTTGTGAGTCCTCTGCTCTGAAGCAAAGAGGCAGGAAAAACTTGCTCTGTATGGGGTAATGCTGTGCTGGGCTTCAGCTCAGAGCCCTAGCTCTGATGGTGAGGAAGCGAGCACATTAGCAGTGTATCTCTCTGCTCCTGCTTTTCTTTTTGGCAAGAACTGCTACTCCGAGCCAGCAGGTGTTTAATGCTATTAAATTTATGGGTAGGGAAAGCTGTTGAATTTTAAAACATCTGGGTAACATAAATTATCAGAACTTTTTTTCCAGTACATGGCTGAAAACTGGTTTCAAAATCTGCAGAAAAGCATTAGCAGCATTGTGTTTATTTTGGAACCCTTGACCATAGGACTCTGGGATCCCTCAAGTAGCCTCATGTTTGTAGCTGCAGAGCCCGTAGTGAGGGAGCTAGGAAAGCCCAGGGAGGCAGGCAGCGGTCAGGTCTCACCAACATTCCATTTCTGGTGGGTTCCAGATGGATCACTAGAATGGCAGAAAGCAGCTAAAGCCTCTCACTTCATCTAGAGTTTCTCACATTGTGTGCAGCCTCCTGGATCTCATTCTGCAAGGGCTGACCCACGTTCTTCCTCACATAGGTCTGACTGCTTTTAGCTCTCATTGAAAGTGCAGTGGAGGGAGTGGGCAGGAAAGGGGGAGGAAAATTTCAAGCTGGAAAAGTTCACTGGCTCCATGATATGAAGGGGGTAGAGAACAGCCTGAGCAGGTAACGTGAAGTGGGCAAAACATTTAGAAGTGTTTCATTTGCTTCCCAGCCACCAGTTTTTACTGGAGAAGCAGCATGAGTTTCTGAGACACTGAGGAGCTGTGGCCCAAAAGGACAGAGGATGAAATGCAGCCACTAGAAGATGACCTGCAGACACTCTATGTTTTGGATAGACCAACCCTAATTTAGGTCAGTGAAGGCTTCTGGAGCCTCACCTTACACAAGTGGGGTTTAAAAGTCTCTGAACTGCTCTGTTGCAAGTTTAGCACGAGAAGTAAGCGCTGGTTCATCACCAACTTGTAGGCTGCCTGGGACGAGGCACAGAACAAGCACTGTCCTCCCAGCACCCGGAGCATGGTACCAGTGAGCAGGCTGGGAACACAGAGGTGTGAGTTGACAATTCCTGTTGGAGCAGAACAAGGATCGCTGGCTGAGCTGCTCCCAACAGGTTAATAAGCACGTGGTCCACATCGAGTAGGAGACAACAAGTTTGCATCTATGTGAACAGGACAGACATGCCAAGAAGCAACACAAGAGATGATTCATGAAGTGTGTGCCCAAGCTAGAGACGTGACTCCCAGTGCCTGCCTCTTGATGCTGGGCTTTCTTCCCTAGGATGCTCTTTTTTTTTTCTTTTGTGACCCTTCTTTTTTTTTCTCCTCTCTATCAAGATTTGCTAGAGCTCAGAACTGATCAGCTCTATGAGGAATTTCAAGCCCATAAATTTGATACCCAGAAGAAATGCTGCAGTGATTTGTTAACAGCTATAATCATCAATGCATGAGAAATGGGAGCCAAGGAAATAAAGCACTTCCCATAAATGCTTTTTTTCTTTTAACAGGAGTTATTTTAAGCTTTGTCACACTACTGTGATTTGTACAAACTAAAAAGATGCATTCCCATCGTGGGGATTTGGTGGTGTCTGCTCTATGTAGGAGGGAAGAGAAGGAAGAGGGGAGGCATAACTGTCCTATAGCACAGGGTACTATCCATTAGGTACACGCCACAGGCACACATACCCTCTCTGCTCTGACTGAGGATGGAACAATGTCCTATTTTCAAATACTCCTGATACAGAGGGAAGGTCAGATGTAAATAAAAATATGATGTCTGGCCTCTAGCTTTCCCTAAGCTGTATTTGTCTGGGAAAAAAGTATGTTTAGGACAATATTACACACTGTGGATGAGGAGTGAGCTGAAAGATGGGCTAGGAGCATTGCATCCTGGCCACCCTTAGCCCCATGACAGTGTTAATCTCTTTTCCCCATGAAAGAGCAACAAAAATAACAAGATAAGCTTGGGACTTTCCAGGTCACCTTGGTTTAAATGCTGCTTAATGGACCTGAGTGTTTCCCTCTGTGGCTTCTCAAATCTCAGCCCAACACTTTCCCCACATGACCACACCTTCCCCAGTGAGGCAGCCCCTTCTGCCTGCCCTGCTGCAGCTGTGGAACATCTGGGTGGGAAGATCCTTTGCCCCCAGGACTCCCCAGAGCACAGTGTGGTTACTTGAGTGGTGCATGGGGAGTATGATTTGGCTCTCTACATTTCCTGTTGTGAAATTTTAACTTACTCTGATTATTGTGGCTTTAGATGACTGCCAAGTTATTGGAAGTTCTCCTCCTCCTCCCCTTACCTTGCCTGGACATGGTGTATACACACACACATACATACACACATATATACATTATTAGACTTATTATTTCAAACCATTAAAGCACATGGTTTATATTAAAAAAAAAATAAATCCCCACTTTTCTCAAGTCCTGTGGAAATTTGAAAGCTTGAGCTTCATATGATACCAAAATCCCCAATTACGTAGATTTTTACTTTTCCAATTTAAAGTGACTTTTAACCGAAAGCAAAACAAACACAGGCAGTTACTGTTGGCACACATCCTTCACTTTTCTCAGCA
This sequence comes from Chloroceryle aenea, assembly GCA_013399075.1. Classification (NCBI taxonomy): domain Eukaryota; kingdom Metazoa; phylum Chordata; class Aves; order Coraciiformes; family Cerylidae; genus Chloroceryle; species Chloroceryle aenea. The sequence goes on from VWZY01008971.1 coordinate 105,305, forward strand.
GTTTTTTCTACCAGCCATTCCCTCAAGCTACATTTCAAAACCACAGCTTATTTTTCCTCCTGTACATGAGAAAAGATTCTCTGTCATTTTCACGACTACACAATGAGATCTATCATCATCTTTTCTAACCAACTACTTCCCTTCATTCATCCCCAGATTTCTCTGTTGTTAAATATAGTGTAATGTAGAATAAACCCCTATACAACAGAGCAGTTACCTCATCTGAAAATCAGTTTGCTGTGTTAACTAGTGATTTTCCACTACTTTCAGTGCCTGAATAATATCTGAAGAGCTTAAGGCAAAAGAAAGTACTTAAAGGCAGCATTCTACTTGTTAAATACCAAACACTCCCAAATTATTCAGAGAACCAACTAGAAAAATATTAGGCTGCACACCACAAACTCGTGTTCTTTCACAATTCTTTCTCCTCCAAACTCCACCAATTATTTTTGCAATACTAAAATTCATGCTTAGGGAGGAACGAGCTGCTGGTAACACAGCATTTAAAATAGCAGACTGAGTCAGAAGGTCTTTAAGCCCTCCAAGTGTCTAGGCTCTAGCTTGGCAGGGCTACTGCTGTTTAGGGTTGAGGACGCCTCAGAAAGGTGAGTGAAATGCCCCCTTCAGCTCTCCAAAGCCTGCAGCAGAGCAGCAGCAACCCAGAAGCGGGGCTGAAAAGACTCATTTGTTCTCAAGGACAGTTTTGGTACAGCAAGATTTAGCAGTTGGGCTCGAGGGTTAATCTGAAATCAGCTCTTTAATCAGAGGATGGTACAGCTGGGAAACTGAGGCACAGATGCACAGGACACTAGAATAGATACAATTCGACCATAGCACAGAGACAATTAAAGAGTAGGGAATTTAGGAATCTAATAACCCATATTGGAATTTAGCCAAGATGCCGAAGCAGATGCACAAAGCTGTTGCAAGGATGCTTTGTGTATTCTTCATCATTTTAATATCTTATGTTATACCATATGCTCCCACATTTCAATCATTGCAATATAAGCCACAAAAGAGGTAAAAGAAAATGTTGACAAAACATTTATAGAGATTAAATTCCCTAAGGATCTTTTGGGTCTGGGATTTTACAGGCATTCCATTTTCAAAATGCTGCTAGACTTAAATAATCCTGGGGAAATATTCCTTTCTCCAGGGGACAGTTGGAAACACACGCCATAGGCTGTGCCCAGTGATGGAGGAAAGTCCACAGACTAAAGAAAAATAGAAAAAAAAAACCTAATCCCCATATCACATGAGAAGGCCTGTGGCAAGAAAGAGAAATATTCAGAGCAGGGGACAGCAGGCCAGGAAAGAACGTGGCCAGAAGAGCTACCACACAGCTGTTTCCTCTCCTAGCGTTTGGCCTTTAGCTGACTCTGGCTCTGTCTCCTTCAGCAGGCTTCCTGCTCTTTGTAGATTTAAACAATTCATTACTTGTTTATGTGCTTTTGGCTGTTTGCTTTGCAAAATGCCTTTTAGTATCCCTGCATTTACCTGCCATTAATTATAATCCTCTTCGTAAACCGAGTTCTTCCCTTCCTGTACAGACACACGTTCAGCTTTTCCAGAATTTTGCCTTTGCCTACACCTATTAATTTGCAAACCTGCTCTTTGAGTTGCTTTCTTTTTTTTTTTTTCCTAGGGGTAGTCATTTATTACTCATTTTATGGGATGTTTAAGTAGCCCCCATGCTGAGTTGCAACACTTTAATTTCCTCACTTTTCACCTTAACATCTTTTTTACTAGCTTCCTCATTTTTAAGCCTTTAATTTAGTGCTCAATTTAGCATCGGTATACCTTTTCTTGGTACAATTCATCCTCTGAGGACACTACTCAGAATTATATTATTACTTAAGTACATCTACATCAGCATCACTTCTGTGGGACTGCATCACAACACAGAGACACATCAGCTCCTGCACGCTGGGCCAGCTCAGGTCGAACTATTCAGTGCACCAAGAGCTGAATACAAAATCTGCTCTGAGTTTCAGGGAGTCACTGGAAGCTTTTCCCCCAAACCACTGTATCCAGATACACAATTTTACACACAACAGAAGATACAGAAAACTTGGCCACCAGCAGTTTCTGGAAGGGTGGGCAGGGGCTGTTGAATTTTAGGAGCTTTGCTTTTTTGTTGCTTGGTTGTTTTTTTTTTCCCTCAGTTTTATGGCTGTGTGTGTGTTCTGTTCAGTTCTCTTTTGCACAGGTATAAGTCTAAGAACTCTTAAGAAAGAAAAACTGTTCCCATTTTTAAACTCCAAGGTAAGATAAAAGGAAAGGAGAGGATGAGAAAGGTTTTCCAGTCATCTCCCTTGAGGAGAAAAGAGTCACATCCAGGAGCAGGGTGTCTTCCACAGAAAATGTTGATTTCCTTAAAACCTGAATTTCTGATGGTTAACTTCAACTGCTTTTTAATGATACAGATCTTTGTGCTCTCTTTAGGGCCATGGCCTTCCTTTGTAGGATTTTATGCAGTGCCTCTTGTAAGGTGACAGTAAATCTCAGCCTCCTAATGTCAGATTTAAAGCATAATCCCCTGTTTCAGTTTTATGCCTGCATCGCTCACTTCTGCTTTCAGATGCAAAGGATAAGTCACCTGAGCATTGAAAAATAAACAAAGAAACAAAGAAAATGTGGTATCACAGTATTCCTGATGACACTGTTTGCTCCTCAGACCATGGTGTCACCCAGCAAAGCTGGTCACTTTATTTTCTGAAGCCAAGACCAGCTGAAAGTTCAGATCTGCATTTATCACAACAATGGAAAACACAAATTGGCTTCTTTTTCTTTTCCTTTCTATGAAGTCATTACCAAACATATTGACTTGGAACCCCAGGGATTTGGAAGCAGCCAGATTTAGAAGAAAAATAAAAATACTGGGATTTTTCAGCAATAAAAGAGTGAACTCGAAGCTACAAAGGGAAAAAAAAGAAAGAGAGACAAAAGCAGTCAAAGAATTCAGACTGGTGACTTTGCAATTGGAATAATGCAGTTACAAAATCAACTAACTTGGAAAATGTTTCAGACTCAGAACATTAAAGTTGGTTCTTTAAAGTATGACTAGGGAAGGACCAAAGCTACAAGGAATTTAAATACACATTTTGCTAGTAGGAAGAGGGACAGCACAGGAAGAAGGAAAATGGGAAAAATGACAACTTTGATGCAGCCTTTTCTTAATCCCAGCACGGAACAACTCGGAGACATCTTATAAAGCTCACTCTATAGATAAAGTATACTCTGCTCCTGTTGGCATCTGAGCTGCTGTTGACTGTGGATTAGCTGCTGTGACCAAAAGCTCTAGGGAAGAGCAGCGCCGTCCCTGCCCCTGTCCTTCCCAGAACAGCAAGCAGCCAGGGGTGGGGTAACAGAAGAGGGCAGTGACCCTCCAGACTGTACGAGAGGACTGAGATGCTCCATTTTGTTCTGCCACTGACAGAAAGTAAGCCTTGAATCTGTGTCTGCCCTTGAATCTGTCCCCCACTGCCGCTGGCTTGTTAGGCAGTTGTTGCCTTTCCAACTACATGTTGATGAGTTTTTCAGCTTCTGTAAGAGGGAAAAGCTCATATTCCAGTAATGTCGACTTCAACAGCAATATCCTTCCCTGTTCAAAATATTCAACAGGATGCTAGAAATGTTAAGCCATTCCCTACCCAATAATCTCCTTGAAAGGACATCCCAGACCCAGTTGCTTTATGATGCTTCTGGTAATGCACATCAATAGATAGCTATACAGTTATGTTCCAAACCCTATCCAAAATGTTCCATAATCAATTTTTTTACCTCATAGGAGATTCAAAATCCAATCGACTGGCAGCCTAGGCAGGAGGAAGCTATGTTTAAACATCATCCCCTGCGTGCCTGCAGAGTATAATACTTTTAAAAAGCTCATTTGACATATAGAAAAACATTTCACTATCCATAAACACAGTGGCTGTGTGTATAAAAGAGCAGGTAAATTAAACTATCTGAATGAAAAAAGAGCTGAACAATGGGAGCAAAAATCAGCTGAATTGGAATGAGCAGAAGTTGAAGCTCTCTGTATCAAATAAAGAGTGAGGCAGGAAAAAAAAATCCCTCTGAAATATTCATGTTCTGAAAACATGCTTTAAGTATACACAAAAATCCCAGGTTTTCAGTTTTATCAGGTCACCACTTAATCCCTGGATAGGCCCATTCTGACCCAACAGTGCTCATTGTGGGATCGGGGCTTAAATGACCTATTTGGATCTTAGACAGAGCAGCTGCTCTGGGGAGACCCAGGCTCTCTGCAGCATCTGTCTTCCTTAATGGAAAGCAACTTCCTATTTGTTTACCTGCAAAAGGCTGCAAGTGCCATTACAAGAGAGCTCAGGCCAATTTTGATGTCATGTCCTGAGACAGAAATTGCTCTCTGATGTTCTACGTCGGTTTCAATCAGGAATTTCCAACCTACTTTAATTTTCCTGTATTCCTCGCACCAAACGTTAACAGTGGGAAACCTGAAACATCCCCAGTGTTACTGGAGTTGTGAAAAAAGGAGATACTCGGCTTACTGAATTATTTCCAACTACTCCTGTGGCTCTCAATGCATCTCGAGCATAAAGGGGAAAAAAGTGAAACCTAATCATTAAAAGAAAACCTGTCTGGACTGTTTGAAGTGTGAAGGCCTTGTGTTTTGCAGTTAGAAATTACACTTCCTTACATGTTTCTTAATCTGATGCATGTTTTTCTTTTTTTTTTTCCCCTTTTGTGTTTAATTTGACATGTCAGTCAAAGTTAACATTAGGGAGAACAGCAAGTATAAACCTTGTAATTTATATGCATTCGTGTTGTACACCCTAAGAGCTCTCGTCTTGGCAAAAGTTAGCAGATTGTTCTCTGCTCTCAGGAGGAAATAGCATTCATTTTAGGTTTTAATGGAGCTTTAGGGTTATAGTAACTCAAATTAAACTAAAGCATCATGAATTATTTCTGAATCCCATGTTATGTGTTCTCTTGTATCTTGATTTTTGAAAGAAATTAAGCTTATGTCATTCTAGAGCTAAGAAGGAAAATCAAAATGAGCTTCGGAAACAACAACAAAAAGATGTATTTATTCCTCATTTCTTCAGTGTGTACTGACAAAGTCTGGGGATTAATAGCTGTAGATGGAAGATGCTGGATAAAAGGAATATGGAAATCTGTGGGAGATCCTGAAACAAGGAGGCATAAAGAATGGAAATTGCTGTGGCATCTGCTCTCGGGGATGCCAGCAAGCACTCCAAATTAAGAGGACAAGACCACAGCCGTTCTTGTCACTTCTTCCTTTACACTATTTCATTTCTCCTTTAAGCAGGAACTTTTCTTTCCTCTGTGGTGTCATAGCTGTGACTCCCATTTCTATTCCTTATTTTTTTTTCCTTTTCCCTCATGCACTGACAAAGGTTTCTACTGCCTGTGATTCCTACACTCTTTTTTTTTTCCCTACATAATATTTTCCAAGTCCACCCATTTTCTTTCCTCCAAAGTTTAATCCTTCCACAAAAGATTTAATTATCTAAACCAAGTATCTCAAATGATCCCCTCTCAGGTCAAGAGAGTAAAATGCACGAGTTGGCCCCGTTCTGTTAATTTTACACTCCAAAGGGTTCTCCCTGTACGATAAGAGAGAAAGGAAAAGGAAAGCTGTACGATAGGAGAAATAGGAAAAGGAAAAAAATTAAAACTAGCACTTGCAGTGATTTCAGCCCCAGTGGAAAACACATTTATTGGGAAGATTTCTCAGCAGTAATGCCGGAAATCCAACATTTTCTAGTTCAATTACAACATCAGATCCTAGATATTGGTAAGAGGCTTGTTTCTCAGAACTCTGATACCGAATCAATACCGTGCTAACTTGCGACACATTAAAACAGTGCAGGAGTTGTCCAAATGTTATTAATTGTTTCATAGCCTTCCCATATATTCTTCCAGACATACTTAGCTACTGTCTAAATTACTGCTTTATTGAAATAAAACCAAGGGTGTTATGGGCTTACATGGAGCTGCACTTTGAAAGACAGCCTGGCGAAGGCTGCGGAGTCTGGCTGCGCACTCAGTGTTCTTCCTTCACCAGCAACGATGACCACGGGGGTCCAAAGGCTTCACTTAACCTGGGGTCAGGAATGGTGGGCACCCAAAGCCCACCACTGTGTTTAGGGCCTGGTGCAGGTTCAGTGATTTTAAGAACTGAGTACTTAGTCGTGTCCCCAGATGGGACTGGCAAGCACTTTCAGTGATGGGATTCATCTTCTAACTTCGCAGATCTGCAGTGGAGGTGCCTACATCCTCTCTACTGATGCAGGCTCCCCTTCTAGTCAACAGAGGCTTGCAGAGCACAATTCATCTGCTGTGTCTTAAACGAGGTAAAGCAGTATGAAGAAGTGCCTGTTTTTCATCACAGACTTGCAAAGAAAGCCAAGCAGATGGAGACATGGGCACTGTTGACTCCAGCGTTTGGCCAAACAACTCCCAGCCCTGGTATAGAAAATGAGTAATATGAAGGTGTCCTCAGCCTTGTGTCCTGCTGCTATTCTGTTCCCCTTTATCCTCTCAGAAGCCCAATATGAGGGTCTTCATATTTTCTTTTTCTCATCAGTGTCTTAACTGCTACTTCATTGGACTGAATTTCCATGCCTCTCTCAAACTTAGGCAGCTAATACATCCAATCCATTTCCCTCCTCATGTCTTCTAACTGATGATGCCCAATTTCATAGAAAGACATTCTTGTTATTTTCTCCACACAGGCCACTAATGCAGCACTGGAATGTATCCTATTTGACTGGACAAAATCAAAGTTGCTGAACTTGCTATAGCCACTTGTGTGCAGCTGCTACTGAGCTGAGACTATCTGATGCACATGAGAAAGTTTCTTTTGATGTTGATGGAATAAGAGGAAAATATCAGAATGTTTGGCCAATGGTATAATGAGAAGAAGGAATTTTATAATGACAACACGATTCCAAGCAGAAGTCATTGATTTATAAGGAAGAAAGAGCTATATAATCTTGATATGGTTGAAAGCAAGCATAACCAATTAGTCATTTTGCTCCTCTCTGAAGGTTTAATAGTTGGCCACCATTTCCTTCTTTAGGGCTATTGCTGATGAAATTGCATATTTAAAATCTAACCTATTAGTGATTGCAAAAACTACATTCCATTATGAAATAAATTAATCATTCATCTATGATGGTCAGGAAAATCTGTGAGGTTTTTCTTCTCGTTCTTTCTTCCTTTCTTAATCCCTGGATTTTACCTATAGCCTGCATGCAAGTAATGCACATTAGTCAATTAATAGGCTGTTAAATGACAACAGTTCCGGGCAATTTAATTACTGTTGGTAAAATAAGAAATGAATTATTGCATGTCAGTAACTAATTTCAGCTCCTTTCCTTGGAACACATCAACTCTGAATGCTTACTTAGGAAAAAACCCCACTTGCAGAGTCATTTCTTAGTAAAAAATGTAAATGTCTCTTCAAAACCTCCTCTTTTCACGTAGTTGGGCAAAGTTTCTTTAAAAAGCATGTTACTGTTTCTGCAACTAAAGATATTAAAAAATAGAATATGAAATAAAGAAAAAGAGGATGCAACTCAGAATGCTCTCCTTCTGCCACTACGCTTATGTGATAAATAGATTAAAATGCATGAACTTTAACCATCAATTAATAGATGCAATTCTGTGGTAAAATAGACTTATTTGCTGTAGCTGCTGGTCTTACAAGGTGGTTTGTGCACCAGACAGCAATAGCATTTTCCTAATTGTGCATTACTTTTCTTTTTTGAAGTATCAAGAAATCATTTAGTATGGATAATAACAGCTAGAGAACAATTTCTAATCCTAGATTTTATCAGCTCCAGATAATATAAGGACATGAGCAGAACATGTTATTAAGTGCTGGTGTCAGAAGACATCGGCATCATGGGCTGTTCTGGCAGCTGCTATTTAGGAAAATTTTATATTCATTTGAGTATTTAACAGCAGAGGGAAGTCACTCAGCAGCACTCCAGTGGCTCCACCCCCCTGGTCCATCTTCCATCTCCTTCCTGGGGTGACCTGGCTCTACACCACAACTGTATGACCAGAGGACACCTTCCTCAGAAAGTTTATTTCACTGCTCCGTGACAACTTTTGCAGGGAAGTAAATAATAGTTAATACAAGGAGCTCTGAGAAGATTTCCTTTCTCCACCTTCACATATGGCTGGACCATTGAATAAATTCCTAACAGGCTGCTGAATGATTGCCTAGAAGGAAAGGAGGAAAAATGCCTGGAAATGTGTTGGGTCTTTTTTTCATTCACAGCCCATTTCATACCTTCCACTGCTGGGACTTCGTGTTTGACTAAGGATAGCACAGATCAGTTTCCACCAACATTAGTCAATGCAAAGATTATCACAAACAACAATTAAAAAATCTCAACGTGGAACCACCAGGGACCTTTGCTTTTGCAAAATCTCCCCCAAAATACACTTCATTAACCAGAGGATGCACTGGTTTCTAGAAAGTTTGAGAAGAGTTGCACAATATTCAAACAGCAGCAGGTCCTTATGTATTAGCTATTAAAGTAGCAGACTTCAGAACTGCTTGCCAAGGAAACTTGCCTTCGATCTTGTAACAGAGATTTATGATTTAGTTATCTGTTGTGAATAATCAGTCTCCCAGAGATTGCTTTGGTAACACTGCACGTGACCCGGGTTCTCCGCTCTGCTCTCGGTCCGTATTTCACTGGTTTCTATCGTGGCTCTTTTGACAACCCTCTTAACCAAACCTTGCAGGCCTTCCTGAAAATGTCAGGCTATAGAAAACAGATCAGAATTGTCACTTTGTGGTGCCAGCAGAGGCCTGCTGACTCAAATCTGGCACTGCTTTACTAAAGCAATAACTCACAGGGCAAGAGAAGCAACAGCATCAATTGCTAGGGCAGTGGCAAAGTGAACGTGGCAAGGTGGTTTACAGCTGGCTGTGCTCTGTAGTTCATCACTATCTTCCTCCTCGCTGAAAATCTACTGGAATTACCATCTTCAAACAAGACAATGATGAATTGAGGAAGATTAAAGAAGCGTCTTGGCTGCAATGCACTGATCAGTGCAAGACCCAGCATTTTAAAACACGTTTGACAGCAGAATCACTCCACTTTAACAAGTGCTTGTAACTTCCAGTGGCCTTATATTTGGATAAGTAATAACCAAGTTGAATGTAGGGACTGTGGCTGCATGTAGTGGATATAATCTCATTTCAATATTTTAAGGACTTACCACCTAAGAGTTAGTTACATCACCTTCAGCACGCTTAAATGTTACCCTGAGTGCATCATTTCTTTCTAGAGGTGGTTCAAGGGCAAGAACACACAGCAAGTGCCTTAAGTCATTGCTTGCACCACTGGCAGGTCCCCTGGTGACCTGATGAACTTGGCCAGGTGCTCAAACCCCAGAGTCCTTATCTTTCCTCAAAGGCCACATCAGCAGCCGCGCTCACCAGTGAGGCCTGCTACCTATTGCCTGTGTGCTGGGAAATGATTACAGGCAGCCAAATCTGCTGCTGCCTTTTAATCAGGTACTTAATCAGCTCGCCTGGAATGAACTGGTTTGGCTCAACAGACTGAGTGACAAAACACGTCAAAGCAGAGGGGGTAATAAAAATGTACTGATAAATCATGGGAAAGTGATGGCATCATTCTTTTTATTTACCCTTTTGTTTCTATCAGAGCCAGTTAACCTCAGCTCCCTTCATTCATCTTTTGGTGTTATTGCTGGGAAATTTCGTATTTGGCTCAAGATGTTTCGCATGATGAATTATTAAAAATCTTTAACTGTTGGACAACCTTCTAGAGGTATAAGGGTTTGGTTTCTTAAAAAAATTATCCCTTGTTTTGCTGTGAGGGGAGACAGCTAATGAAAAATGGTCCAGAATTATTGTGAAACAATTGTCTGTAGTGTAATCAAGTCTGCTTCTGCCCTCCAACTACTCCAAGATATAATGATACATGTATCATTAAGCAGCTGCTATGGGTGCCTGAGGAAACTGGTAGAAATTTGTACCTATTGTTTTTCTTTCTCCACTTCAATCTGCTCTGTTACACTCCTTCCATCCACTTCCCACTGCACTTTTGAAATGCTTGTAGGCAGAGTTGTATATCCACTTCCAGCTGGGTTCTGCCACCGGCTGCGTGGTGTGGGTACACCCAGAGGAACCTCTGCTGGCCCAGGGAAAATGGATCGTGATGTTCCTGGAATAAGTAGCTGCTCAATTATGGAACCTTTCAAGTAAGCTCTTTTAGGGTTGTGATTTTTAACACAGCTAATAGAGGGCAATGGAGAGTGTGGGGCTAATGTTTAATTAGAAGAGATTTGAAATTAAACAGTTGTTTAATGGTTGCTAAATGCTGTGTGATGGTCAAGGCCATAACGAGGGGTGGGATCCTCCTCCCCTGGCCCCAGCCCCACACACAGGGTCTCTGGTTAGTAAGTTATCCCAGGCAAAGGTGCAAGGCATGCTCTTTGAAACAGGTTCTTTAGGAGGGCCCAAAAGCACTCTTAGGGGTGACATTTTCCCCACTGGTCTGTTCAGTACAGAGAACATTTTGAGGACTTCAACAACAACATTTAACCACAAGCTGAAATAAGAGTCAGCACAAGCATCCAGAAACTATGAGCTGCTCTGGGGCAGCAAAACTGTTTTTCATGGACATAGCTGAACAGGGTTACCACTTCCAGCAGCCTACCTGCTGTCCTGTCCTTCCCCACTGGGACTTACTGTCACAGGAGCACAAGCAGAAAAGGTTTGCCCACTTTCTTCAGCTAATTTTACTTCGACATGGTGATGACGATGGGACTGAGTTGTTATACCAGACTGAGAACAGGTCAGCTAAGGCACAGATACTTGTTACCTTCTGCTTTTGCCTTCAGAAGGCATGGGGAGAGGCACGGATGGGGAAAGACAGGAGCAGCTGAAGTCAGAAGCTGCCCAGTGAAGTTCACCACAGGATGTCAAAGGTCCTCCCATCCTGTCACAGGCAATTCTGACTGTTACTGAAGGCAGGCTGTGATTTTTTATGTGTTCCAGGTACAAAAGAACCTTGTACTAGACACACCACAACAAAAGCCCGATTCCATGCTGATAGAAATGCTTGATTTCAGCTTCAAAAAACCTTCTTGCCAACTGGATGTTCACAAAAAAAAATTCAAAACATAATTAATAAAAAAAGAGAGCAGCAATCTGCAAAACACCAGTAATGTGCAAGTCTTATGGTGCTCTTGTATTTTTTTATGAATTAGTAAAAGAAGAGGGGAAAAAAATGCCTATTTAAAAAATTATTATTGATTTTGCTTGTCCATATCACTTCAACTTTGACCCATGAGATTTGTCTCTTCTGTGAGATCAATACAAAGCATTGGACCTTGTAGGATATAATTTTTCACATCCTTTAGATGACGTGCTATAGATTCATACTGTGGTCAGAACTTTCCCTTTGCAGGCAGGCAGTAATGATTTCAAAGCACTAATAATAATAAAAGATGAAAACCATAATTAAGACTAGCAAATGAATGATAGGTGCACTTTGTATTGGCTGGGAAATGAGAGAAGATGTTGTGGTTCTCTGTTCTGAGTAACTTTAACAACTAACACCCTGCTCTAGATCTCTGACAGATAAGCAGCCCCCTCAATGCAGAAAACAAGGTCATCTAGAAAGCTGCTGAAGCAACTGTGGAGGATTAGATGGTCTCTTTTCCTCTAAGTACAAAAGAGGAAACAGAGGGACTGATAAAGTCTAAAGATCTCAGGGATGACCTTCAAACAGCAAAGTATCATAGTGCCTGCTTACAGTCTATCCCTGACCCAGTCCCAGAACTGAAGCACTTCTTGATGCCAATCCTGTCAAACTCTCAGAACAGAGACGTTTCCTGTCCCACCTTTACAGTAAGCACAGCAAGAGTCACCTGTTCCTAGTGACATGTCAACCTCAGAGCCACGAGTGGGAGAATCCAAAAGATTGCAGTTTCCCATTGCCCAGGCTGACCTTCCAGTGTGGAGAAGCCTCTAAGCAGAACAACTCCTCTATTTGTGAATTCTGTGCTTATTTTGAGAACTTGCTGGTAAACAAGACTGAAGTGGTGACAGGAAGCTGTTAAACCTCTTGCCCCTCACACAGAAACCAGTCAAAGAGCTCTCCTCCCAAAGTATTTTCTACTTTTAAGAATGGCTGCAGAAGAATTTCAGTCTGACTTCTATAAGGAATCACAAGGGTTTTTTTTCCTTTCCAAATAATCAATAAAAGTTGTGGGAAGCATAACTCAGGACTGCATATTAATCTTGCATTCAGCCTTCCTTGCTAGTTTTCAACAGGGCCTATTCATCTTGCTGAGTTTATAGGAGTGATTTGTTTCATCTGTACACTCCACGCACCACTAAATATAAACCCGAGTTCTGTTTAACAAAGTGGAGAGCAGCATGTGGCCCCCTCTGATGGCCTGGACCCTGGTGAGGGCCTTGCAAATGGTGAGATGCTGCCAGCCAGGGAAAGCAACTGGTTTATGGCATGAGCCATACTGGTGGGTAGGTCTCTTTTGAAAGGGAATGCTGTTGGTTTCCTCTGCGAGCAGCTCCACAGATGCCCTGTGGACCTTCTGTGGTTTATTGGTCTGAAAGCAAAGTAACACCAGAGCCTAAGAGCAGCTGGACTAGGTCAGCCCACAGGTCTGTTTAGTCCAGCACCCTGTAGCTGACAATGGCCAGAAGTGGCTTTTCATCTCTAAACCTGCCCGGTTCTTGAGCCCATGCTAACGTCACCATTCGCAGCACCCCGCTACAGGCGGCTTCAGTGCATTGCTGGGGCTTCTGTGAAGAAACACAGAGTTTTGTTTTCTCTGAACTGGCCCCTTTGGCTTCATCTGACACCTCCTAATGCTTCCACGAGTTAGGCAGATCTGTATTCACCCACATCCCTCCCCTCTCCCACTCCAACCTGGGTTGAAGAGCCCTGGCTTACCTCAGAGTTCCTCGGGCAGAAGCAGCTTGTCACCACCTTCTAACTGTGGCTGCCAGGGCAGAAACAGCATGACACACCACTTCTGCAGAGCTTTCCACTTAGAAATTCCAGTCTGGCTGCTCAGCCAGGCACACAATTCAGCCAGAGCAGCAGAAAGAGCAGCAGCAAAGGCACCGCAGGTGTCTCTGGGCTGCAGTGAGGTTCAGGAGAGGTGACACTCCCAAGGTCCAGCTTGTCTTTTCCACTTGTTGCCCAGAAACTGCTGCAAGGAGAAGATTGTGACACGGTATTAGCACTGCCCAGGTGAAAGAAAAAATGCATTTTGTGCAGCACATTTTTTTTTGAGACAGAGAACAGAAATCAAGCAGCTCTTGGAGATCTGTGAGGCCTCTGGTTTATACTAATGCTATGGAACATGCAGTTAGGCAGAATTAATGAAGAATTGCATCGATCATATCAAGGTGCTTTCTGAGCACAGCGTGACAAACAGAACTTCCACCTCTCTGTTAGCAAATGCACGCCAGTATGACATCACTTGAAGTGATGTTTTGAAACAAGAGTTAAATCAGTCCTAATACCAGGGGTAGGGTTCCAGGCTAGAGAAAGGGAACAGGAATTTATTTAGATTCAATGAGCCACGAAAAACATGCACATGGAAGAAAACCTGAGAAACTAAAATCCTCTTTTAATAATGTTCTAAAATAATTTATCTAAAATTTGGGGGAATCAGAGAACAGAAAATTTAATTCCTTACTTTTCCCTTCTGACTTCAAAGGAAGGACCTGATTTCTCATGCACAACATTAAAGGAGCATTTTATCAAAGACCAGCTATATGTATCCTACAGAACAGAGAAATTTAAATGTCTTTTCTCCCATAAGTTTTAGCAATACATCACGCTCTTCACAAGCTCTTCTAAACACAGCTACTATTGACCATCCAAAATTTTCTGGTCTCTACTGTTTTCTAATGGATATAACTCAGCAAAGAGGAAAGAATTTGTCTCAGTGGTCTGCATAATGAGCACTCACATTCTCAGGGTGCTTCCAGGCCCCCTTAGGAAGTTCAAAAGGACAGAAATATTCACTTCATATATAACCAACAATTATGGCTGCATAGGAATACACAACAGTACTGAAATCTGACTGCAGACCAGAGTAACACTGACTACCAGCACTATACTGGTATAACAATTACAAATAATTAGTATTCATCTTCTTTACTGCCAGCCAACTAATCCAATAACAGAACCACAACATAACAAAAATACAGAGGAATGCAAATAGTTTTAAGTAGATTTTTCTAGCTACTGGTTATACACATCCACTGGAACTTTAGTTTGTGATCACTGAGGAAAACCACAGAAGAATAAGAAAATTTGGGAGTCTAAACCAGAGGCTTTGTTTTCAGACCTGCCATATAGGCTGAGTCAGCTGCCTGTAGTGAGGTCAGTCACAGGTAGTATGTGTTTGCACTTAAAAACCACAGCAGCAAGGACTTCTCTGAAAGGTGCTGCTCATGTCAGGAGAAGGAACCTGAAGTACCAACCAGTTCCCTTCTGTAGAAAGGGTCGTGCAAGGTACGGAGCATTCAGTGCGAGTTCTCTCAAGGCTCGCTGGTGTCAAAGGCAAGCACAGCCCCAGAGAAGCCAATGGCACAGCTCTCGTTTCCCTCAACAAAACACCACCCTCTGTACTTGCAGCCAGAGCCCCAAGCTGCTTCTCTCATTTCTATATAGCAAGTACTTGGGAAAGGCCAGGCTTTGTTCTGGGGAGCAGCCGAAGGCTCCACACCCCAGCAGCAGAGGGAGGGCCCAGCTCTGGTTCTCCTGCCAGCCGGGGCAGATGCCTCCTTGACCGAAGGACAGGAGTCTGACAGATTAAATAAGCAGTGATTTAATGTGGGCTACTCCTGCACTGTGAGGGGAGTCTCTCAGCTCCCTCCTGGAGCTGGCTGCTGGGCGACCATGGGCGCAGAAGCAGCTGACTGTGCTTCGCTGCAACTACCGCAGGACTTTTTGGGGGGGACTTCCAGATGTGCAGTCCCCATGCAGTCTAAGTAACATAATTAGACCTGGGATTTATTTAGCACTATTCTACATGTTTTCAGCAGTGCTGATTATGTGCTGTTCCCCGAGGAGTCCTGTTATAATTTGGAGCTTCCTCAGAGCTGCAGGGATTTGAAGGGAGGGGGATTTAAATAGCATTACATTTGTACTGCTGAGGTATTCCCTTTCAGGCCAGAGGTAGCTTAGCCTCCTACCATGCCCACAAGATTTTCTTCCTGTCAGCACATCTACAGTTGATAATTTGAAGCATTTTCCAGGGAGCTGGATGGAGTTATGTCTCCCAACAGTTGTTATTCAAACACGTTACGGATATTTGGGCATTTTGGCACAGAGTGGTTTGATGTAATTAGGATCAGTTTCTGGTTATGGCTATGCCAGGCCAAAGGCAGAGGGCACTTCTCCGAGTGGGAAGAGGAAAAGCCAAAGGCAACGATTAAAACAGATTATTATACACTTTTGAGCTAACATGTGGAATCAATAGCAAAACATTAGCAGCTGTGCTCAGCTGCAGCAAAGCCTGCAGTCTTACTGTAACCAATAAAAATAAATTATGGACTGAAAGGGAGGATGGAAAAAATGGTGGGGAAACCAAAGCAGCAGTCAAGGAAAAAATGTAGCGTAAACATTGCAAATAATTTCTAACCTGAAACTTTGGGTTGGTTTGGTTTGTCTTCTGCTTGCTGGTTTTTATGTTACATTCAGGAGTGGAAAGCAGCACTCATGAGCAGGCTCCATGATAACCAGTGCACAATGGTTAACATCCCACAAGCTCTGAGGGTGGAAACAGAGAAAAAGATTAACAAGTTGGTGAACATTATATATTGCACAAAGTGAAATGAGACCTTATCCTGACTTAGCTCCACAGAAATATGAGGGAGGAAAACCCCAGACCTGAGAAGTTTGCTTGGTGTACAGGTGCTGTGCTGTGAGTGAGCTGAAAAATAGGTGGTGTCTGGTCACCCAGAGAGAAGGTAAGGAGCTAACTTGGTGGTTACAAGCCAAAGCCAAGGACATGATCTATTTTTGTTAAGGAACATCATATGATGAGGTTAAGTTCCAAAATTCACTAATTGCAGTGATTTGATACTAAATGTTTAACGCACATGGTTTGAAGTAAAAATGGAGTTGGTCAGGGTGGTGTATTAAGCATTCATCTTGAGAAATGCTTGAAACCCAAATCTATTAAGGATATTATAATACAAAAAAAAAGTGTAATTCTTCTGTGATACTTGTATAATTCTGCATCCTAATTAGAGACATTACCCTACTGAAGTAAAAATGGATTAATGGATACAAGCTCTGAGAAAAAGAGGTGTGATTTTAGTAAAGACAAGAAAGCTAATGCTGCATCTTAATTTCTGTTTAAATAAACCTGCGACTTTCAGTGATAATTTCAGCATGACTGGTCAGAAATGAAGCTAAGAAAAGTAACAAGTGTTAATTGACCCATATTTAAATTTAATCTAATCTGACGGTCAAGAGTGACTAATTAACTTTGCAGAACAAATGAAGACTTTGTTAAATATCCAATTTCTTCATCCCTTCAGTTTTGATGTTAGAACCCATGAGAAATCATTTCAGACATTGCCAAGACATCTCCAAACAAAACGGAGAAGACCAGAATACACATCCACAGACCTCAGGAGGAAAGAAAGGAAAGGCAAGAATGAGGGATTTAACCAACACAAAAACCATTAGGTGATGATTACCTTTAGCACTGGTCTGGTTTCAACAGACAGCCAGACATTTGTTTATAGGAGCAGTGTCCATAGAGATAAGAAAAGGCAGGAGAACAGTGCCAGAGCTTTCTTAGGGAAACAATATTACAGTGAGAAATGACTTGCTGACCATCACAAAGAATCTGAGGCAAACCCAGAGATTGTATCCTTAGGCAAAGGGAGGTCTTCGATGTTTTTCACCTATCACAGAAGTTTTTGGAGTCTTAAAAATTATTCCTTTTTTTTTTGAACAGAACTTTTCATATTTGTCAAGTCTAGCAAAAATTCATGCAAGCCAAGTGCAAAACTACCTCCACTGCCCCAGAACAGCTACTAACCTGGAAAACTGGAGACCCAGATTCCAGGAACTTTCCTGCTTAATATGGTAAAGAGATGCAAACCTCATCACATCCTAGACTGCATATAATGGTTTATGTATTATTTTAGAATGAATGTCTCTCTGTTAGTAGAATTTCTGCATGAAAGGAGACACTTTCAAATAAAACAGTTTATTTATTACCCCAAATGTGGGGGTTTTGTTAGCCCACATTTTTCTCCTGAAAGACATTTTTGTCTGAAAAATTTCTCACCTACTGTAGCCACCACAATCCAACTCCAGGGTCAAACCCACATTATCATTCCTTTCTCTAGTTGCCATGATTTGTTCCTTTTCTGATGTTTCATTAGAAACCTGTCAGGATAAGTCATGTCTTAGTGAATTAGGATATTCTGTAATAACTTTTTAAATGTATATCCCTCCTATCCAGCAGAACATCAGCTAGCAAATGACCCCATCAGAGAATGGATCACATTCTATACCAGCAAAATCATCTCCTGGGTACTTAACAGAAGCAGGCGGACAGAGCAGTGCAGGGGTGTGAGGCTGAAACCGTTTGTGGTGGAAAATGCAGGAGGAGTCATTTTACAGCTCCACACATCAGTTGCATCAGTACAGGCCTGGGCTGTCAGCTCCACCAAGCAATCTGGAGGAAGGAGACTTCATCACAAGCTGGAAGGGATAAAGTAACTCTGCCTACCTTTGAAATTGTGGCTGCAGGGAGGGTAACTACTTAAACTGGGAAGATGAGACCACTACAAAATCTCCCCCAGCAGAGGCTGAGAGCTTCATTAATGCAGCTTTCTCACTTTCTTTCAAAACCACTGTCTCCAGAGATAGAGAAAAAGGTTTTGGTCTGCATTTTACAGCCCAGATTCCTCCCATTCCCCCTTATTTGCATATCCTGAGAATCTCTTTCTCTCCTTGGCCTCAGTGGGAGGAAGGCACATTGCACACACCCAGCAGACGTTCCCCTCATTCTCCCTTCTCAGCATGCTTCCGTGTCTCCACATTGCAAGGAGGGTAGAGTAACTGACTCTTACAGGAAACTGTCCAAAAAAACTTGTTAATTCTCACAGGAAGCACGTAGGTAAATACCAACATCTCCATTCTAGCATGACTCCTAAGGGACTTGTTCCAAGTCTGACAGTAAATGAATGTCTAGCTCGAGGAACAAACGCATGGATCCTTCCTCACCTGCCCAAGAACATAGTTCACTCCATTGCCACAGCTTTCTTCCCTAAAAAGTGGGCTTGAGAACAAGCTGTGTGTTTTCCACTGTAGTCTCAGACTGCAGTTTCCAGGGCCTGAATACATGAGTAAGTTGCTCTGAGATAATATAATTAACTTATTTATGATACCTGAAAATCTGTTTTCCACCTGTTCAATCCAAACCTAATTTTTTTGGTTTATCAGTTTTTAATTAATCATCCCTGTCTGCATCCCTCCACCCCTGTCATGTTAGCTGAACTGAAAAACCCAACTTCCTTTGTCTGCAGAAGTGATGTCTTCCACTTCCATGTCTTTAACTGAATCCAAAATAATATAAAAATTCAGCATTGCACTGTGACGCATTTCTCAACTTAGTAGGGACATGAATTCCTTCTATGGATGTGATTATCACCCTAATGTGTTCTTAACCCTTCACCAGTCAGAAGTAATATTCCCTGCTGATTCCTTAACTAATCTAACCTTTCACCATTTGCTAATTAATACCCAATATCTCTCATTTAGGCTCACTCACCATCACTAAAATCTTTTCAATATTTTTTCTGGAGGCTCTGACTGAAAACTGCCCAACTGCAGGAACAAAGCAATTGATGACACAAGAGCTACAGAAATGCTGGGCAATAGGAACTGGCAATATTGTGAAAGTCAGTATCCTGAACATGCCCTCCTTGGGCAGTTTAGCCACTGCCATGTGAGCAGCTGAAGAATCCCTACAGCTCGAGTAAAAACCTTTGGGAAGCAGCTGGATGTATACAGGAAAAGTCAAAGCAACAGCCAGTCAGAAGTAATGTGAGCTAGCACCCTGGGCACTGACACTGGAGAACAAGAAGAAGTCCCTCATCTTCTATTTGTTAAGCTACTGCTTGGTAAGATGATCTAAAATAGAACATCTTCCTTCAGAAAGCCCTCAGTTTCAGGTGGTACTGGAAGTATGGGTTTAATTGAACCACAATCCTTAAACCCATAGAAAAGAACAGCAAACTCCATACTTATGATTGACAATAAACTGATTTTCTTGCTACGGATTCCAAGATGATAGGATTTTGAACTCCTCCCCTTTTCAGGCTATTGGTCCCTCAGGCTTAGACAGCAGAATGGTGTCAAATGACTTTATAAAAACAAATAAGAAATCCCGTGTCTTTGTAAGCCCAACTCAATTTACTTGGGGGCTAATATGCAACTTGAAAAGCATCAAAGTCCAGAACAAAGATGTTATCAATGTCTTCCTAGTCCTGGTTGTTCTCAAAATAATGAGAGAAACTTAGTGCTGTTATCTTTGCCACGTTATCTATGCCAGTAACTCCATTAAAGACCAGGCTAGACTCTCAGAAACTTCTTTTACTCAATCAATGACCTCGTTTCCATGGCAGGCTAACACAAGGTGCCACTGATGATGACTTGATTTCCTTTCGCATCTGAAGTGGAAAAGGAGAAGACAGACTAAATGAAATCCCATCCATCTTAATGAAATACAATTATATTCTCCTTATTAATCATTTAAAAATCAATATGTCTCTTCTTGGCAAACCCCGCCAGAATTTGTCATTCTGTGCCAGGCCTCAATACATCTTGTCCTGTAGTGATTTTTATAAGTTCAGTCACCTGTTTCCCAGGGTAAATAACAGTGTTTCTTTGTGCTGTGATGAGAGCAAAGAATGGAACTGTCAGGGAGGCTAAAAAGACAGTCTACACATTTTCATCTGTAAAAACAAGTATTTCCTTCCTGAGCACATTTTTAAATGAGCGGTGTTCATTAGAGGGGAAAAAAAACCCCAACAGCTTAGATCAAAACCAAAGACTGCGGGTCAACTGATGTGTACGTTTTCATCTGGAGTGTTATTTATCTTGTCAGCAACAGCACTGTTAATTTCTACCTTAAAAAGTAATCTGACATTTTGCATGGAATGGTAATAATTGTATAAACTTGACTGCAGATCTCAAAACCTGAAATAAAAATGTGAACTGGAATTCTTCCCACACCAATTTCTGCTGACTTACAGACTTGTATTTCTATATTGTCTTTATCTGCTTCAGATGTATTACAAATGTAAAACCTTCAGCAACTGCAGCATGCATTATTTTGAAAGAAAATGGAATGATTAATTGAAAAAAAGAGTTTGTCAAAGGCTGTTCTAGTCCTCTAATGATATTCCCAGCAAGAACAGGCATTCTCGGATATTTATATGACCTAGGACACCGGGATACTTATTAAAACTTGTGTGAGGGGGAGTGAAATTTATTCCTTCCCCCCACCCTCAAAAGCAGCCCACTATTCGTGGATAAGGTTTTAAAAGAAAAACACAACCCCCAAGAAACCATCCCGTTCTGAAAACCACTGTCTTACAGATGCTGCTTCAGCCAGTCATTCACAGCTACAGTCACTGATATACCCACGAACACATCATTAATGTGTCTCCAGTGGGTGAAAAAGACAATGAAACCCTGTTTCCACTCTGTGACACCCCTTCCAGTCCTGTCCCTCCTGTTACTTATCTCTTGGAGTAGCTTGTGGGAGTAGCTTGCAGAGTGCATCGGGTGCTAAATGAGATTTTACATTGGCAATGAGAGTTGCACCAGGCAGGATTTCTGGGGTATAACTGAGACAAAAGGAGGCCAAGCTAGCAGATTTCTTCCAAAAAAGGGAGAAGAACTGAAACAGCTGTCAGGGAACAGAACTCACAAGTTTGACAAGATTACAAAAATGCCCTCCCAACTGCTGGTCACAGCTTTGAGGCTTCTGATGTTTCTGACTTTATATAACTATGCAAAACATGCAGCACTTGCAGAGTCAAAAGGGGATAAACAGGAACATGAGGTACCATTTACCACTGGTGTTGATTTCTTCTCTTTGTTCTATTAACCTCCTCTGGTTTATGTTCCAAAATGGAGTCAAATGCCTTTCATGACAACTCAATATTTACCTGCCCAAAGTAAATAAGAGATCCCTAAAGACCTACATTCAATATGTATTGAGTTTCTAATAAATCCTGTTTGCACATGGAACTACAGGACCTGCCAGCATGGATGATATTTCATACCTATTTAGTCCAATATTCTGCCTTAGTAAACAGCATCAAGGTGCTTCAGAGGAAGGTAAAAGAGATCCAGCAATAAACAGGTGTACAGAACTATACTACAGCTTGGAAGGGACTTCTGAAGGGCATCTGGCCCAAACCCCACTCAAAACACCCCCCTTTTTCAAGTCAGCAAGTTTTTTGCTGTTTGTACAGAGAATGTGCAGGTGGGGCCTGAGATCTGCCGGGGGCACGAGTCCTCCCATGCTCTGGTACTCTTGTGTCCAATTCAGCAAGCCAATGGCTCGAGAATAGAAAACAGAGAGCTGCACTAGTCTTTAATTCTTGTTCTCAAAAAGGCTTTTCACCTACTGGTACGTATGAGCTTTTGGGGGGAATCTCTTGTTAAAATGCTAACAGGCACATCTTCAAAATCAAAACCTAACAATATAAATCCTTTTTTTGGTTAAGTCTCCTGTTTCATGATGCTGCCTGAAAAACCAAAACTGGATGTATACAGCGTCCTTTGCCAATGGGAGCTTTTTCTCAAGTCTATAGGCTTTAGCTCAGGGGAGGAATTATTCATCTTATTATCCAGGACCTGTATTGCATGGTGGGCCTTAAACAGTTGGAATAGCTCTAGCGATCAGTGGCTAGGAAAACGGTGATGGATCTGATGATACCAGAGTCAGGAGGCAGTGGCTGTCACAGAAGAGACAGTCACACAAAAGAAGACTGATGCTGATGAGCAGCATAAATCTGGTAGCAGCTCAAGTAGCATGTGCCGTCACAGCACTTACTGATCTTACTGATGGACACCCAAAAGTTTAGTACCTCAGCCAACAAAGCAAATAGTGCAATGGGCATCTCCAGAAGGCAAGTCATCCCATCCTAAGACAGGCGCCTGGACACCATTCTCATTTTGGTGAAACATGTTTAAGATCGATCAGTTTAGAGCAGGCAGTGAGCAGAAACAACTGAAGGGAAGGAGCACCTATGTTATTAGAGGAGCCCAACAGAGCACTGCATGTTTAACAGAGCAGAGCAAAGGGTAAGAGGTGCCATGATTGCTGTCTATAAATGCATCCAGTGGGGGGGGTTGCTGGGGGAAGCAGCAGGGAGGAAGAAAGCTATTCACGCTGAAGGACAGCACTGACACAAAACAAATAGCTATAAACCAGCCACAATTATGCTGAAAATTACAAAAGCAGTGAAATATTTCCTAATAAGAAGAAGGGGAAACAAAACCACAATGATTTCAACTCTGGACTGTAATGTGTTTATGAATGGGATTAGAGATGATGTGATTATCCTCCATGTTCAAGGAGTAGTTTAATGATTAAGGAAGTCCCCTCCCTGCTTTCACCCCAGGTATTTAGCACTTTACTGCATAAATACAATAGGCTTGTGATCATTTGCATTTAGTCTGTTGTAACACTGAGCTGAGTTTTAGCTCAATATTTAATAGTTCCCAAATAATAAATTATAGTTGTATATTTAGTTTAAAAAACAAACCAAACCAAAACACAAAACATACAGAGTTTTCTTTCCTGGTTTTTCGGTGTACTCTGACAGTTTTCTCATGTGTTTGTTCATATTAGATACTTAAGTTCCTAGAGAAACACTGATGTTTGCACAAGTCAAACTACACAGAGATGTCACTACTTCTGTCCCTGCAAGTCTTTCTGTACAATCACTGCTGCAAAAAAGATGGAGCTGATTTGCTTTCAAAAACAACAAAAAAAAACCCTTTAATTTATTCAGTCTGGTTTATTATCCTCGCCTTTTTCTGTCTCCTCATCTTCTGTTTCAATTCACATGCAATTCCCACTTTCCACCATGTCTCCACTCTTGCTGTCCAAATTCAAGATTGGTGGAAAGTTAAATTGTTTAGGGTCAAAAATAAAAATATTTTTGAAATGCCAAGGAAAAAGAAGGGTTATTGCACTTTGGTGTTAATATCACTTCTTTTGTAGTTTCCCTGTTTGTTTGTTTTCATCTTCCCCTATTGTCAACAGTGCTCCCGATTTTATAGGCAGTCTAACACAGAGCAGATGCTGATTAAAGGAAATGTGGTTTTCAGTGTGACATTTACAAAAATATCACTTGCTCTAGTCTAAATGCTATATTCCTAATGAGTTTTGTTTTTATTAACTGTTGGGTGAAAATACAATGAGCTTGTATTTAATTGAAACAGAAGTTTTTACAGCTAACTCAATGGACTGTGACTAGGCAGCTCACATTGACCAGAATACTGCTGTCTGCCCCGAGGCCTGCAATACAAGGTGTGGGCACTCGAGGCCCTGCGCTCCCACGCGGCCCTGTGCTCCCACGCGGCCCTGCGTGGCTGGAGTAGAGTGAGTGCTTCGCTGCCTGCCATGTGCTGACACTCCCCTTGCTACTGCTGCTTTGTTCTCTGCATTTTCTTCCCTTTCCTTGAGGGATCTAGAGTCTTCTGAGGAGCGGCTGAGGGAGCTGGGCTTGTTCAGTCTGGAGAGGAGGAGGCTCAGGGGAGACCTTCTGGATCTGACAGCTCCTGACAGGAGGCTGGAGCCAGGGGAGGTTGAGCTCTGCTCCTAGGGAACAAGGGATGGGACAAGCGGGAATGGCTCAAGTTGTACCAGGGGAGGTTTAGGTTGGATACGAGGAAAAATTTCCTCCCCAAAAGGATTGCCAAGCCCTGGCCCAGGAGGGATTGCCCATCCCTGGAGGGATTGAAAAGCTGTGGAGCTGTGGTGCTGAGGGACATGGGTCAGTGGTGCCCTGGCAGTGCTGCATTAACAGTTGGACTCAGTGATCTTAGAAGTCTCTTCCAACTGAAACTATTTTATGATGCTATTTTTAGTTTAATATAGATGAACCCTAATTCCAACCAGAGACATCACCTCAGCAGGCATTTATAGACACTGCTGTAGGTACTGTGTGCCTACAGACCATGTTACACACCTTTTACACATACAGAAGACAGAAAAGGCCCCAAAGGCTGGCATCCTAAACAGACATTGCCAATGAAAGTCAAGGAGTGGGGAGAGAACTTACATGTGAGATAAAACTTAACAGCAGTGAAAAAAGATGTTAATGCATGATGATTTTTATGACTTTGTGAAACATGTCTGTTTACTTTGGCTTAAAATCCGAATTAGTTTTACCTGAGGTGCAGGCAGAAGATATAAGGGTATGTTTCACTATGCTCTCATTTTTGGAATAAGCTCCCCTAATAGCACCATGTTGGGCAGGCTGCTCATTGTTACAGACTTCAAAGAGCTAGAGGAACAGGTCACTTCAGGCCCAATCCTGGAATGACTTAACTCAGTCAAACTGCTGCTGAATTTCAGACGACCATCATCTGCTTCTCCCTCCTGAAAAGGAGTGGCATTGTCCCAACCCTTCTAGAGTGAAACCTGATGGGTTTTTCCCACTGTGTCATTTGAACTGCACTGTGTACAGTAGGTAGTGACAAAGGGTTCTTTTCTTAGAACCCTATCTTTAACAACATCTGCATTCATAAAGCAATGAGCACACACAGATGAAGTAATCCAGAGGATAAATTACTGAATTTCTAAGTGTACCCACTCCTTTTGCTGGAAAACCAGGAAGCACAACCCCAACTTTACATATTATTTGCATCTGCAGTTAAGAGCACTTGCAAAACTGCACTGAGAATAATAAAAAGACATTCAAAGTCCTCTGAGCTGTAAAATCCAAATCTCCCTACTCCTGACTTTCCAATTATTTTTCTAGCTAAACCATCTTTTCATTTCACAACGGTATTTGCATTGCACAACTGATTTGCATCACTGCACACTGTATCAGGATGGCACAGGCAGCTGACCAGGGGGATGGAAACATACTGGTGGAATAGTGTGCAAGATATTTTCACAATGAGCACACAATAAATAACTGTTTGCTATTAATTACTATCAGGTTATCATATTAGGCAATTGGTTTGAGAATTTACTGCCTGTTAGAGCTTATTAGTGAGAAGTAATTGCTACTTAGCTTAAAAAAGGCAAGAAATGAACTTTTCATCCCCCTCTCACCCTGCCTTCCATAACATAGCAACTCATTTACAAAGGAAAACCTCAAGCAGCAGCAGGAAAACGATGTGAAACAAGGATTGGGGTAGAGAAAGCAATTCAGGAGGTGGCTGAAGGGTCCATACATTACTCAAAATGCCCACAAGGCCTGGAAGGTTAAGCAGGCCAGAGAGTAGAAGCTCATAGGAAGATCTAACCACCAGACTGTGAAGTGGAGGAACAAAAGGTGCTAGAATGAGGACTATAAGCTTCCCCTGCATGTGTGTGTGAGGATATTTACACAACGGGGCGTTCCTTTCTCTTTAAGATAAAATCCACGTAAACCCACACCTTAGGTTCTGTGATGGCAATGACAGTGCCATGCTATTGATCCACTGCCATGGACAACTCTCTCAACACCTGACTTGCATGTGACCGAGGTGGCCAGCACTTGGAAAATCTCAGCAGATCTCCGAGACCTCCTTTCTGGGGCATTTTACAGCTTGTCCTGCACACAGCGACTCCCAAGTATCACACAAGAATCAGTACAGGCCAGTGAAGGAACTCTGATAAAGGAACTCTGACAGACTTTAAGGAGATTCAGTGTGTTAAATGTGTTTCTAAGTTGTCTGTTTTCAGATTGCTTCACTGTCATGCAAATAAACATGTGTTGAGACTGATGGATGAGGGAGAGGGGGAGGGCAAGGCACAGCTGCCCAGAGTGTGAAACTTCCAGTCAGGTTGTCATGTCGTTGACAAGCAAGATGTACCTCACTCCTGACACACTGCTCATTTTGAAGCTGGGCCAGCTTGGGGTTCACTGCTCTGTAGTCATTCCTAGAGCATGGCTGGATATTAGCATGTCCTATGCAGTCAAGCCTGGCTTAGACTTGCAGCTGTATATCAAAAGGAAAACAAATGCAGACTGGTTCTCATGAAATTATCATCCATGCGTCAACGCACAACGAGCCATAGCAAGCTGTAATTCATACGGGGTTTGCCACAGCTGGCGGTTTATGGTTATCACAGGACTTAGTCTTGACTTGTTCCACCTTCCTACAGAAAGCAGATAGAGCTTCTGTGAAGTGTATTTGTTTGCCTGACACCTTCTCTTTCTCCAGGTCCAAAATATAATTACTACTACCTCCTTCTCTATCCTTTGGGCTGCTTGGGATCTCACCTTCTCAACACTATTGTCAGAGTTCTCCTTCTAATTGAAACCCCCCGATAGGCATTTTAGCAGCTAATGTATGTGATTACAACCACTCCAACTGCTGTCAACTATACAATTATAGGAAATCTAATTTTTCTTTGTCTGAGGTTTCCATTATCTGAAGTTCCCTGACAGGAATGGATGAACACCACCCCAAGAAACAGCACATTAACAAGATACTTCAATATAATAGTTACAAATACTAAAATCCCACCCCCAATAAAATAACAACAATTACAAAAATCAAATACTGAAGTAAAAGTTTAACATCAAGGAGATAATAGCAGTTCTGGGGACAAATCCCAGCCAGTCCATAAAAAGTCTGATCTCATTTAGTTGAGATGTTTGCATATGGAGAACAGAATCCAGTACCCACAGAAAGCTAGCAGAAGACAGAATCAGCAATATCCCAGCAGTCTCTCCAGATTTTTAGGATGGCCATACACGGCCATGTCCTTAGTTTATGTAAATGACTGTAGCTCTGTTGATGTCAGCAGAGCTGTGCCAACCCAGACCAGCTAAGACTCCAGCTCTGTCTGACGTAAGTGGAGACAGACAGGAGGAGATAAAAGGGGGAAATACTTAACCACAAAACAATAAAAATACTGCAACCCGTTAGCATTCACATCTCAGCTTGCAGCCAAATTAAATGGCACCATACGAGATTTGTGATGGGAATTTGCAGGGGAAGCAGGAACCATCATTTTACTATGGCTTTATACCCAGAGTTTTTAACACAGTAACATTTGAGAAAAGACAGAGCAAGACCCTGATGGAAGCTCAGGTTTAAGTACTATTTTTTCACACATTGCTCCTTAGTTACTACAACACAACTCTCTGCAGCCTTTGGTTGTAGTTGTACAAACACAGTACAAATCAGGTGTATACAGTTCTTCCTTTGTGGGTCTGTGGCTGAATCTTTAAAACACCAGATACTGCAGGCAAATTCCAACCAAATTTGCCAGAAAAAAAAAGAGATTTGAATGTATTAGGGGCCCACATGTAACGAATTCAAATAAATTTCATGGGAAGGGGTGAGTGAATAGAGGAAAAAGACCAAATAAATGCCTTGACTAAGGTAAAGATGGCAACATTAGCATCTTGACTCTCAGATACCAGAGTCCACACAGGAGCTAGCCACAGATTTCACAGGTTCATTGCTCATAGAACAATTTCCAAGTTTTTTCTTCTTATCTAGAATGTATATCTTTCCCTCACTTGCTTCACAGAAATTCATACTATTCCAGAATTTTGGTAGCAGAGAGGAAAAAGGACTTCAAAGCCCAGCTCATGTTCAGACTCATACTTGTCAGACAGACTTTTATCTTTCTAAAGCACCATTCCCAGACTGGTAGGTGTGAACTACCTTTTAATTGTTTCAAATCCAGATACAGCAGTCCAGACAGAGCAACAAAGCCAGAGAGAGAAACTGTTGCTTACCTTTTGCTCTTGTGAAAATGGCAAAAGTCAGCACCGGCTTCAAGAAGAAACATATTTTTGATGTGCTGTAGAACCATGATGTTCAGCTGCACCTGAAACAAGAGTAAGGTGAAACAATTTCACATAAAGGTTCAGGAAAACAGCCAGTTTTCTCATTCAATTATGCCCTTTTTAATGTGTGGACAACAGTTCATATATGGGATCCTTGTGCTTGTGCATGGCTTGGGATTCTCTCCTTTAAGAGCCATTCAGTTCTTGTTTTCTTAGTAAAGACTGTTATTACAGTGACCATTATGTAAACTTTGATGGTTGGATACAGGTAATGATTTGGGGCACGTTTCCCTCAAATCCACAAAAAAAGGAAAAGGGAAAGCTGTGCCACACTAACAAAACCAGGTTCCCCAGGAAGTGGGCATCTTTCACAGTGTTATGTAACAGACCATAATACACCACATTTACACACATCTAAACCCAAAGGCAGTGGCTGAGAAGTAGCATTTCTATTTCTTTCACATGGTAGAAGCACCAAAGAGCCTGTGATTGAAAGCAGTGCTAAGATTACAGTTTGCTTTCCTCAGAATTGATCTTCTATTGTTTACTTGGTCCAGCTGCTGTGTAACACCTTGGGTTAATTTCTTCCTCGGTCATGGATTATCACTACTGAGGTGATACAAAAGCTCTAACACAAATGACTTTATTGTTTTCAGTATTTTCATTTAAGGACTTTCATCAATATCTGTCGTGACAATTAAAGGGTTCAAAGAGTTTCCAAGAGAATTTTTTCCCTTAAAATTGCTCCCTCTCATTTATTTTGTATTTATTCCCCTATTTATTTTATTTTTAACACTAACAAAAAAGTTAACACCATTTCCCCAAATTCATCCACTATTCTGATTCTTGTTTTATAAAGGAAATGAAATTTGTCACGCTGCTATACATCATTCGCACTGCAGTGCAATGTCCCATCTGTGTGTCAAGTACAAAACAAAAGCATTTTGTGAAAAATTGCTAAAGTAGTAATGATTTTTGTCCTCAACTCTTTGTTTTGCCTTTCAATAAAGAAGGCGACATGTGCCACAAATGATATATTATTGTTTAAGTACAACCCTAGTAACACAGTGCATAACCAAAACCATGTTTCACAGCAGAGAAGCTATAGTTTACTGCCCCTATGGCTCTGATGAGAATATAATGTTCTACAGTTTATAAATGCTTTGAGGTCAACACATGATTTACTTCAGCTTGTTCATCCAATGAGCAGGAGGTCCAAAAATATATCAAGCTATTAGACAGCCCACTGGAAGCTTGGCGGAGGCTCCCAGTGATGGAAAGCATGCCATGGAAGCCTCTCTGTCAACTGGAGATGAGATAATTAGATCCAGGTAATACATTGGAGCCCCATCAGGGAACAGGACAGCAAACATGTCATCTTTACGACTTTTTTTCATCCTGCCCAGCAACACTGGCCTGAGACAGTAAAAAGTGTGAGGGATTCATCAGTTCCCAGCAAAGCACAGCAGCGGGATAATCAAGCTATCATCTCTCCATCATCCTCATTATCCAGAGACCTGGTGTTCTGTATAAACAGCAAAACAACATCAGCCATAGACTGAGGAGCTGTGCTAGTCAGCTGCAGTTTCTGGTTTATGTTCCACACAACGCTGATAGGCTGCAGCCTCATAATAACCAAAAAAAGCTCGAGAGCCCACGTTTAAGTTCCAAAATGTGTTGTGCTACTAATTAGAGACTTGAGCTTCAACCCCACGACTCCATATTTCCAAGCTTCTGGTGGGCCAGAGCATGCCTGAAAACTGGGAGAACCCAGGGATATTATGCAGCGTGCTCAGCTCAAACCAGAACACTGCAGCCTTTTCTCTCACACACATTGCTACAGGTACGTTTTGGGAGGATGTGTTTCGGGCTCAGATTAAAAACATAGAAGGAGCTTATGCCTTCCTCAGACACATGGGTTATTCTATTCTTAGAAAAAATAATTTAGAAAAACTGTGGTCAGAAATCAAAATAACTTTGAATATGATTGGGTTATTCTATTCTTTCCACAATCCAGATTTAAATGCTTGCAGAAAAAGCGACAGGATGGTTTCAGTCATGACTGATAAAAAGTATGGTCCTGTACACACACCTTGATTCTTGCCAACACCTACCATTTTATAGATAACCCTATAAACATGTCCACATCATGCACAGTAAAATTCCTTTCCCAAACACACACAGATGACCTACGTTCTGCTTCCTTTCCTGGTAGCTGACATTTAGAAAAGTCTTTCTTCTCCCTTCCTCTTTCTTTCATTCACACATTGCACACAGGTGAGGAAAGAAGATTATAGAGAGAAAAAGTGGAAAATGAGATTGCTATCCCAGCTACCAAAGGCCTCTGGAAGCCCCACTGGTAACAACAGCACAGCCAGGATCATGGTGATCAAGTGTATGGCTTAATCATGTAGAAGATGAAATGAAAGTTCCAATGAAACTGTTGAAATAAATATGATTGAAATCCAGTAAACGTTCACTGCCATGGCATACACTGATCATTGCTTTTAGTTCTTTTCTGAGAAAATATGAAGAAAATCTTAAGGAAAAGAAATTAAGAGCAGTGGAAGCACGAAGTACGTTCTAAGGAGAATCACAACACAGAAGTCAGACAGCACTGCCTTTAAAAAAGGAAGCTGAATAAAACTTCCCAAAAGTAGAATGAGGGAGGAAAATGTATTTTCTTCCACTTGCCATCAAAGTAAAATTGATTTTTCTATTCTTCCCTTGTATATGGGAATGACAGTGAGTATCTTCATGGAGAGCCAGGAACCTTAGAGAGCAGTTGTGGCAACCATCTTTGATGTGACCAAAACTGAGTAAATTTAAGCTACTGAGAACACTAAAAAGGAAAAATTCATGTCTAGCAGAGAAAATACTGAGATTAGAAATGAAAAAGCAGGGGTAGGCTAGATAAAAATCAATATGACTTTTCCCAGGGTGTTCTTTTATATACATTACTTTGGTTCTTCCTTGACCACCATATATACAGAAAATAAAATGGCACTTTTATGACTCATAATCCCAGTCTTCACCTCCTTGAAGCTGTTCACAAAGACCCAGAAGCTGAATGGATTTAAGACTAGAACTACAATGGCAAATCACACCCTTTTGCATCGCACAGCTCGGGAGGCAGATGGCATTTAGGATTCACTGTCGATGAAAAAGAAAAGCTAATGGCAAAGCCACAAATTCCCCTACAGATAAGGGATCCAAATTTAAGTTCTACAGTGGTAGTCATCAGGAAAGCTTTGCAGTAGAGCTGTCAGCTGTATTGGACACTGGGCAAATCAGAGTTTCCAAGGCATGGAAAAAAAAATGTAGAAAATGTGTGCACACTAAGAGTAGGCACAAACTTGAAGGCTGGACAAGCCTTGAGGTTTAAAATTGGATTCCATTTACCTCTGGTAACAGGAAAGGAGTATAAAGACTATTTTTTCCCCTTTTTCTTTCTTTATTTGCTTTTACAAAGTCCAATGTTTATCTCAAGTAGCCTAGAATCAGGAAAAGAGGTCATCCCTGCAGACAAAACAGATTTGTAAGCAAGATGTTAGAAAAACCTCAGAACCTCTTTTGAGCAACAGCCACGCAGGAAAACAGGACTTAAATGGTAGAAATTGATCTTGTGACTTGAATCAGAAGAGAAAGAAATCAAAGGATTTACCAGCAATGACAGCTGGGATCCATGCCACCTTTAACACGTGTGAAACAATGACACAGTGAAGGAAAAACTGGATGCTAAACTGAGCTGGAAGACTGCAACAAAGCAGAATCAAGACTTGAGGCAACTGCATAGTAAAACTGGGACTGTTTTAGGACACGAGGAGAGAAATAACTCCCAAAGGCACAAGCACAAATAGACAAATTAACAAAGGAAGCAAAAGTACTTGAAACAAACAAACAAAACATCCTGTTGGAGGAGATCTGGATATCCAGAGACAGTATCACAGAGGAGAAGCAGAAACCTCCTCATGGTTATCAAGAAAACCCTAAAATGAACCATTTTTAAATTGTTGGGTTTTTTTTGTTTCCAAGCTGAAGAAAAAAAACACCAAACAAACAACAACCCCCAACAAACACACACAATAATGCAAAAAGCAAACCAAACAAAAAAACAAACCACCAACCCAAAACACAACCACCAAGCAAACCCCAATTTAATTGATTCACCTCCCCAGAATCTTCTTGATGCTTTCTCATAACTAATTGCTTGGAACACAGCCTGACTGATTTCCATCTGAACACACAGTTTTCACTGCAGCTTTCTTGCCAGGATGACTGAGGAGACAGGAACTGCCACCCTGTTGGATCACGATCCTAGATGGGATTTGCTGTCTTCATCCTCAGTAAAAACTGGACTAATGAAAGACTGAGAATGTTCTGAAGTCCGAGCAGGCTTTGACATAACCTTCTCATTTACTACAATGAGCAGGACCACTACAGACCAAACGTTTTAGCTATCAGAAGGAAGACTGACAGGTCTTCAGCCAGTGGGAGCTTTCTCTTCAAGACTTCTTTTCGCTCTGGAGGTCTCCTGCACAAGTTCAGCAAGTGTTTCATTTCCTAACGGTTTAAGGTGCTATAACTCTGTGTACATCCAGAGCACTGCGTGCTCAATGGGAAAGATTTCAGCTCAATGGGAAAAAACTTCCTCTGCAACGAGTAGTCCAGGAAAAAAAAAAGGACAGTAAAAATATCAGGGATCTTATCCTGCAAGGGGCAGGGATTGTGCTGTTGGTATTCTTGTGCAAATAACAGTATGGGGGGAAAATACTTTAGATGAAAAATTAGCACTTAGAAATTAGAATGCTGTCAGGTAAGAGATCTGTGAATCAGGCTGCAAAAAATTAAGTGGCTAAGTTGTACTGTCAGTCACCAGTGATGCACAGTATTAGTCCAGGAATCTATACAAATGTTATCTGTTGCACGCAGAGCTAATAAAGTCACGAATGATAAAGATCATTAATCTGTTAAACAGGGGTTTTTAAATAAGAGATTTCATATTGGAAAGAATAATGATGCTAGAAGAAATCAAAGATATTAGTGGATCATGTTTATCCTACGCAATAATATTCCTTCAATGATGACAACTGAATCTTACGGTGTATTCTATATATCCATTTCATACAAGCTACCTTCAAGCATTCAGTAGATCAATTTAATTAAATCATAATTTCTCAGAATCACAGAATACATTTTAGTCTGTACCATCGTCCCAGATTCATACACATACATTTTCTGAGATGCTGTATACAGACGAGAGTAGATCTGCCTATAAAGGTAGAGACAATTCAGTCTAAAATATTAATTTATTACCTTTGTCCTTGTTGGTGCAATAAAGTGTAATAATAAGTGTACTTTTACACTGACACCTAGCAATGAGAGGGTCAAGTCAGCTCAATAAAGCTGGCAGACTAGCACAAGTGTCTGTGTTATAAATATTACATAGCAGACACTTCACGAGTGCGAATGCCAAGGAATATTCCAGAAAAGGAATGCTAATTTACCAGGAAGGAAACATCAGAAAAATGGAGACAACCATACAACTTCCAATAGCTGTGAGTGTAAAAAGCAGAACCTAAATCAGGAAGGTGTCAACACTTAGGAACACTAAGTGGTTCGGAAGAATACAGCCAGGAAACATACACTGTGTATATGAAGTGCCTTAAAATCCATGTTTTGATCAAAACCTGAAAGGATTATCACAAGACAGTTATTGCATTTGTGAACCATATTTTAAGTGCTCCTACAAAATGCAAGTTAGATACTTGAGGGTTTCCCACAATTCTCTGAACTCTCTCCCAAAGCCTAAGAACACCTCGGAGATGGGAAACACCTCATGACACAGCAACAGGATGATAAACAATCGGATTGCTAACCTACGTGCCTGTTCCACTGCTGAATCACCTGGAAGTGGCTGTTAGTGAAGACAGGATACCAAGGCAATGTTCTCAAGGCCTGACCCACTCCTGAGATTGTCTGTTTGTATGTGCCAGACTGTGTCCAAAATCACATCTCTTCTAATCTTCAGCCTAAAAAGATGTTGTCACTGCTTTTCCCTAGGAGAAACTGTTTGGTTTTTTTGGCTGAAATAGCAAAGACTTATGTGAGTGTTGTGTGTCTTTGTTGTAGAACTCCACTGAAAATGCCTGTTGCCCAAAGACAACATTTGTCAATACCCTCTCTTACTCCCTGACTTATGCTGCACATTCCCTCTGCAGGCAGAGGATCACACCAGCAGGCAGAGAAAGGAAGCCATCGCCTCTCCATCAGTTCTCACACCGTGGTCACCTCCCCATCCATCAAACAGATGTGAACAGAAACGTGCCAGAAAGCGGAGCTATGGTATTGCTCTAAGTCTGCTAATTGCCTATGCTCTGTTTAATTATATCAACTGTTCAGGATACTAATCAACACATCCCATCACGATGATGCAGTTATAAATGTAATTATGAAAGCAACATGAATAATTTCATTAACCACTATATTTCAAGCTGTCTAGCTCTCTCCACTCCCTTTGCTGGCAACATACTATGGATCTACTCAGCACTTCTGGGAATTAGCCCATGTATCTATGACATGTTTGTACTTAAAAGCACAATCCTGAATCAAGGAAAAAAGTAACTTTGATCTCTGTTGGAGTTTTGCCAGAATTAGGACTGCCACTGAGTGCCAAGGATTCTGAGAAGAAACGTTTCCTTACTGAAAATAATATTTGATTTTGAAAGAGCAATTCCATGACCCAAATGGCAGGAAACAAGTCTGCCAGTGGCCCTAGAAGCACAGTGTCAATAACTGCCCGTTCTTTCTGCTGCTTGCTATTGGTAGTGCAGCAGGACTTGGCAGGCTGCAGCAGGGTGAACAGCCACATCAGCTGGGTGCTTTACAAATGCAGGAGGGTCAGCCCCAGTCTCGGGCAACACGTAATGTAGGATTATGGAAGGAAAAGACAGAAGGAGAGGAGCTAAGAGGACAAACTGCTCCTCCACTGAAAAAAAAACCAAAACCCAAACACGTGCCAGAGATGTTTCAACAGTGCCAGTGGATCAGCTTTTAAAAAAATGCCTCCCTGCTGCCTCTTGTCCTGGTACCCAAACCAACTTTCTTCCTACCAGCCTGCCCTCTCCTCTCCTCGGCTGAGACCAAGAAGCTTCCACAGCTCTTTGCAATGAAAGCTGAGCCAGCTGCTGTCCTTACAACAAGCAGAACACTTGTCATCTCGATTCCAGTTTTAGAGTAGATGGCAGAGGTGAAGACAAGCAGAAGTCCACCAGAGCAAGTGTCCTTGAACTACAGCTGTGATTTAGTAACTAACCCCAGACCAAGTACTGATGTTACACCAGGTGTTGTGTGCACTCCTCAGGTTCTCCCCTCTGCACATCCCACAGCATGCTGGACACCCAGGCCATGTCTAGCCTCCAAAGTGAAGAGAAGGTTTCAAAGTGACTCTGAGCACCACAGGCTTTGTGGCATGTCACATTTCCCATCATCACTGCTCCAAAGCAGCCTAAATCTTGACCCCGGATTTGCTGAGCTAAAAGTTAGGGCACAGTTTCTTTTTTAGTTTCATGTATTGTACTATAATGTGCACATGCTATAGAAGCTATCAATTAAGAAGTTAAAATAAATATATTATTCAGATGAACAAAGAAAATCCATGAGAATAAGAAAAGGAATTGCTGGGCTGTTGTGTTTGACTCAGAGTTGTGTATGAGTTGTGCAAAGACATTAACACAAATTTTATACAGAGATCCCACATGGGGAAGTTCACAGAAGCTGGCTTTTGAAAGAAGAACTATACTAAGCTCAAGAACATTTTAAAATCCCTCTTTATAGTTATATCCAAGATAATTATATCCAATAGAATGACAATTTTCTTAGTCAGGAATGACCTTAAAACAGGAAGCCTGAATTACACATATAGCTGGGGGATAAGATTCAGATGAATCCTAAAGAAGCATGAACTTCCAACTAAATTAAAACAAACACATCATTAAAAGTATGCAAACAGTCTATGTCATTGAAGTACCACTTGTCTGGAAGGCAGCTTCAGTGTAGGGGACACAGTAATATTAAAAAAAAGAGAAAACAGCTATAATTGTATTTTTAATGAAATACACGATTTCAGGATCATGTAGGGAGCTCAGACTACATGACTGTGACTCTCACCTCTCCCAGCTACACTCAGGTGTTTAGCAGCTTTTCCATTGCAAATCTTTGTTTTATGATTTCTAACTAGGTCTGAAATTCCACAATATGACAAAGGTCTCATCTTGGAGACTCACCACTACTGTATTTTTTCCTCTGTTTTTAAGTTTTAAAATGCTTTTAAAGAAAGTTAGGCCACGATTAAGTGGAATGGAGGCAACAATTAAAAGTCAGCTCCAAGTGCTTTCTGCTCTTGTGTAACAAATAAAGAATGTACAGGTCTGATTCTCAGCTTTATGTTAGGGAAACTGAAAGGATTTCAGTGGAGCTATTTTGAGTTACAGCCACAGTGAAAGGAGAATCAGGATGTATTGCACTAAATAAACTTAATACACAACATACAGCCCCACCGGATTCAGTTTTAAAGAAAAATAACACAAAAGACAAGAAAAAGAAAAAAAAGAAGGCAAAGTGAACAGTCACAAAAGCTCTGCCATAACATTCAGCAAATATTGCTCTGAAATTCTGCATTTCCTTGACATTCAGGAAGAGCCCTACTGAACAACTCATAGAAAAAGGGAATGTGCTATCTCAGAAGCACAAAGGCAGCAGAGAAGCCAAACTCTGCAAAACATGGAAGACTGTACACAGGATGAAAGAAGGAACACAGAAATGTGTCCTGCTTAAACAGCAGGAGTAGTGGCTTCTGGTAAAGCTTCTACGATTCCACTTTACGCTCCTGAAGTTTTGGTAAGAACAGGTTTTGTTGGACTCCTTCCCCCTAGCAGGAGTAACAACAGCAATACTGCTTGCAAATCACAACAGCCAGAATCTGGACACTCTTCTGTTACAGCAAGCACCAGCACTGCACACACTCGGGAGAACACGTGTCATTACACAGGCTAGCCAGGCCTACGGTTTTCTATTGCTTGGCTCAGCAGGACTATTGCTCTTCAAGGCAAGGAGTCCTGCACACAAGTCTTACCACAACCAAAGCCTTGCTCACTCCAGGTTACCTTTCTGCAACTCCTTTGTTTTCAGAGGAACACCTCTAGGTTGAACCTTTACCTGCTGAGAGCGTGCGTGACCTGCTGAACTTTACAGCAGGCAGGAGCTTCACCTTGGGACTTCTCTAAATTCATGGAATC
Organism: Chloroceryle aenea; assembly: GCA_013399075.1. Lineage (NCBI taxonomy): Eukaryota > Metazoa > Chordata > Aves > Coraciiformes > Cerylidae > Chloroceryle > Chloroceryle aenea. The sequence goes on from VWZY01008971.1 coordinate 142,673, forward strand.
ACACAAGGTTTGGGGTTGGAAGGGACCTTTAAAGGTCAGGTATTCAATGAGATGCTAAGAACCTGCCCAAATAAGCGTGGTGCTCAACGCACCGTACATGTGATCCCGCTCTGTTCCCAAGCCCTGTGACCTGCAGCCCTGGATGAGGGCAGACCACCGAGGGAAACCAGGAACACTGAGCCGTGAAGCTTCAGAGAATGATACCCTCAGCCACACCAGAGGTTTTGCTGTCGTGAGAGCCCAGAGAAACAGAGCACAGCAAGGCTCACAGTCTGCCTAGGTGTTTATTTGGGGGTGGCTGGTCCTTCACACCTGCCCAAAACTCGGGGCACAATCCTCCACTGAACGAGATGGGACAAAGCACCAGCCCCTGCAGTGATGAAGAACCCATAGTGCTGCCGTGTTACCAAGCAGCATGCTGGCAAAATTGGCTTCTTTGCTGAGGAGAATTTAATTTAACCATAAGTAGAGGCACAAAGACTTTGCTTTTCTAGTAAGCTCTACCACAGTGTGGAGGACAAAGAGAAACTGCAAAGTTCCTGTGTGGCATTTCTGGCTTATATTAGTCTGTTGTGGTTTGCCTGTTGTATAAAATATCAACTTCTTCCATTCACTTTGGGTCTGATCAATCTCATGCACCATTTTTGCATGTTAAATTAAAAATAGACAGTTTTAATTGAACCTTACACATGGGCAAGGACTGGGTTAGGTTTCAAAAATCACAGTCCCTCACTTAATTTCACTCTCCTATTTGTGACAGACAGGGAAAGAGCTCAAGCAATTTCAAACGGACGTTGTTTGGAGAAATACAGAAGCAGTGATGTGTACAGAGCAGCCTCATTTGTTACCTGACTACAAAGACCAGGATATAAGGATTTTCAAAGTGCATTATTTTAAATCTGGAAAAATCACACTGACAATGCAGAGCACTTCAGTCGTAACTAAAAATTACATATTAGCACAGCTCGAATAAATCAGTGACATTTAAACCAAACAAATTTGTATCTAACATATCTCTAAAAATAAAGCCTAAGAACTAGAAATTTAACTGCTCAAAAGATGTTGAGCTCACAGAGTTTGCTTTTGAGGTGAGGGTATCAGAGACATGCTGCCCATGGAGGGGTCTTCCCTGAAAACTTCGATCCTATCAGATCATTTCCCTGAAACCTTCAGAATTCAGCCATCTGAATTTAAGCAGCCTCAGCTCCCTCCCAACATCTGTAACCAGCAATGAAGCTTTTGAATAAATCCAGTTTTATGGAATCAGCATCAAAACTGCAATGCCAAAAATGTGGCTGGCGGGACATAATGCCCCTGTTACATGAGCCCTTTTCTTTTTCAAGCTCTGGTCTTTTTCAAGCAGGTGGTCAGCTTAAATTTGTAGAATGTTTTGTTGTTAACCACAGAAAATATTAATCACTAAACATACTACAGACATCATTTAGATTTTCCAGAGTCACTCCCCAGGCTGCAGTGCCTCGTTTGAATCTCTAGCCCAGTGTGGAAATGGTGATGTTCACTGTGCTTTGATGGAAACTCCTTGTCACCTTCTGCTGAGCAAATACTGTAAAGCAACATTCTTGAACATCTTCCTAGTGACAAAATAAATTAAAAAAAATTAAGGAATTGCTTCAAAGTCAAGCACAAGCTTTTAGAGCTGTTTCCCACCGATATTCTGTAGGCATGGTACCTCCCTCACAAGCATACTTACAAAACTGAAAGATTTTGACACATATGCAAATGGGTTCACACAAAAATTTGCCCAAGGGATGACTGTCCCAGAATCTCTTTGCAAAAGTCTCTAAGCTAACGTGGGGTGGTAACAGCACCCTCTGAGGAAGGTGATCTATCACAAACTACGAGCAAGTAGATGAAGACACACTCAAAGCAGTTTGCAAAACAATCACAGGCTATAAAATATGTTTCCATGCAGGTTTTCTGACCAGTTTCAAACCAAGATCCATTTCAAACATCTCCTCCTCCCTCCAAAAAAACCTGGGGTGAATTCACCAGATGCATTATTTACCACATCTGTCACCTTGCTGTCAACTTCTAACACTTTTTTCCCCACTGCTAACGAAAAGTTCAAAAGGGGAAGACCATCTGATTTTTCTTGACAATCCCTTTTCCATTTCCCAATCTGCAAACATATATATTTGACATATTTAGCTCTGGCTGGTTTGTTTCAGGTTTGATACTTTTCAGAAGCTTTCTGTATGTGTGTTACCATATATGTCTCAATATGTATTTAAAAAAAAAAAAAAAGAAAGGGGGAAAAATCATTCTGTTTCAAATAATGAGCATGTGCACCTTTTTGCCTCAGGCCTTCATACACAATTTAGCCAGAAAGCCAGGGCAGATCATGATTTAGCATTTGACATCTCTTGCCTTCAGGCCAGGGGAGACTAATACAGATTTCTGACTCTGAGCACACCATGGAAAAAAAAAAAGTGAGAGAGAGAGGCCTTTTATTGACTAAATGATAAAGAGGTTTGTAATGATAAATAACAGTCATTTTATTGTGGAATTCCCCAGAAAAAGATGCATTCTGCACTGTCTGAAGAAGCCTAAAAGCCGAAGCTGGTTCCCTGTGGATCCAAACCTGTTAAGCTCCAATCTTTCTGGGCAGAAATCGAGGTCGCAAATTGCATAGGACCTGCACTATTAAAACTGTATAAGCACGATACATAATCACTGCTGCAGCCAGGACAGTTAGCACTAAGAGGATTAGCTGAGGGCTGCTCCTGGCTTTCTCTCCCTCAGCCTGCATCTAAAACAAGCCTGGTGCACACCCAGCCTGCTTGAGAATTTTCTGCCAGCTTTGATCGATAGTTTAATTGTAAACTTTGGGAGCAATAATGGATAATTCGGCCTGAACCGTCCATTACAGCACTGCTGCTGAGGATGGAGCCTTCAAAATTAAACAAGAGTTGTGTAATATTATTACATTTGTACTGCTCACCTACAGTTAAATTCCATTTACAAATACTGTCTTGACAATGTATGGAGTTCAATAAACATAGGCCCAGGTGGGTTGAGGGGGGAAAGGAAAGAGGAAAGGAGCCCAAGTCAATTATTTGCCATCTGTTTCGGGAAGTTTTTTATTTTAACCTCACATATTAAAACACATAGAAATGGGAACAGGGAGACAAGAGATAGAGACAGATTCAAGCACAGACCTGAGCTGTGGTTACTGTTTTGACTGCAGTACCATGACAAAACCAGATCTAAACATCCACGAAGGGACTGGAGGAAGGTACTGCCAGGGGAAAAATATCCCCGGCAAGAGGCAAACCTGGCACTGCTCAGACCATGCAGCCTGTGTTGGCATAACCAAACTTTTATTGCCACCTAAACCAGCCGGCTGAGCTAGACCAGAGATATTTGTGCTGTGGGTTATTTTATAAACCTCAAGACACAGCAGTGTTCTGGGGTGAGAAATGGCCCTGTCTGGGAAGACGAATAGACAAACTGGCCAGGAATGCAGCCATCAAGCTTTCTGCCAAACGTGCTCTACAGTATTGCTTATGCAGACACCTCCACCCAGTTCTGGACTGAGCAGTGACAAAGTGAAGCCTGTAAGAACATGGAATTTGAAATAAGAGGCAGTTGTGTGGGCACAACTCAGTCCTGTTTACAGGACCAAGAACCAAGTGTCTGTCTAGTTTTATTACATATCTCTAAATAAATTAGTTGCATGGACAGAATTTGTTTAAATAAGAACATAAAGGCAGAAATGTAGATTGTGCTATCAGCTTACAAAGATTTCAGGATTTTTAGGATTTCAAATCTTGTTTACTCCACATCTTAGAACACCATTAGCCCTTCTAACTAACCTGAACTCAAATGAACTCCCTCATCCTAACAAGACATGCAAATCAAGAAAGAATGACAAGGTCACAAAGAGCCTTCCCACTCCTTACAAAGGCTACGGACTTCCATCAAAACTCTCCACAAATTAATCTTCATTTTTGTAGCAAAACTCCTGTGTTTTTTGCTGATGCCTAGGATTCAAGACCAGAAATATTTTGGTCTGGTTGTTTCCTTTGGTTCTGAGAAGGTGATATCTATTTTTAACTGCGTTCTATATACAAAAGTCAGCTAAAGCTCTTCCTACATGCTCTTAGTTTGCACCCCAAAACTCCATTTAAAAAACTAAGCAAGGAGAAAACAAACTGTAGCAATTCAACAGGTGTAATTTGGAGGGCAGGAAGTTGCTGAACTTGGCAGATGAAGGCAAGTGGCATGAATCTCTGCAGCAGAACAGCACGTGCACTGTGCACAAGCCATTCCTATGGAACAGCTCTAGCTCACATGACTCACAAGCCTTCAAGGAAATCATCTCTTGCTATTCCTTTTCTTTAAAGGCAAAGATATATTTGTTCCATCTATAAGTTCCCTGTGAAATGATGCAGAAGTCGATGTTATAAAGTAACTGCAGCTTTTTAGCTTTTCACTGTGGTTTTCCCTTTTCAAAAGGGTGCAAATAAAGGTTTTCTTTGCTGACCATTTGTTTCTAGTGCTACCAATTGTTGTCAGCTCCAACAGAGAGCTCCTTGCACCAGCAAGGACTCTCCCAGACTGTCACGAGAGAGCAGAGTCTGCAAATGCAAACTGCATTACAGAGTCTCTGGGAATTACCTGTGGCTCTAGTACTGTCTGCTCAGAGAGAATCAAACTGGCAGCCACCAGCTCAGTAATACAGGACTAAAGTCACGATTTCGGATGGACCAAAAGCAAAATCTGTATCTGAGCAGCCCATAACTCGCTTTCTGTGCTCACATTCAAGCCTCAAGCACAGGACACTCCTCCCCAGAGGAGGACTGCACGAAAGGGTGCGATCGGAATCTCGCAGCGCTGGTTTACAGACAGCACTCTCCCTGCTCAGCTGAGGGACTGTGTAAACAGAAGACATTAAAAATTACAGTATGATGTCCAGTCTGATTTGAAACGATGAAAACAGCCCATGCAAAATGTCATGCCTATGATAAGTTCCTACCTTTTACCACTTTCCTGCTGCAGTTGCCACCTTCTCATTTCCAGCACAATCTATTTTACACTAAGGCCCCAAAACATGTAGGTACACACAGCAAATTGCACCAAAACAGTAACAGATGGGGGTTATAGCTGCAGATTCAAGCAAGACTGATTTTATTGAAGAGTGCTATATGTTTTTTTCCCTTTAAATTGATCAGACAAATATTATTTTTTTCCAGATCTTTAACCTGATCAGACAAATATCAGGAGAATGTTACAGAATCAGTTATCAACTGCAACCACAGGCCAGCTCATGAGCAGTTCTGCTTGGCAAAGGATGCTTCAGGTTTCAGAATGTGGACAGACACCCAGCTGTTCTGCATGATACTGAGGCTAACAGGAAAAGGGAAAAAAGAAAGCTATATACATCAAAGTCCTTTTGATTGTGTAAGTAACAGTACAGTTTCACCTTTAGGAATCATGGGCTTTGTTTAAAATGGTTAGACCAAAAATTACAGGTGCCAATGGAAACACCACCATTCAGTTTAATGTCTCTCCCTCCTTTTTCTGCTTCCTGGGGACAGCCATCAGCCTCAGGACTGTCCTCTCCCCATCCATAGGGTATCCCATTTGATGCCCCCACCAGTGTATCAAATTCCTGACATTTGTTTCTATCACAAAGCTCAACTAAGCTGTAACAAAAAGGCATATTGGAACCAAATCACTGAAGATAAGCACACGGAATTATTCCATGCCTGTAGGCTGATTCTGTCTAGAGGCAGAGCTCTTACTGCCCAAGGTTCTGTGGTAGCTGCTCCAGGATGAGCTCTGATCCTTCAGACCTTTAGTCTCTCCTTTGCACATGATGTGCAGTGAACGTCCTCAGCCCTTACTCATTCAGAGCTTGATACTGGAAGGGTTATGAAAACATTTCAGAGGGCAAGGGTTCTGCTCTTTCTCAGCAGGCTCCCATGGAATGAGCTACACTAGCATTTGTGTCTGTGGAGTTTCTTATTCCCAATTCTCCTTGGCTCTCAGCAGGATTTTTACTCAAGACTAATTTCATCTTGGTATATCTGATAAGAGATTTTTAAAAATACACATTTTTGGTAGAGATAGAGTATTCATGTGGGCATCCAGCCAGCCCTTTCAGAAAGAAATAAAGTACTCCTCTGCAAGCTCTTTAGTTTTCTGTTTGTAGAATAACTTCTTGGCAGACACTGGTTAATTGATATGCACATTTCCAAGGTCACTTTTTACAGTGAAATAAGTATTTTCTCTGTTCCCTTTCTAAATCCCTGTGTTTCCTCACGCTGGTATCTATGACAAGACGACTGTGTGTTTGCAGCACGGGGTCACACTCACGTTTTCACAAGGATACACCTTTCCTTGAAAAAGGTTTTTGCTGTTTACCCAGCAGTGCACTATGACAGCACATGTGACAGCTTGGAAAGAGCCAGCTGCGGAATCTGGCTCAAAGAACAAACTCCAGTTTGGAAAGAGACTCACTTGTTGGGAACGGGGTTTATAACCACAAGAAAACCATCATTAAGAAATACTGGTCTTCTGATTCACTGTTTAGGAGGATTCTGTTCTATAGCCCCCAGCTCTGGCTGAGCTCCACTGCATTATAAACCCATGATAAAACTCCTCTTGATTTTAACAGGATGAGTTATGCCAGTTACACCGCTTGCTTTTAAACCCCCTCCCGGAGTGTCCTTATATCCAGATCAGATATACACATTGAACTGGGCTTTTTGAGTGACTTACTGTCCTTGAAGGTTTAGCAGCTCACTGAGGCCTGTGACTGGCTGAAAGAGGAGGTTCTGTTCAGCACCAGTGTCTCCATCACCTCTCAGCAGCTCCTGCTTCCAATCACTTGGTGGTGCTGCGAGAGAAGTTGAAGGGGCCCCTCCCAGTCTGGCCATGGGGAGTTCATTGTTCCCTCTTTTCTGGAAATGAGTAAAAAAAGGGATATTCTGGAAATAGCTTTCATCCTGGTTGTGTGGTGATACACACCAAACAAGAGGCCATCCATGCCATGACAACTTTAAAGTTGCAAGACCAAAGAAGGTGGACAATAGAGGAAACAAATATTTGTATAAATAAGATTTAAATTCAACGGCAGCTTCAAGAAGGGAGGTCACTGCCACAGTTCCACCAGACCTTCTCAGGAGTCCAGCAAAGGCTCCTTAGCAGAGACTGCAGTTAAACCTAGGTTAAGCTTATGATAAAAGTAAACGCAGTTCTGAATTAGGGAACACCAACTCTTCACCAGCTCCTGCCAATCGGGAGGGAAGTCCTAAGGAAATTTAGCTAAACAGAACATTTGTGTGTGTGTTGTAAAATTGTGAAGAGATGAAAAGGCAGCTGCATACCCTGCAGTGCTATTACACAGGAGAGTTCAAAACCATATAGATAATCTTTTTCCTATTATAATGCATGTGTTGGTGGATTGATTTCTATTTAAACACTGTTGCTTAATTTCTAAGCCATTAGTTGTGGTAAAGGTGATGTTCAGGTCTTGGCTAATCACAATGGGAGAAAAAGCCCCACAGCAGCTGCTGCTTCTTGACCTGTTCTTCCTCTCTGAGTAGCCCAAAACAGCAAAGTCACTGCTCCTAGGGGAGCTGATGAGCCTGCTCTGACAGCCACTGTGCACGTGGGAGTCAGGATTCCAGGCTGAATGCTGAAACCTGCAATATACTCCCGTCCACACTCGGGCCAGCTTGCTTTGCACAGTGCTGTTATGAAGGAAGCAAATGATGCTCTGAGCTTTGGCAATGGCTAGTCCAAAATCCTTCAGCAAAGAACTGCTCACAAAAACCAGACAATAACTCCCTTGTGCTGACATCCACCTCCAGTCCTTGCTGTAGCAGCAATTCACCTTCACACTGTTCAACACGTTCCCATCTGTGAGCTGCCAAAAACCAGCATTTACTTTTGAGCAGAAATTAACTGACTTTAGCCCACAATAGAACCGGGTTTTATTTCCCTTTCTGTGTGGGTGTTTCTTCACTTGAAAGAAAGTTTCTTTTTAAGAGACAAGGAAAGCATCTTTGATGTGTATGGGCCATTTTAAAATAAAGGCTCCTTCTCTCACACTCAGAATTTTACCAAGAAGTAGCAATTACAGGATTATCTGTTACTTCAAACATGAATTCTTTGGATGCTGTTCCTGCCTTGCTTTGTTACATTAATAATTATGTTTTAAGCAGTCTGGGATTCTTTTTGTATTTATAAACTGAAGTTCAGTATTAAATGTGCAATCACAGAACTGCTCACCAAAAGGGAACTTTGCTTTCTGTCCCGTTATAGCAAGTTTCAGCAGGTAGCTAATTAACATTAAAAAAAATTTTTTTAGTCCCTTTTCAGGAAGAAAGAGGGCAGATAAATCTCAACAGCTGCCTTCCCAGGTGCCCTGTGTACACCCTGGGATAACAACATGCACCAAGGCCAGGACTCTAGAAGAAAAGTTTCAGCACTGCAAGAAATTTAGTTACTCCTGTGACTCCTCGGGAAAGCCCAGGAGAGGAGACACATAAATACAAACAGCTACAAATCAGACTGGAGTCTGAAGGCTGCAAAGGTACTTTAAAGTCACCTCAGCTTTCTTTTATGCACCTTGCCCTGTAAGTTGGACCCTACATCTTTCAAGGAATTTTACTGTTATAATAAACTCACACACAGAGGTTCAGCTGAGAAAAAAATACGGGGGGTGGAGCAGGAGGTAATTGAACATGTCAAACAGTAGTTGGGTTTTTTTCTGACAGAGCTATTTCAGAAATGCTGTGAGTTTGACTGTCTGAAGTGTAAAAAACATTTTGCTTCAACATTTTCTAATGAAAATTGTTCTTCCCAGAAGGGCAGCTTTCATTTAAAAATTGACCTAATTTTTTTTTTTTTAAAGTGTGGGTTTTTTTCTTAAAGAAGGTAACTTAGAAAACATAATGGGACAACTCAGTGTACGCTGGTGAAAACACGCTGATGGATTGGAAACATTCTTTCTTTTAAAAAAAAAATAGGGAACAAGCCATTCTGTGCTGGTTCAATGCATGAAAAAACAGAATCTCCTTTATTCCCACTAACAGTCACAACACCTGTGCAAGGCACAGAAATAGCATTGTTCTCTTCTTGAGGAAGCAGAGCGCACAATAGTCCAGTGACTTACCCAAGATCGCAGAAGTCAATATTATTGCAGAGAATTATTCTCTTCCCCTTTCCTTGTTAGTGAAAACTATTAACAGGGCCATCAGAAAAAGCTGTCACCTCATGCTGCCAGTCTCTGCAAACAAAAAGAAAGAGCCCAAGTGAAACAAGAATTGGAGGTAGATCCCATCAGAGCCACCGTGCATGAACCATGCTTACAATTTTTCTTTCTGAGTATGCTTTTTGTTGTTGCTGATGATTTCTTAAATCTAAGAGAGCACAGACCTAAAATCAGAATATTCAACAATACTTGGCATCAGATAGAAGCCTCCTTTTTACCCAGGCTTCTGAGACTTCAAAAGCTGTATTGTGTTTAAGATAAACACTTCCACCTCCATGAGACTTCGCACTTGTTTACTTGAGAAGGAAGCCACCAATAGCGAATGAAATGGCTCTGCTCTTCGACAGCAGCTCCCAGCAGATCTTCTAAAAACAGCTCTCAGCAGAACAGGAAGACCAAGGTGTTAATGAAGAGCTGCTTGGCATGGTGATGTGGAGAGGACACACGGCTCTGCCTCTCTGCACAGCTCTTGCGTTGCCCCTTGGGCGCTGGGATTGTTGGCGCCCGAGATGCACAAACCTTGCCTTAAGTCCACATTTGTGCACCAGCTACCTGAGATTTTAGTCCTTTCCTGGACTCGTGTTTCACCACAAAGACCATTTTAACTGATCAAGCAGAAAGAGGACATGCTTTGTCCTCCAGCAAAAAGCACGCCCGTGATGCCTCACGAGTGGTTTGAGTCTTTCAAGTTTTCACTTTGAGCATTGGGGAAAACAGCAAGTTCCTGTTGCAATGGGGTAAGTACCTCCCAGAAACATTCCAGTTCTATGCTGACCCCTGCTATCCAACTACAGCAAAGCCTGGACAGAAACAGGACTAAAATGAGACCACAACATTCATTTTTATCTTCGATCTTGCCACTGAAACGCAGGTTTATAGAGTTGCCACAAAGCCATTTTGAAAATCTTTTCCAGAGGACAAAGCTAAAATCTGGGCTTCAGTGCCCTTTGTCCTGCACAGAGATTACAAGAGATATCCTCGCTCTGCAGAGGAAGCAGAAATGCAGTTTGCCTAAATAAGCATGAGAAGATGATGGCAGACTGAGGAGCTGATCCTGTTCTGCCAGCACGGCCTACAGATCACACCGAGTATTTACTGTGGTTTTACTGGTGCAAACATTTTGCCTGTCCTGTTGAGGTGGCTCAAAATGAGCAAAGGCTACAAAATGTGCTCTTTTCATAGAATCTTGGAATCATTTTGTTTGGAAGAGACCTTGAAGATCATCACGTCCAACTACTCCCACAGCACTGCAGGGCACCACTAATCCACGTTCTTCAGCACTACATCTCTGCAGCTTTTCAATCCCTCCAGAGATCACGGGGACTCCACTCCTGCCTTGGGCAGCCTGGGACAGACCTGGAGGGGAAGAAATTGTTCCTCAGCTCCAACCTAAACCTCCCCTGGGGCAACCTGAAGCCATTTCCCCTTGTCCTGTCTGTTGTTCCTTATGAGAGAGCCCGACACCCCCTGGCTCCAGCCTCCTGTCAGGAGCTGTCAGAGCCAGAAGGGCTCCCCACGGCCTCCTTCTCTCCAGGTTCCACAAGCCCAGATCCCTCAGCTGCTCCTCACCACTCTTGTGCTTCAGCCCCTTCCCCAGCTCCATTGCCCTTCTCTGGATGTGCTCCAGCACGAGGTGAGTGAAGCTTCACAAAATCCTTTGCAAAATGCACGCTGTTATCATGGCCAAAGCTCTTCACAAAAATCACATTTCAGATTTCCATTCTGATTTGGACTGAGCTGCTCTACTCCAAACCAGACACGTGCACACAAGGTGGCTTTAAACAGTTTATTTTTCATTACCAATATTGAAAAAGAACATGTAACCCTAAGAACAGCCATGAAACAAGATTGTCTCCTGGGTCAATTTTTGCTGTAGCTCCATTCTAATTATTGCCTTCCTGCTTGTTGTCCAACTCTATGCAGGAAAGAATAAGTAATTCAAGAGATATTTGATGCATATTTTGAGGATGTTGAAAAATGATGTTCATGTGCATCAAAGTCAGTTGTTAAGGGCAGAATCCCACACTCTTTTCTGAGAACTGCTGTGGTTCATCAGTTGTCTGTCAGACCTCCTGTCACATTCAAACGAATTGACAAAAAATCCCATTACAAGCTGCAGAAAAGTGGTTTCTTCTCACAGCCATATTTTGTAAGTATTAAATCCAGACTCCAGAAAGCAATTTGTCAGCAATAAATTCAATAGAGACATATAATGTTTGTAAGAGAATACAGCTGTGAAAAAATAATAATTTCCTAATTAATTCATAATCATATACCACAGTCTTCCTTTTTCACTTTTGGATATTAAGCAGTAACCCCATCCACACACGCTGTACATCAGGGAAATAAACCTAATAACTACATATGGAATCATATTTAATGTGAGCAAACAAGAGCCTCCTCTAGCAGGGGGCATACTTCATGCAGAACACAGATCGCAGCTCACCCGGGGGGGAACGCAGGAAAATAAGAGGTCACCAACCCATCCTGTTCAAATTTTATTAGAAGTATTTCTGCATTGTAAGAACAACCTTCTTTTACTATAAACAAACCTTATTCAGCAATCATGTTAGTAGGAAAAGAAAAAACTTCAACATGGGAAGTGAATAAGACCAGAAGGGAAGGACACTACTAACCTTCCAGTCACAGTCTGGGCAGCCTTCCCATCAGAGCCCTGTCCACACAGGGCCTGCAGCTTCAGCCAAGAACATTTAATACTGGAGACCACAGGAGTCAGGGACTGAAGAGATCTAGCAGGCTTCCAGACACATGACAGAACAGTGGGTGACCTGCAATCCAACAATAGGAGAGAGGTGACAAAGATTGTGTCACAACAGGAAACACTTCACAAAACAGATCATTTAAAAATTAGAAATTAGAAGCAGCCAATATTTAACCAAAACTTTAGAACAATGTTTCAGCTGAAGGGTTTGAAGGACCCTAGATGTCAACACACCCATCTCTAAATCAAAGCAAAGGCTCTTAATTGACTAAAAGTTGTTGAAAAATGTACCACTGTTGACCAAATTATTAGCCAAAATGTGGTCAGAGGATAGCAGTGCCCTATAAAAGATAAGAAATACTTAGCAGACAACATGGTAAAAATAAGAAGCCTGTTCACAGACAACAAGAAGGAAACCAGTTGAATGTTCTCACATGGTAACAAGCTATGATTATACATGGTATAAACAGCAGCATTGACCCACTCAGTAATGTATTAGTCCTTACTGGGCAGTGGTTAACTGATACTAATCATTTTATCAATATATTTTTTATAGGAAATGTGAATGAAAAAGTGCTAGTGGCAAACCTGGATATGAGAATAATTCAGTTCGCAGGCTGACACAAAAATCCAAGGAAGATCGATAAAACAGACAGTTAAACATAAATTCTAGGATGTAAACTTATGAATTTTCAGTGCATTAGGATTGCTCAGCGGGGCCAAAAAGTCATTAAAGACGACAAAATGACATTTGGATAATCCCATCTAAAGAACAAATTCAGATAAAATTCAAGAGGCAAACAAACTAACAGACTACAGGAATGTCTCCCAATGATTTAAAAATTAGTTACCAGTTTTCAGTTTAGGAAGAAGTAGAATGTAGGTCCAACAAAGAAAATATAAGATAAAGTAAGGTAACAGTGGAGGGAAAAAAACTGCAAAATGATACGAGCTAGCCAAAACTAAAGAAGATTAATGGGAGATTTAAAAGGAGCCAGCAAACCTAGGGCACTGTGCATTTGAAATTCAACACAGAAAAGGAACATTCACCTTCTCTGAAAGGAAAAAAAAAAAGAGTTAGTGCCTTACATGGATAAGTAGCTACTCCAATTCAGAGAAAAATAAACGAAAACCTAGAACACTAACAATAGAAGGAAAAAAAAATGTGGACAGCTGTATGAAGATATCTTGTTATTGACCACCTGCATAAATCAAAACTGAAACCAGGTTGCATTTATGGAATAACAGCAACAATGAAGCAGTAAATATTTACATGTATTGTGTTTCTTTACTTCTCCCTGTACCTTTGTTCTGATAAACTCCATCTCAGAGAAGACACAGCAGAGAAAGGGCAGAGAATTGCAGTGGCACTGGAAAACTTCCCTCGAAGTAGAAAATGGAAAGTTCACTGCAATTCCGTTGAGAGGAGCACTGAAAAGGGAAAAGATGAAAGGGAAGCCCCGGTACAGACAGGCAGCTGTCAGCAGAGCTGCTGGCTCGCTGCAGCTCTGGCTCTTTGTCATCAGCCTGGGTGCAAACACAACCTTCCCACCCAGCTCGTTCACGTACAACAAGCAGTGGGGTCTATCCCACAGCAGGCCACAGCGTGGGAAGCTTTGCTCTTCCTTCTTATGCACCCCTTCTCCCAGCTTGCTGTGGCTCGCTGCTGTGTCGTACGACTGCTGGCAATATTTCATGGATAGGTTTGCCTCTGTCACTGCAGTTTTGGGGCAGTGGTTTAGCAACAGTCTTCTGTCATTTCGACCATCTTCTGAAATCCCTGAGCACAGGGGGATTGATGGAAATAATGCGGCAATGATCTGTTAACATCACTGTTTATTATCTCTTTATTAAACAGTGTGACTGTTATTCAGAACCTGTTTATATATAGGATGTATTATCTTTTAGTTTTCTATAAGTACTTGAAACAATTCCCAAAGTTGTTAAGCTATCCTTGTCCACTCAGGGAGTGAGGAATATCTGAATAAACATGATGCAAGGACCACAAGAGCTGGGTCAGAAGCTTCTCTTCCTTTCAAAGCAAGCTTCTGTTACTGCGGGCACCGATTCAAGCCTTGCCTTAACAGGCAAGAAATGATGAGTGAGTTAACAGCACAGAATTGCCACGCTGAAAGACAAGGGGAACTGTTCAGTGCAGGTGCAAAATTCCAGGAGCTTGAGGCACATAATGTCAATTCTCCTAAGTAATCATCTTCTAACACTGCTATTATTTCAGGTGCTCCTCACTATTTACATGGAAAACACTTGTCATTATTTCCTCATCTGGCCACTTCAGAGAACTCTGTAGGATTTAGATAATACCTTTTAAAAATTGCATAGATTATTGAATGAAATCAAATTGATTTGTTGGCTGGAGGGGGGTGAGAGAAGAACCTCATTGCCGTTACTCGGTAAGTTTATGGTTCACAAAACAAAAATTACATGCTTTGTTTGTATGTTGTGTGGTAAACTTGAAACCACAAGTGTTTACATGTGCTGCACGCATACACTTTGGGGTTTTAATAGCTGGTTGACAAGAGATTAAAGGCAGAAATATGGCATTTTATTAAAGCAAACATATCAGTATGCCTACCATGATAAAATGATCTAGTTTTCTTCAGACACAAAAGTTTCTGTTGAGTGATACCTTTGAAATTCCTTGAGGGCACCCTATTATTCACTTTCCTCAGCAGAGAGCAGCTGCAAATGGTCTCCAATTTTCAAAGAGTATTGCCTGGTCATTCTTTACTGTCAAAATGAAGAAGAGCATAAAAGTTAAGTCAATAAAGTAATATGAAATGCTTAATATAAAAATTCAAGAATGAATGATTAACCATTAAAAACTTACAGTAGCTATTTCAGCCAGGAAAAAAAAAAATTAACATTTCCCTTGAAACCTATTAACACTCCTTGTAAACAATATTCTTTCTTGAAATATATGACCTTTCCTAATGCTCTCCATACACATGGCATTTTTCTTATATCCACTTTACCTTCACTGATATGCAGCTGAATTCCTCAGGAGAGGGTGTTTAGAGCCCCTTCCTCTGATGCACTGAAAAAAATGTATTCTTTTATTGCATTCCCCTTCACAAATACACCTAACCTTCAGCTTTAGATCTTAAAATCCTTCCCTCATCCGAGAGTCACGTGTCCTGTTGTCGCTGGTGACATGCCACCACCATTCCAGCCACAGTCAACTGTCGAGTCTAAAATTGATCTCATTCACTCGAGCCCCTGATAGCTCCATTTATGTACAGCAGCCGAGATAACACCCTTCCCCCTGCACTGCATTTCAGAGCCACACAGTTATCTCAGCATCGAGGCCTTCATCAAAGGCAGGGCGACTGCTTACACCGAACACTTCCTCCACACCCTGCGTGCAGATGTTAGGCTATCCAATCCAATCTCCAGAGGAACAACTCCTCTCTCCTTTCCCGACTTGCTAAGCCACCAGCTCTCCCTCAAGTGCTGACGGGTGCAGGGAGGTGGTGTGTGGGGCACCGTGGGGAGTACCGGGGTGTGGGAGCTGCCTGTGTTTGTGCATTCAGGGCTGCCAGATGCACTGATCTCAAGCTACCAGAACACGACTTTAGGAGTACACGCAGGATCTGAGACTGCAGAGGCTCCTCTGTGACAGTGCAAGTCAAAATGGGAACTGCAATCTTAAGGTGATTTGTAGCTTGCTTGAAGCAATTATGTCATTAGAAAGAGGTTATGACTAAAAAGGTTTAAACGTACAATGGTGGAATTAGAAGGTGCCCAGAGCATTGAGTAAACGTTCTGTGGAAGGCAGTACATCCCCGTGACCGTAGCAGGCTGCTGAATTCCCTGTCCACTGGACTTTGCATGGAATGCCTGACACAAGAAAACCCACTTGTGGATCACTTCAGTTAGATCACCACCAGAGCTTTGGTGAAGGCAACTTTATAGAGGAACACTGCCTAGGAACGCCAGGCTGACCATGGTTTAGAAAACTGAATGCAACAATAACAAATCATACCACTACTAAATCAAACTCCTTCCGTTAGGAAAATACTCTTCAAAAAACACAGCAGATCTCTGCTCAGATAACTAATACTGGGAGCTCCACTTGCAGTTGCAGCAACTTTAGAAGGCTAAGGAATATAGATAACAAGGAGTGAGGTCCATTCTATATTTCATTCAAGAGGATAACTTCATTCTGACTTTACTGCAATAATCTTGGAAATACAGGTTTTGCATATACTCTGATTTCAGTTAGAATGAGTAGGAACATCTGATATTAAAAACCACAAGACTTCTCCATAAAGCTAGGAAAAAATCAGTAGGGTGCCAAATTTAATATGAACTTTTTAATCAAAGAAGTCTTAATTCAAAGCTGGAAAAGTGAGGATTGGTCAGACAGGCTTGCAGAAACCTACGGAAAAGCTGCACCTCTGCTTGAACGAACACACTGTGATTCCCATTGGAATCTGGAGTGCTTGAAAAATATAAAGTTTAGAATCTACATTTTTCTGACATGAATCAGTTTTCATGGCCTTACATCATTAAAGATGGCTATTCCCTCCAGAGAATGACTGGGATCACATACCTTAGATGGTTATTATTGGTTACCACAGTAAAGATCTTTACCAGCTAACCACCATGACTGGGTTAGGCTGGCCAATAATTTCACATTTCTTGTTAAAGCAAGAGATGAATCCCACCCGTGAAGTAGACACCTCATGAGAGTAAGTGGGATCATATGTATAGCAAGAGAGTGAGCAGTTCAACATTCATACCAGTTCAAATGGACAGCATTTAGTATAAACTCTTCTCCTTTTTAAATCAGTCTCATGGCTTTGGAGGGTACGTGCTCACTTGTGAATTCAGAGCGTGCAGCCCTGGCAGGGATGCTGCACACACTGCAGTAGATGCCACAGATGGCAAGGCAGCCCCGAATGACTGACAGCAGGAGAATTCCATGCAAGAAGTTTTTGCCATCCTAATAAAATTCCCCTAAAACATTTTTGTAGTTGAGATAGTGCAGTTCAATCTTGATGAGCACCTTTTTAGTTTGTTGTCTTCTGTGCATTCGTTAAGGATTTATATTCTTTGTTTCTGCAGTGAATCACAGAGTCCAAGTGAGGAAGAACGTGATGGAATTCAGTGGAGTATCACCATCGAACAGACAGTTCAGAAGAGAAGCAAACCTCTAATACATATCAGATAGTGAATCACACTAACCTTTGCATTCCATTTTTACTCTATCTCCCCAGCAGAGCAGCAGCACTCACACTGGAAGAGAGCATCTACAGAATGAAACAATCTCAGGAAGAAGCACAATTCTACACGGTGGTGTTTTACTCCAAGCTTTCTTCCATCAGCCTCCTCACGCAGAGGAGAAACTGCTGCTTCTCCATGAATATTCAGTTCACAGCCTTTTGTAGGAAATCATCTAGAGCTGTTCTGATAGAGGGTGACATCTTGATCACACATTGACACATTACATTGCATCCCTGCTTCTCAAATCATAAATGAAAAGAGTGGCTGCATTCCACAGTCTCTGAATTCTTTCAAGACAGCTCAGCAATCTGCGAGTGAAAGGTAGGATAAATTATTACAGGAGACTTCTCAGTATGGCTGTTCTAAATCAAATGCTGTCAAATAATTTTTAACTTTCTTTGATCTGCACTCAATCTCTGTGTTCTTTGCTGACCTATAGCACAGACTCTCCTTGATTTCCACTCCTTTCTTTTTCAGTCTCTCTGCTCATAAACTTTTATTTTCCCTTTTCTATCATGTGCGTGTAGGAATATAAAAATCCCAAGATCCAATGGCTTGGTGATTTTTATTTTATAGTTGCTTGAAAAAAAAACACCTCACCAACCTAGTAAGTGTTGTAGGAACCTGAGAAGAAATGAGAAAAAGACAGAAAGTTAAATAATCTTGCAAGAAGCAAAAATATGATGCTTTGGGCAGAGAAAGTATTCTCCCTAAGGTGTTTTATGGTTGTAAGAGACATCAGACAAACTCTGTGTCTGATGGCTCCTACAATCTATTTTATAGGAATAATGACTATAATGTAAGCATAGCAGAGAGAAGACTTAAGCAGCAAAAGAAAAGAAATAGAAATATTCATGATGATAAGAAAATGAGAGATAAAGAGGAGACCATACATGCAGCCCAAGATCTGGGTAAAGGAAACATACTTCCCTTATCAGGTCCTAAACACCCTTCTCTGTGAAACACCCATCTGTGGTAGCACAAGTGCAGTCACTGCTATTCACCCAGATACAGTTTTCCCTTGATTAACTGAAGCTATGACAATTTATTGGTTTGGGATGTGTCCTCTTAGCTCTCCCAGTCTCAGGGCAGTGCAGAATGCAAAACATTGGAACTAGAACAGTTCCCTGTTGTGTGCTGCAGCAGGTAGAAAACACAAGCAAGAATGTCTCACCTTCTTAAAAGTCTCCATTGGCAAAGACTCCAAAACTTGCTTTTCTAGGGATTAACTTAGTTACAGCTAAAAAGTTGGTCCTAATGTCAGTCATTTTTGTTGATAATTAAGCAACTGCCTCCTGGCCTGGCTTTACTGGCTCTGGAGATTAGCCCTTCATCTATCAGAAAACTGCTTTGTGCCTCTGCAAACTTCTTTCTTCTGGAAGACAAGAGAAACCCTTTTTTTCTTTCCCCCAGATTTTCCTTGGTGAGCATAATGAACTTTTCCTATTTGTGGTATTTATCTTCTCTTGAACACTCCCCAGCCTGTCCCTATTTATTCCTAAAAATGTAACTCCCAGAATTGGACAAAAGCCATTCAAACTGAATGACAAAGATGATACAGGCCTCTGATTTTATAAATGCAGTAATGTTAATGTAAAATGCATTATAGAAGTATAGTCTTGATACTGAGCACAGGCATGAACACCCCTGTTAAATTCCATTTAAATGCCAAACCCATGGCAGAGCTTCCTCCACAACAGTTCCCCTTGCTGGTGAAGCCACCTCCAGACTCTCATTGCTCACTCTTCTTCATACCAATTGAACTCTAGGGAGAAGTTACAGATGATTTGTGTAAGGGACAGGGCTGACAACTCTAAAATCAATCATACCTGAGAGCACTAAAGAAGGCAAAACACCTGCTATTCTACAGTAAAGAAAGTAGCCAAACTCAGATACACCCAAAATGCTGGACTGAAAAGTTAGTGTAACAAAAATGGACAGAGTTTGGCAGTTGGATTGTTTTAATCCATCAAAGAGCCCTGCACTGTATCAGCCAGGAGGAAATACTGTGAACTGTACCTCTAACAATCACTTGTACCCCTTCATTATATGACCAAGCATCCTGAGACTCCAGTCAGCAAGGAAGACAGAAACCAGTAGCAAGAGTTTTCACAGTCCAGCCTTATTCCCTTTCACAGCTTTCATCCCCTCCCACTTGCCCTAGGAGAGGAGTTAGAGCTACTGTTGGAGCCATGAAGAGGCTTTTGTTCAGCTTTGCACTGCTTAAACCTGAGCAGTTCAATGTGCAGCTATTGGAGTTCATAGTCTGTTTTCCATATCTCCCCTCTTATGCATTCAAATTCAAATTGACAAATGCCTTTGTATATAATTTTAAACCCTCCCCATCTCTAATGCATCAGTATCTTGTTACATTGCCTTTGATTTCATTGTTTGCAATGCTACTATCAGCAGCATGGAATTGCCAAGGCACTAAGCAGCCCAATTTTTCTTTAATTTCTCAGAAAATTGACAGCTTTATGAACTGTCTCTTTACCTATGCCCCATAAACATGTCAGGCTGTGGAAAACCATTCTAATTAAATCCCGGGGGATTGCAATGGAAGATTATAGCTTCTTGGCAGGTTATTAAAAAACAGTTGTTCATATATACACAAATATCTGTACTAGAACCCAGCATTTGACAGAACAGCCAAGGAATTAACCCCACTGGCAACTCCAAATAATACCAAAAAAAAAAAAAGAAAACAAAACCAAAACCAAACAAGCAAAAAACCAACCCAAAAAATCCAAGGAAAACCAAGTAAGCCATCTAAAATGGGGGGTGGGAACTGGGCAGGGGCAATAAGAGAGGTTGTCTTGCATTTAATTTCCTTCCAAAAGTTGGAAATTCAAACTGTCATCTGGAATCATCGCCTTTCATCCTTGATTATCAGTACCTGATAGAAAAAGGGGTAGAAAAATGCTTGTAAGGTCCATGTACGTGGCCCTGTTAACTACAGAGCCTTGAAGAAATGTATCAGAGTTGATGGAGAACATGAATCATCTTCAACCACAATCCACAGTCTTCAGAATGAATCAGTTGTTGGTCATACCTGAGTGGCTGTGGACACTGATTTACCAGTCTAAGAGAAAATGACTTTTCAGAAAAGCATTTACCAAAACTGCATGTTAAACTCCTCCTCTCAGCTCTCCCCTGCTAGTGGAGAGCAAGCAAAAATACAGCTCTCTCTGGGGAAGCTGTAACATTAACTATGACACAAGTCAGCACTCTTCAGCGTTGCATAGCCAGCCACTGGACAACCCCAGAGGAAGCTTCGAGTGTCGTCAGGACTCTTTTGAAGACAGCAAGGCCAGGGAGTGGTATGAAACCTTGAGCAGCATATTTGGCACGTCACTACTGTCAAAAAAATAGAGGCTTCTTGCATACTAAGGCACACCCACATCACCTGGGTGGTAATGCCTCTCATGGGAATACTGACAGGAAAAGCAAGTGTCATTTAAGAAGGAAAAAAGGCGTCTGAAGTACAGAAGGCATCCTTAGTTTTACCAAAGGTGACAGCAAAACCAAACAGATATAATCAGAATGACTTTAGACTTTCTTTGGCAGTAACACATCCAGCATTTCTCGTTAATACTACTATTAATTAATAATTATGAGTGGTTCTCTGAAAGCTGTAAAACCAGGTTCAAAGACCAGTGGTGACTGAACCTCTCCCTGCTCAGTGAAGGCGGCTGAGGAAGCTGAGTTAGCCTTTGCCAGGGGCTAGGAGTGTGAACATGAGCAGCTCTTTTCCCTCTTTAGTATTCATTTATACAAGTCAAATTCTGGTCCCATTTATAATAACATAAATCTAGAATGACTCCCTCGCAGTCACTGGAGTGAGTTCAGATTTACTGTGGACTCTGTAAATAAGATCAGAATGTAGCCCATACGCATTGAATTATCTTGTCTAACAGATTACGTCCCTTGATGAAAGAAAGAAACCCAACCCCCAAAACTACCTCAGACTTGGGAATGGGCAATAAAAAAAGGTAGCACTGAGCAGCTTCTGCACCAGCTGGAAGGTCCCCAGGAAAGGGAGGCGAGTACAACCTGAGGAACAAACACATTTCTTTATGCTTTTCTGGAGATCTTAAATTCTGTCAAAAGTATATTCACCTCTGATAAATCGTAAATATACTGTAGACTTGCTCCATTTCCTAGGTGTGTTGCTGATTGTTAGTAATTTACGCTCAAGATATAGCAACGATTTGCCATTGGCTTGGGGGAAATTGTTTTGCTGCCTATGATTTATAGCTATGATTTGCCTAAGAGTTTTATGAGGCAGTTTTTCCTGAATATGTCCTCAGTGAAAGGCCCCCAAACAGAGGCAGTGCACAGAGACCCTCAGACACTGGTTTATTTCTCCTTCACCCACATAACATGAGGCTGTTCAAATTCTGGATTACTTTCACTCTTCTTCCTCTTGCTCAGAAAAAAGAAAAGCCACTATGGTATGAGTGAGACTCCCTACCTGGTCACATCTGCATCTCGTGGGAAGGCACCTGGCCCTTGCAAAGTAGGAAGGTCTGATGTTGGGGATAAGAGGCCAAAACCTCATCTCTGAATACTTGAAGCAATTGCTAAGAAGGGTTTGTTTACTAATTCTAAAACCATGCCCAGGAAGACATTGTGTGACCTGTGATTTCAGAGTGTCTGTCTGGGAAATCCCAGTGCTCACTAGCCAGGTTTTGAACCTCACTCATCACAGGGCTCAGAAAAGCTCTCAGCATATGTCCATTTTCCCTAACAGTTATAATATTTTTTTTGAGTATATATGTGGCCAGAGTGTTATCTGGATATTCACAAATGTTCTATATTTTATATATTTAGCAAATATCCTTATGGTATCAATTACTTTTTATTGCTATTGCATTAGAACTTCTGAAGTAACAGGATTCTATTACTGGCATAGAACCTGGAAGATGCAGAGTGGACTAATTTACATCCCACACAGCTTAGATGTAGTTAGGCACTAAAATTCCCAAAGTCAGTGCCAGAGCTCCAGTAACAAACATAGCAGTTGCTTTTTCAGTTTGAGCACTTAAGGGGGTGTAAAGGTTATAATCATTTGCTCCAGTATTGTTTGTCCAGACCCCTGTTTTGTGCAAACGTTCACAACACTTTCCCCAGTGACAGAGCAGGGCAGGCAGCATTTGCCTGTTGGGGTACACGTGCTGCCCAAGCAGCTGTTCCCAGACCCTCAGAAGAGCAGCTCACAAGCTGGACCATGCACCATACCACGAGAACTGTTCAGCACCTCCTCAGAGTTTTGCTTTAGTTTCTGCTTGAAGTTCAGGTTTCGTGTTTAAACAGAAGGAATGTTGATTTAAATATTAAATACACATTTCTAGAACCTCAACATTACCCAGTCTTTGATCACACACCATTCACTTCAGCTGTTAAATAGAAAAACATTGCAGGCTGCAAATACCAACTCTTATTTCTGAGCTAACAGAGGGGCTTTGAACAGCAGCTAAAGCACATCTTCCCACCTTGATCCCAATGATCTTGCCTATAAATTCAAAGTTTGACATAATAAAGTGCCACTGGGTGCTCAGAGTTAAGTCTGGTTTAAGAATTATCTGAGCTGAGTAGATGAACGTCACAGGCCTGACAGTTGGCAGAGAGAGGTTTAGGAAGCCCTGGGAATAGGAATGATCTTTGCTACTGTGGATGAATGCAAAAGAGGGGGGAATTTATGCTGAGACTTCAGAAATTTGTCACCTTCTATACATGTGTCATTCACTTGAGGAAGCCCTATTTACCTGAATTACAGAGCTACCCTTTTCCTTAGAGGAAATGCCACATTATCAGGCACTAAGAACTTGTTGCCATCTTCACAAAAGTGTATTCCCAATTATGACCTCATATTTCTTCTAGAAATACTCACATAAACAGCAGTTCAACAGGTCAAGAGTCAATGAAGAGCTTTTGGGCCCACCAAGATACTAAGTGCCACGTGCCTGGGCTCGTCTACACACCTATAACCACAAATAAACCAGAGCCAGGAGTATCTTCCAATAAAAATTGACACTCTGAGCTCTGAATATCAATTATATGTATTTAAATAATTTATAATCAGCAGTAAACTACAAGCCACCTCTAGCTACCATCCATAAAGTACAGTTTTCTACACCAGGTATGCAACAAATTCATTTTGAAGCATGTCTGAACTTTTTTGTCATGAGCATCAGGCTGAATGCCTGTAATAAAAATGACAGCTAAATAAGAATAAATGCTTTAACGTTAGCAAGAAATAGGGCTTTGCTGTTTCACCTTTGATGACAGACTCACAAGTTTAGTTCTCCCCTGAAGTTAAATGCAATGTTCTCCCGCAGCAAACCTTTAGCACCTCTTTTTTTTTCCAGGCTTGCAGCAGCCCAAATGTAATTTGAGTGAATTCACGGAACACACTTTGTAAACAGATATTTATTGCCTGCAAGATAAATAGTCAAAATACATCAGATTTATTGATGTCCTGGGAATATGGTATTATGGCAGTTTAGACTGGAACTGTGAGCAAAATCACTGCAGAAACCAACTGTGGATTGGTTTGCACACGGAGTGAAAAATGCAGCACCAAAAGATAAGGGGGGGGGGGAAGCAGACAAACCAAAGAATTTGGAATAACACAACTGAAGCAAATGCACAGCAGTTCTTGTAGCAAATGTATTCAACCTGAACATGCTCATCAGTGCCTAGAATTTATTATTAAATAAGGTATTTCATGCTCTTCAGGGAGAAAGACAGACAGACTTTTGCAAAGATGAGGGCAATCTAATTCTATTCGTGCACTTTGGTGGGGTAAGCAGAAGATCCTTATGGTTCAGCAAGTGAGATTTAGACAACAGTGGAAACTTTTTAACAGTAGGAACATTTAAGCCTTAAAATAGATTGCCTCATGAGATTGTGGAATCTCCAGTTGGAGGTTTTCTTTGGGATGTTAAACAAATATCTATCAAGAACAATACAGATAAAATTGATTCTACTTCTTTTCAGCCTCATTTTTCATTCTTCTATGAAACTTCCTGTGGAACAGGTAACTTACGGTGTCCTCATACCACAGGGGGGATACAAAGGCCAAGTACAAGAGGGTCAGACAGTGCCTGCTTCTCAAGAATTATCTTTTATGGTGCCTTCAGATATCTCTCTCACACACAGCACTCCAGAACCATTGCTAAATTTAACTGCACATATCTTTTAGTGATCTGATGAGTTACAACTGCCAAAATCTAGATTAGCTCCACTGGTAAGAGTTAAAACATAACAGCAGAAGAGAATCTAATCTCCTGCTTTTAGCTGGAGTACTGGTCCCACAACAATCACAACTGCACAGTAACATTTTCCATGCAGACAGCACAAAGGAAGGACTCAACAGAGAAAAGCCACATGGAAAATAAGATTCTGGAAAGCTGTGTGGAGATGCACAAGAGAACATCACACACAGCAACAAATCCCTCCTCCAGTGCCACAGAGCTCTTGTTGGGCACGGCCAGAAGCAAAACAGTGACACCCACACTAACAAAATACCTCAGACAGCACAGTCAGTCAGTTGTCCACAGAGAAAAATCATTCCCTTCACAGGATCATGGAGCAGGATCCTGCCCAAGGTGCTGTGAATGTCCTCTAGGTTAATGGATCATCTTCTACCCATTAGAGAGGAACACAAGGTTAAGCATCTAACAGTGTATGACCTCAGTCTAGCACACTGCAGCTCTCATTTTCAGTCAGATGTTTACACCGGGTTAAAGAAGAAGAGCTATCAACAGCCATGGCTTCCTAGAAGGCATTTCTGTCTTTCTTCTCCTGCTTGACCCTGGACATCACTGCCACTCCTGGACCACCTGAGGCGCGCAGTCCCCGGGCCAGCTGAAGCTCAGGCACGCAGTGTGTGAGCAGAAAGTTTGTTTTGAATTAGAGGAAAACTTCCTTCGGTCATTCCTCAGAAGCCAAACAGACGACAACAAAGGAAACAATGAATAGTCTCCTTTGGCTTAAAGAGCAATGAACAAGTGCCAAATAGATTTTCACTGATATTGCAGACTGATTTGAAACAGGCTGGCTGTACTCTGGCCTGGAGTGGTAGACTGGTGTTCACTGTTGAAAAATTAAATTATGGACCATCCCTTAATAGCCAGAAGCTGTCCTTCACAGGAAAAATATCTATGCTGGCACTGACTGCTGCAATGGGGCAATTCAGAGAGGCTTAAATGCACAGGGGGTGGTTACACAATTCCTCCAAAGCTTTCTGCTAAGGACTTCTGACCTGCTCTGTGAGGTACTCGCCCTGCTTAAGCAGCTCCACAACCCTTCAGTAGTCCCGTAGTCAACAGTCCTTCCTGTAGACCTGGAAGGTGCTTTCCACCTATGAGTGATGGACTATTTCCATCACCCAGCTTTTCACAGCCAGCCAGACAAGCTCTGGGAATCAAGCACCTCTTGAATCAGAGCTGGACCTCAGAGATTCAGAGCAGCAGCACTACTTTTGAGTAGTCAAACCAAAAGTCAGATGGTGTAAAGAACCCCCTAAAATGTTCTGCAGCTTAGATGATCCAACCCGTGAGGAAGTGGAGGGATTTAAGGGATTTTTGGACACGGTTTTTATTTTAGTTTAAAATGAGCAAACAGTGGCAGGAGGCAGCAAATCGTCAGGGGTAAAACAAGGATCTTCCCAAATATCCCAGCTTGAAACAGATAGCTCAATGAAGAGTCAAAACCTGCTTTATCTTTAAAGATAGCACTAAAGATAGAACTGAGTAAAAGTTGCAAAGTCGCCACATTACACGAACAGGAACAAAAAAAGTTATTAAAATCTAGGATGCATCTACCACTGAAGTCTTGACCTGGCCAGCTTGTTCCCTGTGCCAAAGCGACTGCCCATTTATTCCACTTCCCACTTATTCCAAGAGAGGAAAAATCCACGTGTGCACGAAGAGTCTCTCCATTAACATGAGTTTGAAGATCACCTTTTGATTTAAGGAAAGTGGAGACAGAAAATTAATACAGATTTCTAGTTTCTCTCCTCACAGTGTCCCTTTAAGACCCTTTCTTTTGTTCCAGTATCACACACCTTGATGTGGGCCCAGAGCAGGAAGCTGAAATGCCAAATGACTGGAAGAAAGGCTAAGCTTGTGGTACTCCTGACCACACCAAATGCAAAGAGTACAAAGAGCTCATTCTCCCGAGGCTCCCAAACCCATTTCCACCCCAAAGGGCTATAAGAAAAGTCTCAGATAAACATCCAGATCTTTGATTGTTTATTCAAAGTGAACACTTCACAGGTTTTTGGAGACCAGCCCATCACTACAAGGAATAAGAAAAACTTTCCACACCCGGAATTGGAGAGCTTTTGTCTCCTTCACGGCCATGATCAAATAGAGGTTTTTTCCCCTCTCTCATTTTCAGATTTCATGCAGCAGACAGAAGAGCAGAGGAGCACATTGATGCAGGTGACTTTCCCTTTTAGAATTTACACAGATGTACATAAACAAAACCAAACAATAAGCACAGCCCAAACAAATCACACAAAGAGCCTACCAGTAAAGGTCAAATTCCATTCCTGCAACAACTTTACCCAAAACAGATGTATAACCAACCTCACAAAAACACACGAGCCCATATTTTGGCTGTTGGGTAAGAGCCTCCTGTGCAGTCTATTCCCATCAAGGGCAGAAAAAAGATACTCTGGACAAGAAGAAAAAAAACAAACCAGTGACTTTTAGAAGCATACATGCAAAACTTATTGACCGACTGATTCTCTAAGTAACCCATGGATAACAAAGGATTTTAAGGATATCCAGCATTTCGAAGGAATCGCTTTCCCTCTAGCACTCCCCATCCCCAACAGCCTTAAAAAAAGAATGATGCTAAGACTCAAGTGAAGGATAATTTTTCCACAACCCACTAAACTTTCTGGGCTACCCTCAATGACTCCTGGATTATACATGTGACTCTGAATCTAGTCAAATGTTTTTTTCAAATCAGTTTCCTACAATAGCTGCTCAATGAAAACCTGTCATTTCAAAAACTATAAGCTGGAAAGATCTATAAAAGATTTAATAATAATAAATAGAGTTTATTATGGACCCATCTGCAAAGTACCACAGGATAAACTCTGGTCCACCCTCCCCTCATCACAAGCTCACTGACAGGAGAGCTTCACAAAACACAAATCCACAAGACACACATGGCAGAGAGAATTGTCCCTCAGTGAGGAAATTCCTTCCTCTGGAAAGAGGCTCGTCTAAGAGGCCCAAGAAACACAGCTTCCTGCTCAGCAGTTTTAGGATGCAATCCTGGGCTGGGCCAGGGGAAAGGTCCTGAAGGTCCATTCCTGGTTTTATACCTCCACAAACTCTTTCCACATGGAAAGAGAAGAGAGCAATCGATTGGACCTGTGCAAAGTGTCACACAGATACCTGTTAGCAACGGTGCCAGGTTGGGGGTCTCAGAGATATGCAAGGAGAAAAATCTTGTATCACAGCTAATTAAACAAGACCTACATTTTATTCCAAGATTAGATAATCTGGAGATAAGGGCTAGCGTGGCTTTTAGGCAAACCAAATTGAAAGGCAGCTGTCCCAGCTCAATATGTATTGAGCTGGAGAATAAAGATCACTGAAGCATGAAAGGTGGATAGCATAGGAGTAGCTATGAATCTCATTACTTGAGAAACTGCATGAAAATACACCCCGCCCAGTTATAAGCAATAGTATTTTTTAAGCTAACTTAAGTAACTTCAGTAGGATGTCCATAAGATAATCAAAAATATGTAGCATAGCTCTTGGATTTTGAAGAGTCAATGCATCTCCTCCTTCCAGTGGTGTTGTGAATTGTCTTTGGATGAGTCTCTCTATCATCCTTTAAGAACTTCCCCCCAGCCCCATGACTGGTGTTCATGGTTCACTGTGCTGGTGCCCTCCCAAGGTGGGGATCTTGCTGGAATTCCTAGTGCCCACCAGCATCCCCTGACACGGGGCTCTTGGTCTCTCCTTGGGTGGGAAGGAAGATCTTGCATCCCTGTCTATTGTTGCGGCTGCTGGTGTGATTTCTGTGAAAGCCAAGCTTTCCTCAGTTAAAATAATAACTGTTTCCCCTGTTCTGAATTTGCTCAAGGCGTGTTAAGACACACAGCATCTCTACAGCCAGACAGCACAACCACACCATTGAGACAATAGAACCCAAATCCTTCTCCAGTGCCTGGGCTGTCATCTCAGGCTTCATTCCTTTCCCTCTTCTTGATTTTCTTTTAATTGAATTTATTTATAAGCGGGAGAGTGAGGAAGTAAGTGGGGCGGTTCTCTGAGATTGGTCTGGATCTGCAAGGGGCAGAGGCTTCAGACCTTCTCCTCATTGATTTATTCCCGCTGAGTTTCGGAACGGGAAAAAGAAATAATGCTTCATGCTTTCTCCAAGTGGCACAAAGGCACAAGCCTGGTTCTCTGGCGTAACAAAGATTGGTTCTGAGCAGCTTTTCCCGAGGCGCCGAGTGATGTAAAGGATGATTGGCAGATTGCGTGGCTCTGAATAAATGAAGAGCACACATATGGTCCTTTTTTTTTTCCCCCTTCATTTTCCTCCCCTTTTTTTCCTTTTCCTTTCTTTTTCCCCCTCCCTCTCCTCCGAGAAAGGTCCTCTCTCCTTCCAGACCCTGCCCTGGCCGCGCAGCCCCGTGCGAGGCTGCGGCTCC
>VWZY01008971.1:171630-246687 GCA_013399075.1 Chloroceryle aenea
GGCCGCGGGGCCGGGGCAGCGGGCGCCGGGCAGGGCAAGGGCCTGCCCTTGAGGTTCAGAGACCCACTGTTCGCAGCGCGGAGATACTAAAAACATTCACAGAGAGATGAAAGCTTAGAGTTACCTGTGGTTCCAAATCTTACAGCGTCACCTGGAGCGTCACAAGGTGAGGTGGTACTTTTCTTTTTTTCCTTCAGCGATTTCTTAAGAGGTTCAACCCTGAAATCAAGAATGCAGCAGACTTTATTATTTTGAAAGATACTTAAAATATTGATAACCTCTTGCTGCAGAGGATAGGCCAAAAGCATTAACTCTAAAGACGGGCCTGAAAGCAGATTCCCTGAGGCTGTGTCTAAACTGCAGATCCTCTCCCTTTGCAGCTCATTGCCTGGCTCCCAGGGATGCAACCTTGGTGTACTCTGACCAGACCTCAAGTAGGAGACATCCTCACATGGATTTGCTCGTGACAGGTGATGTGGCAGCTGAAGATGCAAGCTGTGGTAGATAGACCTGCTGGTCTGCATAATCGAGGTATCCAGATTAAAGCTACATCCCCAGCTGTTACCTGCTGCAAAGCTTAGACAACTTACATACAGAAAGTGAGTAAAACTAACGGGGATTGATTCCCATGGACCTGTGCTGTGGTTGGATTCCCCAATATCTACTGAAACCCAAAAGAACTTTGTAATGCATTCATCATCCCCCTCTCACTGATTCCTCAAAGTCCAACACACCAACTCAGCTTCCAGCCACTGTCAGCATAGCTACTAGTAAACAACTCTCTCCTCTTCTGTGTTTTCCTGAAGCTTGTAGACACTGCACTCCTTCAGAACTGTTACTCCTCTGAAAAAAATTTGGCTAAACTTTTCCAAGAGTTTGGACTTCATGAGGAGGTCCAGTCAGATAAACATGGTCAGAGAGCCCAGGACTGCCTCAGCCTCTTCCCAAGGAAATCAAGCTAGAATTGATGTTTGCAGAACTACTCCTGAACTTGCTCCTGTCAAGTGGGTGGCTCTTGGTTTTAACATAAAACACCAACTGAAATAAATGTAGCTTGATAAAATAAAACTTCTCCTGAGACAAGTGTCTGAGCACTGCAGCACTTCTGAGCACAGTTTGAGACACTGACAAGACTGTACTGTATTTTTTCCCAATCTATTTCAATTACACTTTCATAATGGCAGAATAATGGCAAGATTAGTCTATTTTATCATGATTAAAACTTGATTAACATATTAAATAACCATTGTACACTAATTAACTCTGTTAAATGCAATGTCCAATACATTGTTCTACTTCCATAGACTTCTAATGAAAAAGCTACTACGGGGAGTATGGTTACTTCTTACACAGTGCTCTGAGGATCTAACAGTTCTGCTCTGGACTGAATACCTCAAGGTATGATTTCCATAGGCTACTTGTGGAGACTTATTTGGAAAGAAGTTTGCAGGTAAGTTACAAGATAAACAGAAAAAAAACCCAAACATGATTTAAGAGCAAAATTCCAAACATGCCTCATTCAATCTGAACACTGTGAGGATAGAAAATTTATATCTAGATTGTTTAGTAAGAACAACGTGAAGATGGATTTTAGATAACCTTTCAGTTCAATTATGTGAAGTGGCATTAGGTTATTTTACAGGATGTAAAGATGAAAAGCTATTAACAGCTATTTGTCACCATATCACAACGATGGACAACTGCAGGCAAGGCTTTTAACCAGCAGTTAAAACCTCTGTTGTGTCTACATCTTGCAGTGTATTTATTCCACTGGAAACATTTTAGATGCCTATTTTCCTCCATCTCACAGGACCCCAGACAGCTGTATCCTGATTCTCCCATGTTGCAAACATCCTCTCAAAACACAAAATGGGAGCAGCAGTCACTGTAAGCCAGCCCAGTTAGGCCAGGTTTGCAGCTAACTCTTAAATACAGCAGACCAGACAGTCTTCTTTAAAATATATGGGAAGAACTGAAGTGATTAAGAAAAAAGGTTTTNAGACAGCTGTAGCTTGATTCTCCCATGTTGCAAACATCCTCTCAAAACACAAAATGGGAGCAGCAGTCACTGTAAGCCAGCCCAGTTAGGCCAGGTTTGCAGCAGAGGGGTTTTGTGCACAAAAAATATATGGGAAGAACTGAAGTGATTAAGAAAAAAGGTTTTGAAAATCTGCCTATTTCATGTGACATTTCAAACCCAGACTCAGACAAGGCAAGCCCAAGGTCAAGTCAAGAATTCAGTGTGTGGGTCACGGTGCAGATCAGAGGAGCCCTTGGCCAGGCACAGTCATGGTGGTAGCCGAGCCAGGAACAGGCACAGATACAACATTGCTCAGGAGAAACTGCAGGTCCAGGGCTGAGATTCAATAGACCTCCAGTGCCAGAGGTAGAGGGCCCAGCTTGAAGCCCCAGATGAGGTTGGTGAGGGCCATTAAGAACTGCTACTGCACTAAGGGCCCTGACACAGTACAAATGGGTGCCAGGAAAGGGTTTTTTTTGCAATAGGACAAGATGCTGTGCTTTTGAAGAAATAAATAAATGAAGGGTACTCCCAGGTTTACAGAAAAAGAGCATCACATCTCAAGTACTCATTCGTTTGGCCTCACCACCCCAACAGTATTTATAGCAGAGACTTGCCTTCCAGAACACTCCTGCATCCCAAAAGTCCCAGCTCTGTCCTGTCACCGGGGTACGTCCAAGGGGAGGGGCTCCCTCTTGTCACACATCAGGCATGTCTGGGCTCACTGTGTGAGCAGATGCCCACACCACCCCTTTCCTGCCTTCACGTGATCCAAGAGAGACTGTTGCAAACGTTGGGACTCTGGGATGCTGAGGGATGCCAGTGTAGGATGCAATTATGCTGAATATTTTCATACAGCTCGACAGAAATGTAAACGTCAGCAACAAGTATCTTTGTCAGCTTTCCAAAGCATGAACAATATACTCATTCACGGACAAAAGGGATTGTTTCTGAATACACTCTGCCTTCAGGCTTTAGGACAGTGCCTTTTTAGTGGTCTCCGTACAAACTTTGTTTGAAATTATGTTACTAATTGGCAGAATTTTTTAATTAGAGCACCAAACGGCAACCTTAATGCGCAGGATATACAGTCATTGGCTTTTACTTTGAATTTCTTTTATTGTACAGAGTAAAAGAATGAGCAAGGAGAGGAACTGGTTACTACAAAAGCATGATAACTACTTCAATCCCTAGGTATAAACATAAAGTAATTAATCAATTAATGCAGCTCACACACATCAAGGAAAAGATACTAGATATATGATGAAGTCAGCATATTCCTTTTTATAGTTCTGTGAATGATCTAATGTTATAACTCCCTCAAGTTACTCTGGATTTGTAGCAATTCATAAGCAGACAGAGTCACAACCTAAATAAAGGGGTAGTTCACATGAAAGAAAAAGGCAATGGTTTCTGGTGAACTGAAGAGACTTTGATATTCATTGCAGAATAAAAATGCATCGTGGGTTTCCACAGGCAGAGCCTGAATCAGAGAAGCAAACCCTATTCAGCAAGGGTCCTTAAAAATTAATTATGTATTCATGGCCATATAACTTTAGCACATGTTTACAACTAACCATTAAGTCTGAATGCTTTCGGGAATAAGAAACAAATTTTGCTGAATTTAGGAATAAGTTAAAATGGTCACAAAGACTTTGTAGCTTTTAATACTTTTTTAATGAAAAGCTTTATGATAAAGGGCATTTTCAGGAATAATTAACTTTACTACTACTAGAGAAGCACTTTCAGCCCCTCTGATGAACCGTTTCTTGTGTTACTATTCCTTGCCATCCTTTGCATTTCCAGTAGACAATTTTTGGTTATGGCTTCATCAGAATCTTTGCACATATATATGTACATTACATTAATAAATTGGGGGTTGTCCACAGCTGTAAAATGTGAACTTCAAGAAAATTCAGAAGTCTGAATGCATATTCTCAATGCCTGAGCTCCAAAACTGGAATAGACAGCTATGAACATCAGCCTCCTTTCAAGGCTTCAGAATGTTGTTTGTCTAAAATAGGACTAACCAGACAGTCTTCTTTTTTATACTTTGTTTTCCCTTTTTCACACAGGAATACAAAAGAAGATATATTGAACTACATTTAGAAAGGAGCAGACGTTGTTCATTGGAATAACTCCTGCCTCCTGANGTTTAGAAAGGAGCAGACATTGTTCATGAGAATTTGGAGTCCACTCCAAATTCTCCCAATTGGAATAACTCCTGCCTCCTGAACAGCCATGAAAACATCCCTGTAGCTCAAACTTAGGCCAAACTGACTCAGCATTCTCTGACTCAAAACATTTCTGCAGCAATGAGGTTAAATTATTAACCTGAACCCTACAGCATGAAATAGGAATAAAGGCATTCTCTGTCCATCTTGTCCTCTTTGGACTGTCTGCATTTCAGATCAAGGGTCTTTCCTTACCCCCAAGTCCCCCACTTTCTTTGTACATCCTCTAGCACAAAAAGGCTGGATTACTTATTATCAGGCCTGGAGACCTATAAATAATGGGACAGAACTGTTGCTACTTAGCACATGCTGCACAGACTCTATACCAGAACCATCTCTTACTGCTAGCAACAACCTTTGGTAAAAGACAATATGTCAGTGTACTCTCAGGGAATTTGGATGGTTTTCTAATTAATTTCAGACCAGTTTTAGCACAAACCAAACAGCAAATTATGCTTAGAGTATTTGGAACACTTCCAACCTCATTTTCTTCTCCGCTCCCTCTTCTCCTTCTAGAAGTGGCAGATATGGTTAAAATCTCACAGCAAAAATAATTCTTTACTGAACACTTGCAGTAACTGCCATTTATTGGTAAAACTTATTCTTTTGTGCTTGGGGTTTGTCCTCAGCTGATCTTGTTTCAGGTCAAGAAATGACCTGATAAATGCAAGAAGCAGATACTCTAGAAGTCTTCCTAAGTATAGTTGAATACTTTGATGCTAAAGTCTCTCAAGAGCACTGAGGGGGTAGGGAGGGAGGAACACTTAAAGAAATTATTCATGTTCTTGTTTACTTTGGTATTTACAGCATCACCCTTAAAATGAACACTTCACCACATCAAAAAATCCACGGTACTTAAAAATAATTTTAATCTTCAGGTAACATTAACAACAAAACCACCAAGACAAACCCTTCTCCCAGATGTGTTTGTGGTGGTTTCCCTCCTAAAACTCAGAGGTCATCTGCACTGACATCCGCAAGAATATCGAGCACTGTGGTACAAAGCTGAGATTGTCAAATCAACCAACCAGACCCATCTACCACACCACCACTAATCCGAATGCCACTTCTGTGTCTGTCCTGGTTTACTGCCTGCTTTGCTATCATCTAGTGCTGTCTTCACAATACACCTCCTACAGAGCAAGCAACCTCTTTCACCAGCTCCGTTACCAGCCTCAGCATATAGACCCTGGGAAAGTCATTACTGTAATGTAATTTCCAGTACTTGCATCTTCACTATAGCAAAATCTCACAGGGATCAGACCCACTTATGGTCTTAACTAAAACTAGCCATCTGACTTAATTAACATTTCGAATTCATCAAACCTTGCAGGGCTCATACTGGGCTCTGGGGCAGCTTGGCGGTGCTCACACTGGGCTCCTGCTGGGTCTGTGTATCCGGTGGCAGCGTTACTCCAGCAGATGACACACTTGGTGTGAAAGCACAGGAAGAATGAAACTAAAAAAATCAGTTTCACAGTATCTCCACATCATGCCACAAGGAGGACAGGAGGCAGAAATCCTGAGAGCAGCAGGAGCCAAGAGAAATCTCCATTGCCCTTGGAAGTTTGCTCCATAAATTCTAACTCAGCAATAGCTGGGTCTTTGATAAATACCTTTCTGTGTAGTACAAGTGAGTTCTCAATGTATTTCCACCTCCCCCTCTAAGATATATATTAATAATAGCAACATAAAGCTCTGTTTCTCTGAAGGTACCCCAGACCATGGAAAAGTTTCCCATAATTAGAAGTGGTGTCAGTAGGGAAAGAGAGATATGAATAACTTAGATTTGAGCCATCCAAAGTATGTAGGTTTTTCAGGACCCAAGGTCTGTGCTCAGGAACAGAGAGCAGAGTGCTCCGATGGACAGACAGCTGCTGCTCCTGGTGTTGGCTGCTTCAGCTGGGTCTGGGGAAGACTTTTGCCACTACACTTTCTATTTTCTCATAGCATTTACTCTTCACCTAAGCTCCCTTTACATTCCCTCCTTCTTTGTACCTGAATGGCACCCAAGTAGTACTCAAGTAAGCACAAGAGTTATAGTTTCCTCTTGATGACCTTAGTGTGTGCTGGTTTGATTAGTCAGACTTTGAGATGTGTTTTATTTTTCTGCACTATGCAAAAAGGCAGTTGAATGTATGAGCCCTGTTCATTAAGCACTAGCATGAGACTAGAGACATCCAAGATGTTTAAATACAGCAACACTGAAAAAAGGAAAGCATCAGGTGTACCAATGTACTATTCCAACACGCAAAGCGCAACGTGAAGGCCAACTTCAAACATCTAACAGGAGTTTCCTGCACAATTTGAACTCTTGCCTTCATAAAGAGTCAAGAATTATCTTGGACTTTGAGGATCTCCATTCTTCAGGGAGTTCAATTAATTACTTTACATTCTCTTTTTGGTTGTTTCATAAAGAGGAGGAGACAAGCCCTCCCTTTTGCCAGCTCTGAAGACTCTAGCACTGTTGAGACACAAAGCCTGCATGTTCTTTTCACTGTGTACCAGTTGCTGCAGGCACTGCAAAGGGGAGATGCAAGTGCATGGGAAAGGCAAAAATACTGAATTCCAGCACAGGTCTTTCCTCAGAGAATATTGATTTCCTATGGGACAAGAAACGTACTTGGTGGCAGTGGAAATCTGACAACTCTATCTATCAATCCAACCAAGTTGATCATGAGCTTTAAGAATTTCTTAACTGTCAAACTAAAACATGATCCTAGAAATAATAAACTGCATTCTGAAATATCTGCCAGAAAACACATAGGGAAAAAAAAAGATACAAAAGATGACTTCCAAACCATAAATAATATTTTTGCAGTCATGCTTGCATCCTTATTCCTGAAACCAATTTAGAAAACAATTGGACCGGGCACCCTGGGAATAAAGAATCATTTGCCATTAGACTTTAATGTGTGATTACTTAGTAATGTAATTGAAAGCATGACTGTAGCATATTGCCAGCTTTCTATTGCCAGGAGATTACATCATAAATGATACTGAGTATTTCAAATCATTTTTTTATTCCATATTTGTTGTGACAAGAAGTTTTGCTTAATATCTGAATTCGTTTTTCTTTCTCAAATACTGCTGGATCCAGGGTTTGCAGGAAGGAGGGGTGGGGAGAGAGCTCTCAGTATGGCATATTCTCTCATGTTAATCATGAAATAGCTAATTGCCATGATTGCACTGGGAGGTTTATGGTGGAGGCCAGTGATGTCTGTGTGCGGGCATATACAGCTGACAAGAATGCACTTGGGGCTCTATTTGTGGCTCTGACACTGTGACTCAGAGTAAAATCTGAGAGTTAAACCCGCAGCCCATATCTGTCGGAGGAACTCCCTGAGACGTGTTGAGCTAAACCAATTTTCATCTCCTGAAGACCTGACCCAAACCACAGGTACTCTACGAAGCCTCATGGTCTTTAAGGCTAGATCCTGAAGGTCCAGCCAGGCCAGGCTGGGTGGACCTTTGTAGGAGTCATTCCTATTTACACCTGCAGCAGAGCTGTAGAAACCCAGGGCTCCCATCTGCATGGCAAGTATTGACTCAGAGTGTTGCCCTCACTTGTCTTTCCAGTCTTTCCTTCAACCATGGACACACCAAAATTAGAAAGCTTTACTGATAAGGGGAGCTTGTTGCCTCAGATCACCTGACATGGTCAGAACACACTACACACCCTCCATAGCTACACAGCCCCTTCCCTCTCCCAGCCCATCTGGTTTGCACAAATTACCATCAACAGAAAACAATGAAAGGTTCCAGTTTTCTGGCCTGCTGGGATTTCTGCCTGTGTAGACTGGGGGACAGATGATGCCCCACTGATCATTACACACAGGACCCGTGTCTCCACCATCCACTGGAGCCCCACTCCAAGAATGTTGCCCGGCCACCTCTGCATACACAGTACACAATCAGGCAAATCTGGTAGAGCTGTGCTGCCACAGTGCTATCATCAAATGCTACATCATGCATATTTGATTTTTTTGATGCCTTCGGATCCCCTAAAATATGCATCTCAAATTTGAAGGCCTGAGGTTTCTGGGATTTAAAAAACATTCTCACCAGAGGATTCAAGAGGAAACTGCACGGAACTGAAATTCACAGTGATTTCCTCTCCTTGCAGCCCATTCTCGCACGTTTTTCATCAACAAGCAGGGCTGAAGCCTGAGTAAGGATTCTGGCATTTGGCTCACAGACTTTGTTTTGTCTTTATCCTACTTTACTGAATGTCAGATGACCACAGAGGCAACACAGAACTCCAAGAGCGGCGGATGTTTCAAAAGGGGATTTATTGTTCGCAGGCAACTGTCTCTCTTCTGTCACAGCACTAGCACTGAAGTCAGGAGGGAAAGAACCAAGTAACAACTGCAAGGTGACAAGGAGCCTTCCCCTCAGAGGCTGACTCTGGGTTAACTTCCCCTCCAGTAGAAAACATGAACTGCATCATGAGAGGCCCCTGTCAACTAAAACATGCAATTCATTTTTCAAGAGAAACTTTTTATTACAAGACTTCTTATAAAACTTATTTGCTTCCCAGCTGCTTTTACATAGTTTCTTAAACTGTTTTCACAGTATTGAATGATCGGAACAAACCAGATTACTTCCTTCTAATTTGTCCTGCTGACCTACTGTATACGTTAATAAAGGGATATTTTCTTCCTGCCTGTAGCTCTGTTTTCACTGTAGAAAGCTATGCCAGTTGCATTAAAATACTTTTAACCTATTCAGTTCATGACAGTGAAAGTACCAGAGCCTTCTGGGCTTTGTAATATAATAGCACCCCTTTATCACGTTGAATGGTTTATTGGAACCAGCTTGTGCAGATGATTTAGTTTACCATAGTGAGGCCACTACTGCAGGGCTCCAATCTCTGTTTGGGCACTCTTCTGGAATTTCCAATGTTTCCAGTTCGGCCTGGGAGTGCAGTTTGTTTTTCTGGCTGTTTGCTGGTTGTGTTTTGGTTTTTTGGTTTTGTTTGTTTGCTCATTTTGCATTTTTTGGTTGGTTGTTTTTTGTATTTTCTATGGGGTTTTTGCTTTACTGCCTTTTAACTACTTTTTTTTTCTCCCCCCTATAAGTTCATTTATTATTTGCATTCTTTGCAAATTCTGTTGATCATTAAGAAGTGCAAAAGTGCCCAGAAGCATGTGGAACAAGCAGTGTGAGAGCCACCAATGGTGACAGTAACTCTGAAAATTCTCAGTTTATGGATACTACTGGGCAGTGAGGTATTCTCTACCAGATCCTCTAAAGGAGGACACCAAGGAGTACCACTTCAACCCAGAGTTTTCCAGTATTCCCTGAATGCCTCTGCTGGGGGAACCCTAGAGCCTTGCACCAGGATTATCCCACCAGGCCTGGGAGAGGGAGGAGAACCCTACCCTCAAGTGCCCAATCTCACCCCCAGAGAAGGAGTTTATGACATCCAAGAAGCCTCTGTGTACTTTGAAAATTTTTCTTCAGTGGAAGATGTTCACAAACTTTAGCATAAGAGATGGTACCAAAGAGATACTGGCATCACATTCCCTCTCACCCCAACAAAATGCAGCTGTCCCTTTCCCTTGAGCTGTCCAGCAGATGGTATTTGGCTTGCAGTTTCGTTTGCCTTTGAAGACTTTCTAAAAGCCCTTGTCTAGTGCACTCCTCCCTCCACCACTTGGATAATTCTGGTGAGGGACAGACACCCCTTATCTAAAGAAATCCGCTGAAAAGGTAGGGGAGGGGGGAAGGCAATTTTGAGTCTGGTATTTTTACAAAGATGGACTCTCAGTAAATCTGTAAGTTGGATTGAAACCATTTCAACAACTGTCCTTTCTTTTGAAAATATTACCCTCACAGCACTGGCAAGGTCAATGAAGCTTGCAGTGTCTACTATACAAGCACTAGTTGTGAACACCAGATAGCCAGAGCAGAGCTAATCTAGTTTGAACTTGTGCCATTTGCTTCCACTACTTGACTTCTCTGGATCAGGAGATGGGAATTGGCCTGGACTCCATCAAAGCTGGGTAGTTTGTCTAATACAGACAAATTTCTTCTGGTGACATGCAGGTAATTGAGACCACCAAACACATTATTCTATTGAACTCCCATCACATGTGAATCCAGGTTCACAGAATTACAAGGCAAAGACATAATTCCAGTTGACCACAGAGCCTCCAGTATGTAAATTAGATTTGGCCAGTTCTGTGCAACAGAGCTATCAAGTGAACTGGTGAAACATACCATAAGAAACCAGATATAGCAGCCTGGAGTAAACTACAGTTAGTTTGTCAAACATTATAAATACAGTTACATTGACTTAAAAAAAATTATCCCTGCCAGTTAGTTCAGCTGGGGAATTACTTCAGAACGCTAGCTCATGATTCAAAAAGTTTTGCCATAGTTACAACACATGGAACATATTAAGTGAATACTCGAAAATTCTTGTGGGATTCATTTTTTTTATTACAAGTCATGACAGGTTTTCTTATTCTCTTATAGCTTTTTGTCTTTTACCATCCATAGCACTGTATGGCAAGTGCAGGCTGAGTCCTAAAGAACTCTATCCCCTCATTCTAAATCACAACCCATCAAACACAACCACCTTCCCCAGTTCAGCATCTATAAACCCAGCAAAACCACATCACATTACTTTGAGCTGATTTCTCTCACACAGAACTAAAGTGAATCAGTACTTAGCCACCTCAGGAATAGCATCTTGCTGCAAAGAAAACATCACCAATTAAACATCTGCTGATTTGAACTATCTGGGCAGCTCTAGCAATCTCTTACAGCACCAGCACAGATGTCACAGGCCACTATGGTTTATCTATCTCTGCCCAGCACCACTGAACTTGACAGAAATTACTCTCACTGAAGAGAGATTCCTGGAATTTTAAGATACAGTCAAGATCCCCAGAATACTTGGGATTATCAAAGAGCCTTCTGGCACATTCAGAAGAACAGCAACATTTGCTTCTTCACCATCACCGAACTCGATAGTGGGAAATTACATCAAGAAGCTGGAACTTTATCAAAAATAAATTCCTGTACATCATCACTGCATGCTCTTAAAGCACTGCTCATTTTTGCCCCAGAGACAGGATATACTTCAATGATGTGCAAGGTAATCTCTGTGTACTTTGTATTTAGGTTTACAATCCTCTGTCATTCTTCAAGAGAAAATGGTACAAACCAAAGGTAAGAGTTTATATTAGAGTAGGAAGGTTTGGGGTTGGGTTCCCCCCCGCCCATTTTTCACCAGAATCAAAGGCTTCCTACTCTATAAAGTCATCCATGGAGTTGGCTGGTTTGGATAAACAAGACATCACCAAATAGCATTCCTTCAGCATGTCAGAAGAGAAGGAAAACCTGATTCCTCCACTGACCACTCCAGTTCAAGGCTGTATCAACTGGATGGGATTGGCAAGACCACTCTGGCAAATTCTAGCTCTACTTGCTCCTGACACCTCCTCCACATTAAAAGGGAAAGTATGAATTTAAAATAAATACATAGGTCTCACACAATATTAGTTTAACACACTGAGCACAGCAAGCATCACCCTTCATGGATTGGTTTGTGCTGCTCAGGAAGAGTTCTAAAGTTGGCCCAAATCCTTTCACCTGGATTGTTTTCCACTGGAATATTATCCATACAAGGCACTGGGTGCATTCAGAGACCAGCATTTCTACAACTGGTACAACAGTTCTAGAGAGGCACCAATAACACACATTGCTGCACACGTGATGAAGTCACCAAATCACAAATCATCCCTAGCACTACACTGCACAGTATCGTGAGCAGAGGTGAGATTATGAATCATCTACCTGAGCAACGTTGTTCCAGTTGCTGCTGACACTGCCTTTGCTAAAGTCATTCTCTCCTGCAGACATCACTGCAACAGTGGCAATCCTAAGAGATAATGTTTGCCTACAAATACCGTGAAGTCACCAGCGGACACGGTGCAAAAGCAAGTCACAAAATGTTAAATACTTTTACCCATCAAGAACTTGTATCCTTTTGCCAAGGGCCTTATTTGAAAAATACTTGGTGGTCACGAGAGTAATGATTGTCCTTTTCCCTGCCCTTCTTAGCCCAGCTGTACTGTAAACAACATGGGCTGGTAAGTATCAGAAATGTCATTTTAACCACGGCCACTGAATATGAAGAGCTGCAGTTTAAAAATCAGCAGCCTTTTCCACAGCAGAGAATGAATAAACAGCAAAGATTAAAAAGTTATACTTTAAATGATGAGAAACTCTGTATATCACAGTCAGAAAGTCAGCATCAGATTGAGCAACTCCTCTCATTTCAGATACTTCTGTGCAATGAAAGGATGGTGCTTCTAAATGGAATAGAATCAGTTGGTAATAGACAAGGGGGGTGGAAAAGTACTGAGCTGCCTGTAGGACTAGTTCAAATACATTAAAAATACAACAAAATCACATAAACCTGACTCCACTTGATGACAAGCTGCAGCAGATAGACAGCCAGACTATCAATCCAAAGCTGTTAAGGTTGACACTGTCAGGAGAGCGGGTGAAAGAATGATTTAGAAGGAACAAGAATTCCACCTAGAATCTGATCACAAGTCTTCCAGACCAAACCTTTTTTTTAACTTAATTGCAAAAAGGCAAGTTTTCAAATCACAACCTTGTTAGAAAGTTTTCAGGATGCCTCTTGTACAGACTCCCCCCCTCACTGCCCCTTCTTCCCCTTTTTTTTTTTAAGAGTCTGTGAATTTTCCATTCATGGTGTGGAATTGGAAGGAGTGGAGCACTGGAGTGACTCGGGAACTTGGGAAAAGGTCACTACTTCAGGAGAGGAAATGACAGCCCCTCCTGTCCTTCCTGGCCCAGCAGTTGGGCATTTTCTTCTTACCTTCACTTCCCTCAAAAGTGCAGTGAGGGCAACAAGAGGCTCAACACCAGCTGCAGTGTGCCAACCCGTTGGCAGAAAACTGAGTAAGCAAGAAAATAAATGTTATAAAAAAAACCCAAAGAGTAACAACTGCCTCAAGAGGGAAAGGAAGGAAAATTAGGCTCTTGGCTGCTGTTGTTATGAACTGTTCCTAGAGATACTTCAGAAATGTGCTTAAGGGTGTGGCATAAAACCTTCTTAGGCAAGGAAGTGAATGCCATAATCCTCTGAACAACACTTCCTGGGGACAAACTTTTAAAACCAAAATGCCTTTCTCCCATATGAGCTTCTTACCTGGCTGACAGTACTGATAACGACTGAGGAATTAAAGATCTATGCCTTTGCTTACTGGTGCTAATTAAAGCACAAAATAGAATATTTCCATCTTTGCCCATGACTTGAACAGTTCAGCCTAAATAGTAATTACCTAAGGATTGTGGGGTTTGTCCCACTATGTTACCTATAATTACTCTTAACCTACATAAATAACAGTATCCCTGAAGAAAATGAGCTGTCAGCCTTCAGCTTGTTTCAACAGCCTGCTCAACCCACGGAAGGCACTGAAAATCTCCACTGACTTCAATGGACTTTGGATCAAACCTTAAATCTTTAAACTACCTTGGATTAAAGTGGATTTTGGCAGTCGGCCAAGGAGAAAAAGACTTAAGAGCAGCAGAGGGGATCCTGGGGACTGTCAGATGACAGGGGTGTGTTTAAAATTTCCCCATTTTCCAATAGCAAGAGAGTTTCTTTACAGTATAATCATATCAAGCCTGGCATTCAATTAAAAAAAAAAAAGGAAGATGTAGTTCATTATTGAATCTATTTATTTTAGCATAACTATTGAGCCTGTTTAAGTGTTTGAGTACTTATCTTAAGGGGAGAGAAAAATTTTATGGCTAGCTAAATACACTCCTAATGCAGGTTAAAGTATCTTCTCTTTAATGTTTTTAAGGTTTAACTTTGATGTATGGTATTACTACTTTGGGGGAGAGAAATTAAAAGTAATGTAGTGGAATGGAATGGCACATGATGTATCTAATCAAAGCTGAAGAGAGAGAAGAATGCTTCATGGCTAAGAGCTGCCACTCAAATGACAGCATTTTGTGTTCCTTTAAATGAATTTATGTTAAGATGATAATCACCATTTCTTAACACTCGCACACATAGGCAGGTCATAGCTTCAGGGGTTGGCTTCCCCCTTTTCTTTCCACCTTGTAATATTCTAAGTTTTGGAGAGAAAAGTGAAAACCACCACTCTGTGATTTGTAAGGCTTGAAATTGGAAGAATTCTGTCATTTATTTCTATCAGTCACTCTACCTAACTCTTTTCAAGAGATGCTGGAGCTCTTGCTGACAGCTCGGAACTCCAGTGAATGCCACTGGTTATATATAAAATACAAATCTGTTCTTGTCTGAAGACATTACATTTTATATGGACTACGTTCCTTTAAAATTTACTAGCTTCCTTTCATCTAAGCTTCTTTTTATTTGGGAGCTTTGGGGTTTTTTGAGGGGCAACAGACAACCTTCTATAAGAGAATATAAACCTTCAGAGAAATTTGTCTGTTTCTTAGTAGTTATTTTTATCTACACCTATCTTCCACAAAGTCAATTTCTTTCAGTGACTTTCCAAACAATTAAAGATGCAACTAAAATATGGACCATGAATCTCCATGAAGCAACAAAACAGCAGAGAAAGCTTTTGTTAGAAATTTTTCTTTTTTCCTTTCAAGAGACCAACTGTTCCACTTCTTGTGCCATCGTTCAGTTCTGCTGTGACTGAGGAGTTGCTGCTTCTGCAGGTAACCAGCCCAGCTAATAAAGTGAACACAGGCAATTTCCATGGCTCTGTCTTTCAGAGATCATTTCTAGCTATCAGTAAGTATGAAACAAAAATGAACAAAGGAAAAAGTGACACAGATTCAGCAAACACACCAAAAAGCTAACAGAAGAAAAATCCCCAGTTGTACCTCTCTTCAGCTGAGGTTAAGTGCAAAAGAAACTCTAATCAAATTCAGAGGAATTCTCATCTGCTAAAAATAGTTTGATCACAGAAAGAGCTAAGGCCTGCATGTTCAGAAAAGCAAGAGACAAAATATTCTAAACCAAAGACTGATTCCTTCGAGCACACATTTTAAAGTATTATCTTTAAGCAGACTAAAAAGACTAAAAAGTTTCTTATTCCACCCCATTAAGAGATCCTCCTCCTGGGCTGCCATCCAATTGCAATTGATACCCTTCAAGTTCAATACCTTGACCTTCCTGACACAAAACTCTCTTCTTAGTAATTCTGTCTTAAGAAACAGACAGATGAAAGAGATGATCGGGGAAAAAAAGGGGGGGAGGAACTGTGTACTAAGCATCAAATGTCACTTTGTGGAATCTGGGAAAAGAGTGTAAAGTTTCCACCTCTTTCCTCAAGTCTGCAGCATACCCAGAATGAGGAAAAATGAAGACTCACCACTTTCCTAAGCACCCGGTACTTGGGTGCTTATCAGCAGTTCTGTCTGGAAAGGTAATGCTTAAATTGCTTG
The DNA here is from genome assembly GCA_013399075.1 of Chloroceryle aenea. NCBI lineage: Eukaryota > Metazoa > Chordata > Aves > Coraciiformes > Cerylidae > Chloroceryle > Chloroceryle aenea. The sequence continues at coordinate 187,324 of VWZY01008971.1, forward strand.
GGTATAGCTCCCTTAAAATAAAATAACCCACCAAGCAAAACCAAATAATGGGGGGGAATAAAAGAAAAAGAAGAAGTCCTATTACGATTTCCTTCTACAATCCAGAGCTGTGCATGAATTTGTGGCTCTAAAAAAACTGTCTAAAATCTCTCTAAACATCTCTGCAGATCATTCACCCTGAGAAACTTCTAATGTGGATTTCCATATCCCTTTTATTTGCAGAGTAACAAACCAAACCTCACAAAACTAATTGACTCACACACCAGCAATGCCCCACAAAACTGGGGCATCAGAAGAATTCACCCCCCACTGTTCCTGATATTTACAAACCCGTTCAAGTCAAGGATTCTTATGCCCATCTAAGAAGCATCGATCTCCAGGTTCCACCCGTAAGTGTCTGTCTGTATGCACAACAGGAAACAGCCTCTTATTAATCTCAGTCCAAATACCTACTTAGTATCAAGCTGTTACTAATTATTATACAATTTAAGCAGAAAGAAATTTTAACCAAGAAACAAAATGAAATAAGAAGAATGAACTTTTAAAAGTGCTATAGACAGACCTGGCCACAAACTGCTTTGCCTTCTTACTCCAGTCCCTCAGTTCTACATCTCATAGAAGCTCCTTAAGAAGCTCCTGACTGTAGAGCTGCTCCAAAGAGTTCTGTCTGGGATACTACCACAGGATGGGCATTCTGTAGCATTTGGGAAGTGCTTGTGTATGTGGCGACGTGGCAGGCCAAGCTTGCTCTACCCCTACCACAGATTTAACATGGTCCGTCTGGGGAGTCACCTGCTTTACGGAGGCAGTGTGAACTGGAGAAAGGGGGGAATCAGTTTCAATTGCAGAACAGCAAGAGGGAAAGGCAAAATAAAGAGTGACTAGGAAAAACAAAAATAAAACCCTTGTACCTAGGATAAAAGCAGCTGGAGAGATCTGCAGCTTCCAGGAAATAATGAGCACTGAGAGTTTCTTTCCAAACTAATTTCCTTCAAACATCACAAATATGATGTGAGGCAGGCTTAGGAAACCCAGCTGAAGAGGGATTTTGGCTCTCAACAAAAAGAGAGCCAGTTAAGGGGCATCTTCCCTTTAGACTCGGGAAGAGTCACTGATATTTGTGATAAGAACCCAAGCTGCTTTGCAGCAACAGCCCTACAAGGAAAACCAACAGTTTACGAGTAAAACAGATATTTCTTCCAGAAACATCCAGTCTCTGCCAGCCCAACAACAGCAGCAAACGGGGACATGATTCCCTTGGGACTACACATTATTACAGAAGACAAGAGTCTAGATTCTCGACAGCACTCTAGGATCTCGGGACTTCAGGTCTGGTCAGATGGTTTCAGATCTCCTTAGGTGAGGATTTATAGATGAAGAGCAGTATCTCCCATTTCTTCTGTCATCTAATTCAGAACAGAACATGAGTTTACCTCATCTTTTTAAAAAACAATCAAATGAAATCTTGGGGGGGAAAAAACACAAAGCCACAAGAAAAATGATTCTGTTCCCCATAAACCAAACCCAGTGTCATTCTTAGGATCTCAGGTCACATACAGCCAACGAGCAGAATCATGGCAAATACTAGAGGTGGCAGCTTGGCTGTGTTGAAGTAAACAGTTCCTGCTATTGATCTTAAAGCTACCTCTTCTGTGATCTTGTGGAACTCGTACATGGTATCCCAGCACTGGGCTGTGACAAGTGAAGACAGTATTTCTGCATGCCGACAAACCCCTTAATTCCTGCACATTCCTAGCATCCATAATTTGGTTAACATAAGGAAAGGCAGGGTTTAGCTAGGTTATCATCGGAAACAGGTTTAACATAGAGCCTACAACCAGCAGGATTCTTGAGAAAACAAATAGCCTTGAAGGGATAATCACTATTTGGAAGTCAAGTTATGTAAAACATATTTCCCCCTGTGTTATTGCTTCAAGTTGTTTGATTGCACCTAGTATGTGTAAAGAGGGGAAATTATAGAATCTTCACCCTGAGTGGTTTAGGCTCTGTTGTTGTAATAGCTACTTAAGTTTTAAAGGGTTTTCTTGCCTTTTTCTTTTGGTCTTTCTTCATGCAGGTAAAAGCTGATAGGAGTAAAGTAATGAGACAGGATAAAGAAATTTGCAGCCAAGGAAACTCTGCCAATTTTGAAAAACAGATGCCAATGCTTTTGGCACCTTCTTGTAGTTGACTAAAAACTGAGTCCAAATTTATCATCAAAGAGCTAGCCAGGCATGCAGATTGCACACACATATCTCCCTCAAAGGGAGAGCTTACAAAGTTAGACAACTTCACAGTATCACTTTCTCTTAAAACACAGATCAAATAACCCTCCTTCCTTCCTCCCAGCACAGAAAACACTCTATCTACTACAGTATACACACAATTGTATCTCTTTTTACTCTTCTGTTATGTGTACAATATACATGGATAGTAATAGACAATGAGATACACTGAATGTAAATAGAAAACACCCACACATACTGGGGCTCAGCTACTCTTTACCCCCAATATTCCCAATACAGAAACAGAACTAGAAAAGGGGAGCATCGATAGAGCAACAAAACATCCTCGCTTCAGTACAAACCCCTTCTTTCAGGGTTTCATCCTTTCAGTGAGAAAGCCAAAGCCTGACTCCACATCTTCAACCAAAACACTTCCTCACGTGTATTCCTCAAGCAATTACTACACTTGTACAATGTACCTACAGTACCCCTGATCCTGGCTAGCCACACACTCCTCACGGTACTGTTGGACCAAACCCAACTTCCCGCATGCCAATTGTTGTTTACAAATAACTTATTCCTGCCAGTCTGTGAAAAGAGGATAGAGAACGGGAGGAATGAATTGGGGGACAACAAAAGTCATTGTATTTTGCACAAAGAGAGTTTGGGGGGTATTGTTTCAGTTTTGATTTACTGTAACCATACCTACTTGAGAATAAGAGGACAAATTTTGACAGTCTGGTGTGTGTGCACATTTTATATATATATGTGAAACTAAGAGCCTCCGTGGTTGGGCATGGGGATACACATAACAATTTTCTGAAGTTCTGTTTGCTCTTTTATAATGAAATAAAATATTATTCATTTTTCAATAACCTTTAATTTCAGGAAAGCTGATTGTTGGCAGTCACTTCATTTTCGCATTCATTTTACAGGGTGGAGATAAAAGAACCTAAACTAAGTAGAATAGGCAAACAAATAGATTTTGTCAGTTTTGCTCAAATGTTATTAACTCGGCAGTTGAAGGTCATGCTTCATGTTCTTTCTTTTTAAAAAAATAGCTTTTCTTTACATTCATATTTCTCCAGTCTCTTTCCCTTCTCTAAGATCCTTTTCTAATTTCCCCTAATTTTCAGATAACTACACAGACATACACCCCGACAGTGACTTAACCCAAGATAGCTGCTTTAATAAGTTACACATTCTCAATATAATTCTTAATGTATCACACATGCAATAGTCTCCTAGGACTCTGTTCTGCCCTCCACTATGCAGACAGCTTATTATTCAAAATATGCAATGAATCATTAATGATACACACTTGCAGAGGGGAGAGATCAGAATTAAGCCCTTAGTCAGTGTGTAATATTTGCTCTCAAACTTCATCATCAGGAGCTTACTGCTGCCAAAAAAATCAAATTGGAAAAAAATTCATCATTTATAAGGTCTATATGGTTTCTTTCTGTGCCCTCTACACCAGGTACTTGGGACAGGTATTAGACTGACTGCTCTTCTGTTTCTGTTTGGGCATCGGTGTAAACCAGGAGTTCTATGTGGTGCTCAACATCCAGCTTTAGGGAGGTGCCCATTTGTGGAATACTATTCTCTCTCAAACATCTGCTTGCAAAAGACTATAAACCCAAGAAAATAACAAAGACAAAGCAATGACTCTCTAAAAGCACAATCCAGAAGGCAATAGGAGACTCTTGAGTTAGTAGTGATTCAGATAAATGATCCATTGAGCTGCTTCTGCTGTCTTGTCAGTCATCCCTCCTGCTAAGGTAGCTCCACTTTTGCTGATTTGTATTATGAAGGTGTAATCCCTTATTTCAGCTGCTGAAATCTGATCCATACGCTTAAGCTCTTTTACCTCTTTCTAATTCATTACCAAACATGGAGAGACTTAAAGGGGTCTCCTAGAAAGCTGAACCTCAGAACACATCCAGTTACCTGGAGACTCACAACAAGACATAGTACTCATTTCACAGCTCCTGAAGTTACTTTTCTGTCACATAAGTGTATTTAGTGTTATGGAAACTAGGAAAAAGCTTTTAGTAATTTAGACCAAAACCTGCTTCTAGAACTAGAATAGTTTCTTAGGCTATACCTACAATATTTGCCACAGGTGTCCTGTGAACTAAGAGTTGGGAAAAAATTAACTGGAAAAAAAAAGTCATGAAAATTTAACAGAAGAAAATGAAAAATGGTCTCTATTTTCCTGCGTCTGAACCTCACCCCAACGTTGATAACCTTCAAATCTGAATCCCAGCAATGAAATATATTTGTATATGAGATTATCTATCTACACATGGAGACAGAAAGCATGAGTGATCCTGACATTTGCACCCAACTTTGAAGGTGAAGGCAAGCAGTTTCCAGTGTCCACACCTTTACTGACACCCACATTCTGTTTGAAAGATAAAGGAATATAAGCACTCTACAAAGCATTATTCAAATATCAAAAGTGTGAAGAATACGTTTAATAGTTCAACAACCCAAACCCAAGGCCTACTGCTGCCCTAGAGTGGAGTGAGGGAGAAGGAGGGAGGAAAATTTTTAAACACATATACACTGTTGCCATAGCCAGAATAATTCTTTAGGAGGAGGACCGAGGGTACAGTTTGTCAATACATCTGTCATCAGGGATGAAGTATCTAAAGAAGGATGAACACCATCAGTGTTGGGTAAATCTCATGCCTCAGCCCAGGGTCAACACCTTGAACAAGCACCTCACTTGTTCAGTTCCAAGGGGTGATGGAGTTGAACTGAGAGGAGGAAGCCTGGGGGATCCACCACATCATGGAAGCAACTTTTCTGTTAACAAGGAACCTACTGGACTGCCGGACAAATCCTAGTCCACAAAGTCTTTAGGCACGACACTACACTGCTGACAGATTAACATGAAGAGAGGTATTTTGGACCTAAAAGTCTGAGTCCTCCTGGTGAGCCCCTCCTGAGCTTACTCATCTGCTACCGAACAGGAGACAGCTGACAGGTTTTTAAATGATGAACTCCTGTGGGTCACATTACTTAATTATACAGTACATCCAGGGATACACACATGGGTCTTTTATGGTAAATGATATGACTGTCTTAAAAACTCATTAATATGTCATTAACCAAGCAGACATTTACTAATTAAACAATTAGCCCCTCTCTTCTATTCCTTTGTTCCACTCAGAGATGCTCATTTACTATGATCCCCACTCAGAATGTGGGTTGTTTTTTTTTTTCCCCTTCTTTTAATTTCTTTTTCAGGAAAAAAAATATGTATCTATAAAAGATTTCCTTTGCTTTTGGCTCAGTTTAGTCAAACAGGAAACCAAAACAAAGTCCAGATTCCCAGCTGGTGAAAATCAGCTCGATCTCCTGCAAGTCAAAGGAGTTCTGGTGATTTACCCCACCTGAGGATTTTGCTCCAGGCTTCTCAAACACAAGTAATGTATTGATTTCAAATGCATGTCTACTGTCAATACGTGGGCTCTGCCTGTCCAAACCAATAGTGATTTTTACTTAACTTCCAGAAAACTCATTCAACATCCACTCTGAGCTGCATAATTATTAAATGCAAACAAAACCTCCCAACACCAATAAAGCAAGTGTAAATATGCAAAGATCAAGGCCTGGAAGCAGATCATTCTGAATCACCATATGAAGTTAAACACCAAAGGAGCACGCTGTATTCCTACCTTTGAAATTCAAAGGATTTTTAATAATTTTACTTGAGCTGTTTTCTGCTGATAAATGTAGCTTGATCATGTTTGATGTGTCTTAGCTGTGTTAAAACTCTGATACAAAGAGGAATTATCGAATATCTCAAACTGGAATATAGTGAGTTTCTTATGGAGAAAAATACCCCACTTCTTTGTGGGGGATAAACAGAATTGTATTTCTCTTCAAATGGCCATCATTTTTACTGTATATACAGTAGTTGTACTAACAATAACATAATAAATTTGCGCTGAGAGAAAGCAAAATGGGATGTTCTTTTACTTCTTACATTACAAGCATTCTAATTCCTATAGTTTTATTTACTCTTCCTTGCCAGAAAACAGTCTTGCTTGCAGAAGATTATAGAAAAGGTTCAACCAGGCACTGGCAAAGGGAGAAGGACAAGTCTGTTAAATGACCCCTCCTCATCCGGTTACACACCGGAGAATTTACACCTTGCCTTGGATCCTTCCTGCACTGCATCTTCACTCAGAATCAGACTAAACAAAAAACCTGTATAAAATACAATTTTACAAGCCAGGAGCGATAAAAGCTTTTCCCCAGCTTTTCATTTTCCATCTCAGGTGGACAATCTGTGGCAGCTGGAGGCTGGATAGTCCACTAGCATAAGTTAACAGGGATGAAGTAGCTTCAGAGTGGTTGAGTAGCTTACACCTCAACATTCACTTGGACCCAACAAGACATCAGAAAAATACCAGGAGCTTTATTGCAATGGAAGATCTGGCCCAGTAAGTACAAGATAGTAAATGAACAAGTAAAATGGAAAAGTATTTAAAGAGAACTTGAGAAAATTGTTGCTTAGGAGAAGGGTTCCATATTCGCTGTGAACAAACATAGCATGGGTAGTGATAACAAAAGCTTCTCCCACACTTGCATCACTGAAATGCCTCTTCTTGAACTGTAAGGACAGCAGTGAGGGATCTAGAAAAGTCAGGTCCTGTCCTCCCTGGCTGGAGGTCCCGACTCCTTCCCAATCACACATTTGGAGCCAGGAGCCAACTGGAGAGCAAAGGTGACTACTGCTGACTTAATTCTGTGGTCAGCAAGGGACCAGGTCAGTTAAAAGCAAGAGAAACATCCATCACATATTCACTGTGCCATCAGGAGCAGGAAACATCCAGGGGAGCTCTAGCATGTTTCCACTCACATCTACGTACAGCCTCTGGGTTTAGCTACTAAGCAGTTAGCAGAGGAATACTACACAGTCTGTAGCAGGACAGACTTCTCTCCTAGGCAGTATCTATAAGGCAATAATTACATGGTAACAGCTCTTTTGGGGCAGCAACCAGAGAGTATAAAGCAGCTACAGCCCAAATGTAAATTGATTTTTAAGGTTAAAGTCCCTGACTTTCAGAATACAGCTTTCTTCCTAAAGTGCCGCTTCTGTAAAGAGAGCAAGGGCAGTGTGAGAATGGAGACACACACTATAAATCTGATACGAATCATGAATCATTACCATAGATTTTTAAGAGGCCCTTAGAAGAAATATCTGTCTTCTGCTGACTGATATAACCAGCCAAAGGCTTGCACAGTGGCCATTTGCTACTAGCCAAGCCCCTCTAATTCCATAACCAGGCAGCAATTAAGTACCACGACAAGACCCCACACTTGGTTTGAATATTTGTTTTCATCACTGTCACACAGACAAGAACACACAGGCAAGGAAGCTGGAACTCCACTCTTTAATACCTGTTGTATAGAAGGACAAATTTCCAGAACTGGAAACATAGAAGAGCCAAGTGGTATTTGCGTGAGAAAGATTTTCATAAAGGAAAGATCAATCCCCCCTCCACTGACTGAAGAGAAAATTAATTACTGCAGTTGGCAGAGGATAAATGATTCCAATTTACAGAGTTGTGTAATTATAGCAGCTGCAGAGTCGAAGACTGGATGCTAACTTTGAACCTCCACCCCAACATGACATTTCTACTTGCGTTTAGTTCTGCCACTTGCGAGCATGTTGAAAGTTCTCTCGCTGTGTCTTCATAATTATATGTTGGTTCAAAAATAATCATTGGCTCCATTGCGTAGATGAAACCTTATCATCTAGTTAGCAAAAGGTATGTTGTGTCGTCTTTGAAGTGTTGAAATCCCCACAGTGGAAAATTTATTAGGGGAAAGTGATGTTATGGCAACACAATTAATTCTGCCACAACATGTAGAATTAACTACACTGTTAAGAATTACAGATTCAAAGAAGAGTTCAAAGGAAGAAAAATACTCTATGTCAAATCTTAAAGTATAACCTTTGTATAAGGTCTAACAAGACCAGATTGTAAAGAGCCATCTCAGTGAGACATCTAGTTGAAAAAAAAAAAAGGAAAATAAATGGTTAAGGAGATGGAGAAACATCTTTAGTGTTTTCCTTTTTTTCTCATGGGAGGTTGTCAGTTATGCTTGTAGAGAGAATTCTGTTCTCTTTTTGAAGCCAAGAGGAAAGTTTTTAATCTCATCTGTAACTTTAATCCTTTAAAATATGTAAGAGATTTAGACGTGAACAGGGTAAATTTGGCAGAAGATCCTAGCTATGGAAGGAAGGTAATTTCTTTCAACTACTGATTGCCAAGGGAGTTCAAAGCCTGCCACCTAAACTATCTATCAATTCCAGCTACAAGCTGCAATCTACTGATTTTTACATTTCTAAATATTTTTGATCAATAGAAAGCAAAGTCACCAGCTACGAATGAGTGAAACAATGTGATTACTGCATACAGGGATGAGGGCTCTCCAGTGCTGTTGCTTTTTCCAGAACAAATGAAGAATGAAAGACATTTTCTCAAGGAATATGCACAACAGCAGTGGTAGTGACTCTGTAGCTGCTTCATGCACCAACAAGGGAACCAGTCCACAAGAACAATTTCAGAAAGTCTTAAAAAAACTGGCAGCCAACACTCAGCTTTTAGTACAAGACGACTATTTTGACTTTAACAAACTGGTTAATGCCATCTAAAGCTCATCTACCAAGGCAACGTACTTCTATTCCATTAGTGAATGGAGGTGTAGAAGCCACAGTATGAGATTGTCTCCTGAAGTCCTCGTTCATCAGTACACATGTTGAAAACCCCGACTTGCCATACGCTACTGTTAGGCTATTGCAGTTGAACATTGCATTAACGAACTGACAGTGAGGCTTGTTTCAAAAAGGACTAACTCAAAATGACTGGAGATCCCAAGCTTTGGCCCTGTGCAACTAGAGTAAAAAAGATGAAGCAATTCTTTCATCAGATAGGCTTGGCCTTCTCTACTCTTTGATCAACTCAACACATGCCAAACCCACGTCACATGAGTGAAAAATCTGATCCGGAACCAAATGACTTTGTCATAAGAACAAAAACTATTCCAAGAGGGCCCACATCTGTTCTCAGTCACATCAGACCCAGGACAAACTGAAATGCCATTGAACTCGATGCATTTTAAGTCAGTGCTAATAAGATTAGGATTTCACTTTCCCTGCCCTCTCAAATAATACTACAGCATTAGCTTAATTAAAAATCAATATGGAAGAAAATAAACAGTGCTGCAGTACTTAATGCAGATACAATCATCTTTAAAATACCATAAAATAGTTGCTCCTATTGGAGCTAATGTGCATAAACTCCCATTGTACAGATGAAACATTTCATTATTATTCTTAAATCGGTGATTGTGAAACTTTAAAACACCACAGGCAAGATCACCAACACTGATCCAAGGTAAGATGTACTTGATGAAACCTCCTGAAAGTCTTGAGCAAGCATTTGATAGATTGATGCAAGTCATATACTTTCATTATAGGTCAAACTTATGTAACTATACCCAGGTTAGAATACAGAAACCTGAATTAATGAAAAACTCCTAGAGAGACTGCGGTACAATTCTTGACTGAATAAGCTACTCAGAACATCCCAGGGATATGCAGGAGGTAGTTTTATCAGAGTTCTGTCAGGAGCTAATCCAAATCCCTGCAAACTCAATTCAGTCAGCTCTAGAACACCCTTCTTAAAAAAACAGTTGTATCCTTGAGCAAACATGAAAATAGAGAACCTTGAATTATTTTTTTTTTCCCTTTGGCTATAATTTTCTATTAGCCCTGTTATTATTGAGGGCTTTTTTCCCAACTTTCATCCCCACCACCCACACCTTCTGGATTTTGCTCACCTTCATAATACTATGATTTGTTGCCATGGAAATTATTGCTAAGTCACAAATAGAAATTTATGCCTTTGTGGAAAGAAACAATATTCTAACCTATGAAAGCACAAATAGCTAAAACTGGAAATGGACAATAAAATAAAGAGACTTGCTGTGAAAACTTAGCCAGTGTTGAGTTTGGAATCAGAAAGAGGCTTGAGCACATTTACAATTTTAAGCTGTTGAAAAGTCCTTGTGTGCATGAAAAACTCATTAGATGTGCAAATTTTTTATGGTTATAAGCTTAATACTTCTTGCTGTATTTAGTCAGGAAAGAAAAACAGATCTAAACTAACTGAGCAGAACTGAGAATTTAAATAGAAAAAGGATCCAGCCTATTCCTGAGTCTGTACTGTGTATTAGTTGAGCTGTGTGCTGGTCCAGCACTGTGAGCAGGCAGCCAGCCATAGCACCCGTGCTAGCAGTTTGTCTTCTCATGATCCCCACAGAGCTGAAAGGAAGGAGATTCCTTCAGCAGTCTCTAGACAGTTGTTACAGCACCTAAACTAGATCCCTGTCCTATCCTTCTGTAAGAGGAACTGGGCTGTTTAATTACTTGACTTTTTCTGTCTCCTCTATTTTTGCTTGGGTTCTCCATGAATGCTGCTGGAATCTCTTGTGGCCATACGCATAATAACAACAAAAATAATTTTCAATGCTTATTGATCTCCTCTGGTTGCTTTTATGTTTTTATTCTTCTCTCATAACATGATCATCTGTGTCATCTGTTCAACCTCCCCTGATGTGACAATTTCACTTGTATTATTCTGTATACTTCTCTGTGATTTCCCATTTTTGCCTACAACAGATTCCTTAAAAGTATCAATTATTTTTCTGCACATACTGTTCTGGATCTTTACATTATAGTGCTAATTAAATCTAAACAGGGAGTTTAGACCCATAGCCCTGCAGACAGACTAGAGACTCCAGAACATTCTTACAGTAATACACTGTTTTCCTGCAGGGATGCTTTTCAGGTGAAACAACCTAAGTCTCACAAACAAGAACATGCACCAGAGAATAAAGACTGCTAAGAGGATCTGAACCTGCCAAGTTCCAGACGTGCTAGAGCTCAGAACTTCCAGAGAAGGATTACCTTTCCTTTACTCCCTGAAGCCACCACTCTGCAGAAGGCACACAGAGATGGGGATCTCCCTAGTTTCCTTCCAGATCTTTGAAACACAAAAAAATCAGGCCCCTTAATTCTTTTGTCCTTCATCAGGAAGGGGAACTGGCTAATATACATATATATTGTTTTTATGATTGTCATTTTTTCAGCCTAATTCAGCTGACAAAGCTTTCATTCACACAAGTGTTTTCAGGAAGTTTAAGAACAGAAAAGACTTGCCCAAAGAAATATTCATGAAGGCATTCCCACCAGATATGATCTCACAGCCGAAGAGAGATTTTATTAATATTAATATTATATATACACTGGAGGAAACAAACAACTTTATTTCTCAAAGTTTGTGAAGATAGGAAAAGTGATCCTTTGTACAATTGACCATCCTCTACCCAAGAAACACAAAAGACTGGAATTTTGATGACCAGGCTCCTGAGACATCACAAAAACCGAATGTCAAATTCCATTAGTCAAGCAATCAATAAGGTTAGGGTTTGACGACACCAACAGCTGTCTAAATGTATTAAAGAGTCCACACAACCATCAACCTTAAAATAAATTAACATCGACTTCCAGAATCATTTGGCCTCTCTGCCATGGAGTTGAAGTGTAAGATGCTGAAAGACAGCCCACAAAGAAAGAGTGCCAAATGGGAAAAAAAAACCAACAACTTTTTTGGCTTAACTGGAAATGATGGTTAATAGACTTGGTGAAAAGAGCTTTGGTAGAGTGGAGAAGGGTGATACACTCCAAAAACAACAGAACACTGGAAAATTGAGAGAGTTGAAACAGCATTTGTGAACCACTGAGAAGAATAAGACAATAAGGCAGCAAGCTGAGCCATTATTGGGTGTCGGATACAGAGAAACATTTATGATTTGTAATATAAAATTATCATTTTTTTATGTCACATCTATCATTTATTTATTTTGCAATGAAAATGCAGCACACTAAAACCTACACTCTGGAAGTAAACACGAAACCTCACAAAATTTTACAGTTGTGTACATTTAACACAGCTGATGAGAATTCTTCTGGCACCATTGGTATTTTCAGTGGTCTGCTTTGGCTCACAGGGCTCTTTCACATTCTCTTTGCTAAGCTTATATAGTTATTCAATGCTCTCTATTTTATGCTTGCTTTCTTTGGCCAAATAGCCTGTGTATCAACTCTTAAAAGGAACACATGCAAAAGCAAAAACCAGTTACTGTGGTTTTGTATGGTTTCTTCTAGAAAGTCCACTGATTGTTATTTATATTTTTATATATATTAGTGGAACAGTGATTCAGTATTTATATTTCTTTATATATATATATTAGTGGAACAGTGATGCAACGATTTTTACCCATGGTCCACAGGCAAGTCTAAGGTGACTAAGAAAAACCTTAGCATCATAAACTCATTAAATGAGAGTTTGGACACTCATTTGGAAATGTTTAGAGATCTGAAAATCAAAGAACTTTGAGAATAACTGTGCAACAATATCAAAATATCTTAAAAGAAATGGAAGTGCAGTATAAGAACTACACAGTGTTATGCAGCTGACAATGACGTCAGAGCCTGATGCAAATTAAGTCTTCATTATTTACCTGCTTTATCTTAAACTTAAATATTCACTTCAGTAGTCTCTTTAAATTTCACAGAATTACAGCAGAATTACAGTTGATAGAAAACAAATCTCTTTAAACACATCAGCCATTTTTGAGCAATAAGGATTTTCTCAGGAGGTTGCAGTTTGCTATAGAAACATCTTCCTCTTACCACAGCTGTTCTCAACCAGGAAAGCAAAGCAGTGATTTCAAGTCAGCATATTTCAAGTGCAAGCTTTTTATGTGTAGGACATTATGTTTCTGTGACTCATGACAATCTTCTTTCACCACTAAAAAAGAACCAATTAATACTCATTTATTTTTACTATTTTTTAGCCTTCTGAGGTGTCCTGGGCATTTCATAGGAGGTCTGAAGGATATCAGTCAGCTTGTGAAGGTGAACTGCAGTCTGTAGGTGATTGTGTCTTTTACGAGGTCCACTACAGAGATCCAAATTTCAGATTAGATAAAATTTTATATTTTAATCTGATTACAAATATAATGATGTGCTCCTGCTTAAGATATTAAATATCAACATATTAAAGCATTATTTTTCATTAGGTTTGATTTGCCTGATCACAGGACTCTAAATGCAGCCAGGCCTATATCTCAGAAGGGTTCAAGGGCTAAAACAATAACAATAAATTCACATTAACATCCTCAAGGGTGGACCTGAAAAAAACCTCCACACTCAGTACAGAGCTGGTGGGTACTTAAGATATACTGAGAATGCAGGTGTACCTGAATTCTTCTACTGCGTTTCAAAGCATAGGCACCCTGCAGAAGACAAAACCCTACCACCATTTCTCAGTGGAGCAAGTGAAGGCGGCAGTGCTGGCATTCACCTTTTGATTTGCAGAAGCAGGTACCTATTGGTATTTATCTTCTCCAAGTGCTACCCTTGCACTGGAATTTGTGGCAAGAGGATATCCCTCCAGAAATACAAACACACAAGAAATCTGTCTATACCTCTCCAGTGCTGACATGATTAGTTTCCATCACCAGACTCATCCCTGAAGTATCCGTTTTCATGCCCTTCTACAGCTTTTCACCAATTCTTTATCCATTGCTGCACAACAAACAGCCTTAAATGTTAATGGGTTGCATGACTTTTATTGCCTCCCTATTCACTGAATTTCATCTCCAAAGTTGCCACGTGCTTTATACTTTTAACACAAAGATACTTGGAGTTGTGATTGTGCCTGGAAGATTGGAAAATATCTATCCTTAGGCTACGTTATATGCATATGAGGACCTAATACTGCTTAAATAACAGTTAAAACCACAACCTTCAAACACAAAGCCAGCTATTAAAATATTGCTGGAGGCAACGTGGCAAGGTTTATACTAGTTTTATGCGAGATACAGGAGTGGGAGAGAAGGTTGTGTCGTTTGAATGACTATGCTGTATTCCTCTATTTTCTAATTATCACAGATTTAATCAACTTGTTCTGTTTGTATGCTTTGCAATAACCTTTCCTCTTCCCCTTTTTGTCAGGGAGGAGAAGGAGAGGCATTTGTATAACATCATAAGTTTAAAAAATATGAGCTACATGGAAGACAGAACAGCAACTAAGATACTGTGATTAATTTCATAGACTTCCAGTAGGAAGTATTTAGTTTATCGGCACATAGTAAATGAATATTAAAATATGCATACCCCAAGGCTACCAGTGAGAGGAGATAACAGCTGTTGGTCTAAAATGTGGTTCCATAATGCAGAGATTGGAATAAGCTTGTAATTATGAATTAAAGCTAGAACAGTAAAAAAAAAAAAAAGTACAAACACATTATGAAGATACTTTTTTTAGCCCGTACCATTTAAAACCAGTTCTCTTCATTAAATAAAAAATAAATGGATGGGAAGGGAATGGATTGTTCCTATAGGTTCAGAAAAAAATATTTGAGCAAAATCAGCAACTACCAGCTCCTTCCTATGGCTCATGTTTTTAAAAAGAAAGGTATCAATTTTAGATCATAAGAAATTCATAGCAGGCAGTAAAAAAAAAATTACCACTGTCTAATGAGAGATTTAGCTTTGCATAGCAAGTAAGAGTACTATGCTTACACAGGGTACCACAGAGGGGAAAAAGCAGGGAAAAAACCAACAGCAAACCGGTCAAATTCTCAGTTTCATTGCATCAAGTACACTGCTGGCCAGCCTGTTACTCCTTTTACTTAGTGTGCTGTCATTATGCATGAAAGATGTGAGTCAGTCTGAAGGACAGAACTGTCTGGCATTGAGAGAATGTTTTTCCACTCTGTATTTTCCTGATGTACCTAGTGTACCTCCTATTTTTAGCTTATGCCTCAAAATTCTCAAATGTCTTACCCTACTGGAAGTCATTAACAGTGCACTGAAATTATTTTTTCATGGAAGAAAATAAAGAGGAGGGTATTTAATATACAATGCCTAAGCTTTGTCTAAAATGATACTTTTTTTTTTTCTCACCAGGCAAAAGTTCTCCACGAAGAACAAACAAAGAAACAAATCAATCTGGACAGACCTGGTTGTTGGATTTCACTTGCAGCAACAGGCTCACCTCTGTCACAGCCAGGAGATGCAAAGCACAATTAAAAAATTTATCCAAGATACAGAGGAGAAAGAGGGGGGCATTCATACAATCCAATTCCAGTCCATAAATTATGAGGCTAATTTCCCTGCATAGTTGATGAGAAAAGATAAACTCCCTCAGAAGATAATTCAGACCAGCCTGGTTGCTCTGAATCACCTGAGGGCTGGCCTGCGATTCCATCCCAGCCAAACCAGGGCAAGGGGACACAGGAATCCTTGTCCTAGCCTTACACCAGCTCTGCTCCTTTTCAATTGCATCTGCAATCACAAAATTATGGAGCAACTCTGTCCAAGCAGCTGGGGCAGCTGCCTGTGATTTAACCTCCTTGTCAGCCTCTTGGCTCCCCTGGCACCATCACACCCGTGCCTGTAGCATGGGCATGCAGTGTATATTTCAAGAGTGAAACAACCTAACTTCACAGCAGCATGTGGTTCTTCCCTAAACATCAATGATTTTCAAGAAATTCAGCCATTCACTGACTACTACACTTGCAAAACAAAAGAAAAAGGGATATGGAAATCCAAGGGTTCAAAAGACCCCACCCTACCGGTAAAATGTTTAAGATGTTCTGTCTTGCACAATTTTCTTTCAAAACTCACTCTGGAGGCCAGATGAGTTACTGCATCATAGCTTTATTTCATGCCAACACAAAGCCAAAGCTTGTGCATGCTATCAGGAAATACTACCTCAAAGAATCACAGGAGTTTTTAATCTTTGTCCTGTTGCATTTGTCGTCTTCTGATTTCCAATAAGTACTTAATTTGTAGAGGACTCTTAAATTCAGCATCTCCTTTAGAGAAGAATCTTAGTGAGCATGAATGATTTTTAAACCATTATTGATTATGACATGGCTAGTGTAAATGAATGAATTTTATATGAAGCAAGACACTGTGCACCCACTTGATAGATATTGATAAGCAAAATCAATTAGCCACTTGCTCTTCGGGACTAGAAGGTTTACTCTATTGGATTGTTCTTTCCAAATGATTGTTTGATTAAGTTTTCTAGAAAGAATAGAAAAATCCAGTGGCAGGAATTAAATTACAGAAATTTAGTAAATCTTCACAAGTATTTTACAAAATACCATTCTTTACATAATAAAGGGCAAGCAACATATTTTATGATTTCCCATTCATTCTACAAAGCGATGGTGTTTGTAATTGTGTATATAAAGCCATCAGTCTTGTAGAGCCGTCTTTAGCTGAGCAAGCCCCAAAGCATCCCGTCCATTCTGCTCAGATCTGATCAGCATCTTTATAGTTTATCAGCCTTGGGGTTCAATTTTGTTTTGGATGCTTTTATAAATGAGCACAATCACTGGTGAATCTGTTCTTCCAGATTGCAAAGAGAAAAATCGAGAGAGGAACTTTAGTAGATTACTGTGTCACTGAGGATAAAGTACAAGCACAAATGCACCTAAAGTAGTCTCAGGGATTATTTCATTGGGTGTACATTTTCAGTTTTATTTCAGTAAAATTAGATGATTGTCTTAGTTATTATTGTTTTTGAAGCTATATTCTGTCCCCAGGCAAGGTGCATGATCAATGCACTATCTAGCAAAATCAATTTGTTGCAAAGTACTATTTATTTAAAAAAAGGAAAAAGGGGGAGAGGAGAGTAATGCATAGCAAATGTGAAAATGATTATAAGACTTTCTTCTAGTAAAGCTGAATTTTATCATTGAAGCATGGAAGTTAAGAAATAATAGAACTGATTTCAGAAACTACTGTACAAAACTACTTCTATATACATATTTAAACTTTAAGGTAGCTGGTGAAAAGCTAACGTGAAGTTTTGCAGCTCCTTTTATTTTTACTATAAGAGATGAGTTTCCAACAATAAACTAATGGGACA
Organism: Chloroceryle aenea; assembly: GCA_013399075.1. Lineage (NCBI taxonomy): Eukaryota > Metazoa > Chordata > Aves > Coraciiformes > Cerylidae > Chloroceryle > Chloroceryle aenea. Next base: position 204,593 of record VWZY01008971.1, read on the forward strand.
TGCAGCTCTCCTCTGCTATACTGATCAACCACACAAGCAGTTCCATTTTACATGAACAGGACAGAGGAAAGAACACCTATATTATAACAGAAACAAGGGTTTGGTTTCTTCTCTAAAGCTATAAACACTCTGTACTTGCTATGCTTTGTTATTCAAGCGATCATCAATATCACTGAATATCTGATGGGTTAAGGGGAATGTGATTTTCTCAAATCACAGGAAGGCTGCAGTCTCATGACAGATAGGGTCAATTTTGTTTTCAGAAGCTGTTGATGCTCCTGTGATCTCTCTGTCATGGCCACCATATTAGAAGTGTAGTAGAAATCCATTATCTGCAATCTCAGTCAAAACATTTGCCATTGTGAATAGTTACAGGCAAGGCAAACTTCCAGTCGGTCGGAAACTGAGTATTCAGATTTAATGAGAAAAATACTTCAGCAAAAATGGTTAATTAGGAGCAGTCTGAGTCCCTATCAGCTTCTCATCCAGCATCATCATCAGGGAGACTACAAAAGGTTCTAGAAATACATGAAATTATGATGCTGGATGCTGAAAAGACATGCAGACTCTTAACCACGTTATGAATCTGAACCCCGAGAGCATTTTCCTCTCAGTAACTAAAGGATGTGTTGTACAGTGCACACCGACCATTGATACACACAGCTATGAATATAACAATTGCCTTTTATGACTTGAGCAACAAGACAGCTGAGATCAAAGGAAAGAAAACAGCTCCCTGATAATGATGAAGCCAGGTGGTTTTCCATCTCATTTGAAACAGTACTCCCAGTACTGGATTTTGAGATGGATAGTTTCTCTTCGAACAGATTAGTAGAAAAAGGGGCTGTCTGGAATGCAGCAACCATCTCCTAATGGTACCACTTAAGTTAGCCTTGCTGCCCACTTAATTATCCTACCCTTTAACTGGAAAGGAGGACCCATGTTCTTGTACAACACTGTGACCAGTTAATCTATCTGGCATCTGATGTTAATAATGCATGTTTTCAAGCAGCAGGGCTACACAATGTTTTCTGGGTTTATGTTATCAAATGATAGGTAGTGTTGCTGAAGCCAATCCTCTTGAGACCCTGATGGTGTGAGATTTGAATAAGCCATTTTCAAAAGGTAAGATAGTACATAATACTCAGAGCTATTTCATGAAGCAACTTCGTGGTCAGAACAACTGTGGGAGAGACTTGGCAAGTGAGTTAAAGCAGCCTCATAAGAATAAAGACAGCATAGACTTTAAGTAGTGTCACCCATGGGAGTAAAGCAATGAAGTCTATGACTAGATACCAAGGTCCATGTTATACCTACAAGTCCCCTTTGACTCCTCCCTTCAGATCTCTCCACTGCTGACCAGAAACAGGTGCAGCCTTGGCTGAGTCCATGGTAGATAACAGTGTAAAACCATAAACCCCACGTAAAGCTGTTTTTCTGCCCTGTCTGCTATTCATACCATTGTGTATTCCTGCTAAGTGTTACTGTGGTTTAATCTGCTCTTTTGCAAGTATGTTAATTGTAAAGGAGGGGAAAGAATTACAGTGCAATCACTGCAGTCAAATGAGAACTTGATTTCCACTGAAAGTTCAAATTCAACCCCTTCTTTTCCCCCACCCACATATTTGAGTTTCAGTCTTTCAGACTGTAAATTACCTCATACATAGACATGGCCACAAAAGATATCCATGAACACTTACATATCCAGCTATTTGTACAAGCAAGATACTCCCTCTGTAAGCGTGTATATAAAATGTCTTCTACTTAATCAAGAAATTCCATTTCTTTAATTTATTCAAGAGTAAACCTGTAAGACAATACTGAGGTGCAAGCAAATCAGATCACCTCAAGGGCTGCACGCTCTTCCTTTGTCTAACATTCCAAATCTCTTCATCAAACTTTAATTAGGCACGTGCTGATTTATCATTGGTAGAATTGTTTCCAAAAAAAGGAAACTGATTTGGACAGACAGCAAACCAGAATAATAAGAAATACCTCACAAAGATGAATACATGCCAAGCCACCTCGAAAAGATATGGGATTCCACAAATAGCCTGACAAATTATGGTGACTAAAAAGACAATGGACAGATCACTTCCAAACAGACATTTGAAGTTTCTTGCCTTTTCCTCCAGAATGCAGGGTAACAGTCACTGGTAAAAGGGAGATACTGGGCCAGACATACTGGTGAGATGCAGCATGGAGATGCCTTATGTTCCTGACCCTGGTGTTGCTCTGCAGACAAACCTGCTCTGTTCACCTGGGATCCTGTTTCAGAACAGAACATCTGCGACAGACTCGAGGACCCTCAAAGACTGGAAAGCACAAGCTTCCAGGGAGGAGCCCCATCTGCACATGGCACACCACACACATAAAGGAGGAGAGAATTAATAGTTCACAATCTGCTGTAGACGATAGTGTTGTCCTGGCCTGACAGTTTTGGGTCAAGGACACGGAAATCAAAATGTAAATTAACACATAGTGAATGATAAGGAGAAAAAAAATGCTACATAGAATTATTAGATGAAGAGATTATGACAAAGGAGTCAGATTCTATTAGAACACCCACAGTACGGTCCTCAAAAAGTGCAATACACTTTGTTAGAGGAAACACAGTGGGGAAGCTTAAGAGATTTCAGTACAAGTATTTTCTCCCATTTTAATCCACATGTGTCACCTTTTCAGTTTCACTCTGAGTTTCATGTTTAAGTAGACTCCCAATACTGAAGACATTAGCTCACTGCAGTAAGGAATGGGCAATGATTTGGTGTAACTGCACTAGAACATTACCTTGATTTTGAAATAGCTACAGCCACAGCAGAAAGAATTACTCACTGCTTTAATTATACCAATGGAACTAGCTATTTATTTATGCTAATATGTAACATATTTAGGCAAATATTTACTGTACCATTTTGAAGCTGTGACAAGCCTTCAGCGTGGTACAGTTGTAACAAAACAAAGAATATAATCTCAGGGAGATCAGTAATCCCAGACTGGGGGGAGGGTTGGAAAGGCCCTCTGGAGATGCTCTGGTGCCACCCCCCTGCTCCATCCAGCAGGGTCACTCAGAGCAGTGGGTCCAGAACCCCATGTCCAGGAGGGTTTTGGAATATCTCCAGAGACGGAGACTCCACAACCTCTCATCTTTAGCAATGATTTGTCCTAACCTCCTACAATAAAAGCACTTTCTAGCAGATATCCCTTTCTACCTTCCCTGTCTACCACTCAATGGAAGAAGGGGGAAAACACAACAAAACCAAACAAATTCAAAACAAAACAAAACACCACCACAAGACCAACAAACAAACAAAAAAACCCCTTCCAAAATGTAGCAGAAAAAGACCCAAACCACAAGGAGGGAGGGAAATAAATTAGAGGTCAATATAAAGTTTGCCTAGGCAATGATATATGAGAGTAAAAAATAAGCACAGATGAAATTCTACACTTTAATTACCACACACTATTAAGCTAAAGAAAAGCTTCAGATAAATACAGAAATATTTGGCAGTCAGTCAAAAACATCTAACATTTCCAAGAGCTAGCTGAATCTTGCTAGGGTATTTCTCCCTTCCAAGACACTTCACCCCTCAGAATCTACACTGACTGACTTAGCCCCAACATCATGGCCATGCCTCCTCTCTTACATGCAGAAAGGAAACAATCTGATGTACCAGCAGACACTGTACCCTGAGCTAGAAATCAGGAAGTAAAACTCCTGCAGACTGTTCCATTTTTATCAGAGGCAGTCACACTACTCACATAGGAAGCAATTTGCTACAGATTAGCCATTTTGCTTCTGCAATAAGAGCCCCGGAAAAATAATTGCATTTGCAGTCATTCATAGTATTGCTTTTGGTTTTTTCCAGTTTGGAGACTGGTCTCAAAGAACTGTACTCCAACTACAGTATTATCAAGCCAATCCTAACAAGCACTGGGAGGAAGAGAGGAGCAGACAGCCCCACATTCCTGTATCAACGTGGTTTGTGTTTAGGCTATTACAAAACCCCTAAGAGAGTTGAGAGAAAGCCTGACATAGTTCTTGGGGAAAGGCTCTTTCAAACTCATGCAGAGCTGTAACAACAGAAGACCAGCTGTTGTGGGGATTCCCTGGTTGTAGACAAAAGCAGAGTAAGTGCTGCCAGAAGTATCTTCTGATACTCAGAAAGCTTTTCCTAAAAGCCACAATGTCTTCAAAAGCATACCATGCTCCTTGAGAATCCCTGCCACCTGGTCTCAAGTTTTTTCTAACTAGATCCTGAAGCATCACATCCTTAAGAGATATAATTCCTTCTCATTTGCAATCTGCCCCCACTGTTGTTACTAAACTAACAGAAAAGCACCACCAAAGTTCCAACCAAATCATTTTAGTTGTATGATGAGCCATATTTCCTAGAAGTTGGCAATGAATGTAACACAGGCACTAGGTCACAGCACCAGTTCAAATGAGCCCACAGCTAGTCCAGCACAGACCACTTGTGGCTGTACAGTGAAAGGAATGCCAACCCTGGACTACCCCATTTTCTTGTATCCCTTTACACCTCAGCGTAATCTGTGTGTTTACAAACTTCCCTGCACCAGAAGTTAAATTACCTACATGCTGTAAAGTAATTCCTATCTGCACCACAATTGCACCAGGCACAGAAGGTTGCTTAGACCCCTGATGGCCTCTGATGGTTGTGATAGATCTTAACTGGGTCTCCTGGCCAAGAGGCAGAGATGCATTTCTGAGGTCAGTACAAGCACCTCAGCAGACACTGGGCAGACACAGTTGTCCACTCACGTGACACCAACCCTAAAAAGAGACCACAATTTCCTTCCCTGCTTAACCTAAGATTTTGATTCGCACTAATAACAAAAGATGTTATGGATGCAGCTCTTATGCGTCTCATAGTTTGGTTTAGAGCCAGCTTTTCTGTGAACACATCTAATTTAATTTGTTATGCGTGGGTCCTACACACTGTATCTGGCAGTGCAGGGGCTGAGATCCCCACCCCAGCCCTCCAACTGCTCTCAAAACTTGGCAGTCCCTGTACACATGTGCTGGAACTACAATAAGCGAAGGGGCAGCAGAGTCAGTAGTCATGCAGGTGGTCATTATGGGAGTGAAGCATGACCTCTTTAACTAGAAAGAAGAAAATGCATCCAGGCACCATTTTCCAACTTAGTAGATAATTTTAGAAATACAAAAGGACTTTCCCAGAATAGATATTTGCTTTAACACCACTCCTGTATAACTACGGGACAATTTTGGTTCATAAAGAATGATTAAAGCACCAATTATTTTGACTAAACATGTAGTTGAAACCCTCAGGCTGCCATGGACTTTAAAGCCATTAATTCATTATTTAGCTGTCAGTGTGGAAAAATGTCACAAGCTTAAAGGTTTAGCAAACACTTTGCAATATTAAAGCAAATGGTCACATCTGAAATTTCAAACTGTTACACAATTTTATTTATTAGATAGTGCAGATTACCTTTTGTACACACATTGCTTGCAATGGATTCTAGAACAATTTCGTGTTGAATGGAATCTAATCATATTTTAAACTTAAATTTAAATAAAGAAAGAGCGAAAGACCCCCTCAAGAGCTTCTGGGAAATCATTTACAAAAATCTTTGAGGCTCAGGTAAAACAAGTTGTGCTGTGGGATTTGAAAGATCTGTGGAAGTGTAAGCTATAAAATCACTTCATCTTGGATGCTTAGAAAGGTGGTTTGGGAAAGAAACTCTGCTTTTTCAATGCCTCGGTGATATATGGCACTGACACTAATGGCTATAAAACCTTATTAGGGAGTGCTGTGAAACTCAAATATATGAGTTTCTTATGTGGAAAGATTTGAGTATTCACATTACAGTGGAAGAGAGGACATGTCCACGTTCATCTCCAGAAAGTGGATTGATTCTGGCAATCTATTCGGGTCTATACAAATATCTCAGCTCTCCAGGACTGCCACAGAGACAAGCAAACGGCACAGCACTCACTCCTCAAGCTCTGGCAAGACTTCCTGATGATTTGATACAAACTTAACTTTCACTCTATCTCAGTTGTGTGGCCTTGAAAATAAAGCAATGTCACAAGCTGCATGCTGGGTACTGCAAACGTCAGCAACAATGCAAGAACAGCAAATCATTTACACGTCAGGTTAATTTAGAATTAAACTTCACATCATGTAAAGCTAAGTGCTGGCTGCAAATTAGCAGACACAACACTTCAGAAGTGATCTTAACAAGGCCCTGAATGGTCTCCTCCCTGAAGCAAAGAAGGGCACTGAGTAACAAATCCCATTTAGACCCTGACCTGTTGGGTTTGGGGAGCCCACCCGCAAGGGCTTCAGGCTTTGATGTGTTGCAGCCCAGCACCCTTGGCAGAGCTGCAGAAAGCCTTGTTGGAGTTTCCCATCCTGAGGTTCAGGAGCTGCATTCAAGCTCAGGGTTTTGCCCTCACTCCTCACCTGAGCTGTGTGGCAGGTTTGCCTGTGCCTTGCTGGCCCAACCTGCTGCCTTGATTTCCCTGCTTGGCTTCAGCCATAGCTCATGACTAGAGCATGCCTGACAATCCCTGCCCTGTTAGATGACCCCAGTCACCATCAGTGCTCCTCCTTTGCTCAAGTACAGTGGGTCTGCATCACTGGACACTGAGGGTGTTGCTGTGCTGGCCTTGCCTGGTATCACCCTCACAGCTGGATGCTCCTTCCCATTTTTGCCAACAAGGAATCATCCTGCCTTTAACTGCACATAACATGGTCATTTTAAGGTGTGGAACTTTGTTCAAGACAGTGACCTAAGCCTGCATTTTCCACCCAATCACATCACAATTCCTGCTACATTCCTCAGTTTCATCTCTGTGGCAAAAGGGACTGTGTGTTATTGCTGAAGCCCCCCAGCCAGTGTACAATCACTTTTTAACTTAAGGTTAAAAAATTAGTTTACAGTGAAATTAGATACTGTGTGCTTCTTAGGGAATCAGAGCCAAGGAAAAACCATTTTTTAATGTCATCTCCAAAGCAAAGAAAATGCTGTGAGCAATATTGTGTTAAAAATTTAAGTCCTGGAAAAACAAAAGCCTTAAAAATGCAAGATGTTACTAACATCAATTGGAGAAAACAACTTAAAAATATTTAACAGGTTCTTGGTTTTCCATTTAGATAGAGAAAAGAAGATTGTAAATACAATTTTGTTTCTCAACAAAAAGCAGCTAAATTATCTTCAAAATATTATTTTCTCTTTTTCTTGGTGTTTTCTTAACTGTAATGGAAGTTTAAATCTTGACTAGAGACAGACATCAGATATTGAAATTGCTTATATCTGGAAATGTAAGCAAAGATAGCAGAAAAATGTATATAAGCAAAGTTAATCGCATGCTTGTTTTGCAAAATACTTTCCAGCATATTTAAGGAATACTAAACAGATCTTCTGGTCTTATTAGTAAAAGTCCTCCAGAAATACACATTATAAAGGCTCAATATTGACAGGGAGCAATGTATCAGTAGTTCAGCCTCTTAGCACTGAGATTTCATGTACATCGGCAGTATTTAGTCTTTCCAAGAATTCCAGACATTCCTCTTCTACAAAGCCACGCTGAAAGCCGTGGGTTCCTGTTTGCTGTTACTTATACAGGAGGTTCCTTTTGCATTAAACAAAATACAAAGGGAGCCAAATTTAGACAGTTTAGGCAGCAGTGAAAGCACAGTTCTGTCCAAAGTTTCTAAAACTACAATCACTACTGAGGAGAACAGCAAATAATCAAAAAGTTTTGTAAATTGCATGCTTTCTTTAAAACTAAGTCTTTAATGCTTTTGAAAGTCTTACAAATGCAAAATTTTGTCACCAGCTTTTCCTTCTTTCTGTGGAACCGAGAATTTTTCAGATTCTTAACTTGCTTGCTCAAGAGCTATGATAAGTACAAAGCTTCATTCAAAGGTCTGCCTTAGTAATCTTAATGCTGAAAGGGACTGACTTGCTAGTAAATTATAATACAGAAATTACTTCCCAAAAAATGAGCCTGTGAGATCAGCTGCAGGCTTAAAGACAGAATGTCTGACACCTCTGTGTTGTGTATTCACAGGATCTAAAATAATGACACTAACTTCCTCTATTAGTTGCTATTACAGAACCAGAATCAAATAGCAGTGAATGATAAGAAATGGAAACCACTATAAATTTTAGGACACCTGTCACTGTTTACATATCAAATTTTATCAGTGGCCTGGTCTCCTGATAAATCCAACACCAAATAAACAACTTCATGCACATTAACAGAGGCAAACAGGCCTAAAGGTAATGCTCCAGTATATGAAGAAAAAAAAAAAAATTAAAAAATCAGAGTTCTGTGAGCAGAGGAATCAAGACAGGCTGGCCTCACGGAGTTTTATGTTTTATGACTGGGATTTTCTAGTACCCAACAAGGTGTGACTTCCACCTGAAGTTTTTTTTCTAATAGTTATGGCATCAGTAATGTCTCCATTCTGCAAAGATGCTCCCATCATAAGCTCTTTTCAGCAGGAGCATTAAAGGGATTTTTCCTCTATCCAGATACTTGGGTAGAAATGTGCACAAAATTATTTTGATGCCTCTAGCTTTTTTATCAAACAACATAGCTGAAGTTAGGCAAATGCTTAAAAAGTTAACACTCAACAACAGATAGTTGCAGGGAAAGAAAAAGGTGCTAAGTTTTATTTCCTCTGAAGTCACTCTAAGCTAGAGCAGGGAAAGGTTTTGCTGTTTTCTTCTATTAATCTCAGATTTTTCCCAAAGAGAAGTACTTAAACTGGTATTGAGAGATAGCTCTATGATCCTAGGATCTCAGCCTCTGCATCCAGCTGAAAACACTGGGCCATACTCAAGTTCCAGCTCTAGTGATGTGGCAGAGGGCTGTCTCCTTCAGTGCACCTCTCACAAACTCACTTTTTCAAGCTGCCTTCTGCAGACCTCGATGAAAGCCCAAGCTGACAGAACACAGATAAAAAAAGGCAAAACCAAGGAAAGAGCCATGCAGCATCACGAGCCTTGCAAAACTACCTCAGGCAGCAGGTCGGCCAAGGGACTGGAGTTACTTAGGCCTTCAGGGCTGCCCCTGTTTGGAAACAGCTTCAGCAACCTCTGGAATAAGCCCTGCTCCTCATAGGCCAGATTTGCTGTTCAACCCTACAGAGAAGCTCTCCCAGCCTATCTTTTGCTCATGTTGAGTAGTCTGAAGCAATGTTTGGTTTATTTATCTACTTTGGATGAGAACCAATCCCAAGGCTCTCAGCGCACTGCTAATTAATTCCTTTCCCATGAGAAGAAAATGATTTCTTTCCTTATTTTTAACAGCCTTCAAACAATGTGAGGGTCTTTCTGGCTGCAAGGTAATTACAGAGCTGCTGCTCACCTAAATCCTCTCACTATTTGCACAGAACATTTTTAGTATGCACTACATCCTTGTCTTCCTTTAAATGTTTCTGTAATTAAAGGCAATGCTGCCAAAAAGATGTTCCAAGTTGAATAAAAAAATACTTATTTGCATGAGTAAACTGGGTAATTACTTGAGCATTCTCACACAATTTTTTTTCCCCATAAGTTATGTTTAGGCATAGAGAAAGTCAACATCTACTCAGGCACAGAGAGGAAAAAAATAAGTCGGTGTTAAAGCACAACTTGGTACATAATTCCACATTTGCTTTTTTCCCTGAGAAAAATGAGATCCGTTGTAAACACACATCCCAGCACGTGCAGACAGTTACTGCAGGATTGCAGCTCAGCTGCTGGTACAGCTGAAAACATGCTCACGTGCAGATGTGCTCTTTGAATAAAAATCAAGTGAACAGATTCAGACTGTGCCATTAAGCCACTCACCAGCCCCAACAAGAACTCCTGGTGCTATTATGGTCTGTAGCTTCCACTGTAGCACTTCAGAGATACGGGGAAACTGCCTGTAGTTCTACAAGCAAACAACTCTGCAGGCTGGTGTTATCAAAACAGTCAAACAGCTTCATCTCCTTCTGTCACAATGACTTATCATGAATTATTCAGCTATGTTTTGATTTAGAGAAATCCAAACTGGGACAGGGAAGCAGAGAGAGAAGACAAGGGCTTCTGTTACACAAGTATTAGTTGGAAGAGTAATAGTGCCCTTCCCATTCCATGGAAAGATACCTGCTTCTTTTACACACCCTAGGTCAAGTCCATAACACAAAAGAAAAGTGAAAACAGGTGATTCTGTGATGCAAGCCAGAAGTTTTATAGACTCCTTGACATTTGATCATGTTTTCATGAGTAACTTCAAATGAGTCATTTCATCCTTCCACCTGGTTTCCAGACTCTTCATCCCCCACTTCACTTGCTCAAGGAGCTCTTCTCGTTCATCTGAATGTTGTGGGTATTAATTGGCAATGAATTTCCTTTCCACTGCTTTTCCTTCTGTGTTTTCTCGGTGGTCCTTCATCTAAGTCCATTCAAAGCCAGTTCTGCTTGCCAGGTACTCAATGCCCCTGAGCTGTGTTACATCACCCACAAGTGCAAATAGTTTGCAGTGATTTCTCTTGGCCCAACTTTAATAAGAATTCTGTGGTGATTCTGTGTTGGATTTTAGTGTTTGGGTTACTCACATTACTATAAAGCTGCATATGGGTCACAAAACAACCCCTGAGCCTGATTCTTGACTTTTATATGACAAGTTCTTCACTGAGATGACTCCTGCCATACCTGAACTCAGCTGCAAAGTACCCTATCGAAGCCCTTCTATGGTAAATATTGATGGTAAACGTTTGTTTCTGTTGTAAAAGTCAATGATACAGTAGGATGTGGAGGCACATACCTTCTCCTTTCCATACTTTTGCTCAAGTACATCAAAGAAAGCTTTTTTCTTCCAAAAGTCTACACCTATCTGCTGGTCAGAGCAACGTGAGACATCTTGGAGCAATACAGAAAAAAGATATTACAGAAATACAGAAGGCAAAGAGAGTCAAGTTTTGTCTGAGTTAAGTGGAAACAAAGAAACATTAACAAAACAAAAACCAACCAAACCACCACCATAATTTTTCTTCAACAATAAGCTTAACACTGCTTAAAATTCCAAGAGAACTGTACTGTGAGACGACAAAAAAAAAAAGAAATAGGGAATAGAGGTGACAGTTTGAGCAGCATCTTTCCAGAAGACAATAAGAGGTTTAAACCTGTGATCACATCAGTATTGTTTGTTAAAAATCAGGTAGCACATCAAGAAGGTCTGGTGCTTTACCTGAGAGATCTCTGTGCAGACTCTTTTAGCCAGTACTTCATATGTCTTATAAAAATCACATACAGTTTGCTAATACTACATAACAAAAGAAAAACAAATGCAGAAACCTGGTTCCCCTTAGATTGTTATCTGTATTAAATAATGGCCAAATGCTCTGCTGGCTTAATTCCATTAAGTTCAATGGAGTTATGCCAGGAAAGAATTTGGTCCTAAGCATTTAATGAGCCTGTTACTTGAAAGATTAGGGGTCAGATCCTCCTCTGGTAAAAGCTGGTATAATTTTATTGCCTTCCGTGGAACTATGCCAACTCAAAATAGCTGAGGATTTAGACTCACAAGTTACTTTTGCCCTAACAAGTATATGAGTAACATATATGAGGATATGTTCAACTTGTCAATTATTCTTGTGAAGATCAAGCCTGGCCTACAAGCCTTGCTCTCCAAAAAAGCCCAAGTGGTAATGTCATTGGTTCTTATGTATCAGTTTAACACCACAGGATTCTCTTTCTCCTCTCCTAAGCTTTCAAGTAAGGATTCTGCCAGATTTATACTTTCAAGTCATATTTACTTTGGTTCTTATTATCACAACATCACATAAATGCAAAAATTATTTCATGTCACTCTGAAATATGTAGAAGTTATTTTTACAGTTTACATCTATAAATCTTTGCTTTCTTTAAGAGAGTATCACCCTGCCTCACAACCACACTGGCAAGCAAAGCTAACACAGCTCACTCTCACTGGCTGATGAGGGGTTATTATTCTGCATGCAATGACATTCAAACCCACTCTTCTGCTCCTTTTTTTCCATACTTTCTTCCATCTGAGCTGTCTGATTTAATCCAATGACAACTGTATGACAATTTCTGATCCTCCTGAAGTGCTGGAGAGCAAAGAGCTGGCCTATCAAGCTAATGAAAATCAGCTAAGCTCCATTACAGCTCACTTAGTCCTCAAAATCTACCCTGTTAAAAAGGAATACAATAATTCTTTAACTAAACTATATCACATATTTTGGACAACATCATGTAAGTAACACTCTTGAGCACTTTAATGGGACTGAAGTTACGACTAGTTCCTCTGCCACATTTCTGGTTTGGGGTGAATCCTAGGCAAACAACAAGTGGAGTAATTTCAAGAGAAGAACAGCAATAGAACAGCATTAGGAACACTTGAGAAATTCCTCAGTAACTGAGAGGAAATACACTGACATCACATAACTAGAGTTAAAAGATTCACTATTTGGACAGAGCATAAAGTTCTAGACACAATATATTGTAGTGGTTGGTTGAGAACATCTCATATAATCATTTTAATCACTCCAAAATATGCTGATGGAAACTGGATAAAAATTGTCATATGGTCTTGACTTAATTGAAGATTTTTTCTGAAATGTCTGAAGGAAGTATGCAAACTGTGCATTTATGTAATAGGAATGGTTAGCAATACAGCATTAGGGCACTCTAGGGCATGTTTTATTGGTTCATTAAATCTTGCCTCAGGTGTGTTCTACCACTCGAGGCAAGTATTAATGGACCAATAAAAAAGACCCTGGGGTGTTTTAATGCTATAATACTATGGCTGTCTACATTTAAATTAATTTTTTAAATAGGTTTTAAAAATAATTTTCCTTCATATTTAATATATCCTTCCACTATTTAAAAGTTTGCACTAGAAAGATGAAATGGCTAGAAAACAAAGACAAAAAAAGTCTGTTGTCTAATGAAGCTCCAAGTACTTTCTGAACAGTAAAAATGCCTCTTCTACTTCAAATGCCTCCCCAGTTTTCAGACTCTCTCTTGGTTTGTGATTTGCTCATATCAGAAAACCACTGTGAAAGGGACTTATGGAGATCTGATCAATTTTTAAGAAATCATTATAACCTCCAGTGAGGCTCCAGAGTTGGCAGTAGAGACTGGTTAAATTATCAGTAAGCAGAAAGGCCAAGCTGCTAGGTCACCTCAGCCTACAAAGAAATTGGTACCGTTGCTATTCTAGTGCATGAAAACTAACAACTCCAGGACTGGATGCATCTTCAAGTTGATTTCTACATCCAGAGGCAGAAGTATATTCCAAGCAATGACCAAGATGCTTTATGCAATCCATATGTAAATACCCAGGCACTGATACACAGTTATTACAACACTCTACAAGGTATCATCATTGCTTATTGCAGAAGAATTTTTTTCTGAAAGGAAACGCAGGAGCACAACTGCCTTTTTTCCTTTAATTCAGCTCAGTAAATCCACCAGGAGATCCCACCTAGAGCTGTATTTCTAGTGCAACCACTTGAATTCACATTAGATTTATCTCACCCTATAAAAGCACAATTCATTAAACAGACTGATAAAACTGGTCTGTTTAAACTAAGGCAATTTTATCACAGTCATTTCAATTATTTAACAGTGCTTTCTTAAATCAGTACTTAAAGCTTTCCTTTGACAAGTATTCTTTTAAATAAATGAGCTGTAATTTAAAACAATGAGAAAATAATGACCCAGAACAATATATACAATTAGGGAGATATTTTCCAAATATAAATGCTCAGTATTTTTTAAAAGTGATACACAATGTCTCAGGCAGTGAACACTTACACATTGGTTTTCACAGTTGATAGTGGGATCACCTAAAGAACTCTAAGCCCAAAGAATAACTCCTACACCCAAATTTTGACAAGGTTTCACCACAAGGACACTGTTGGACAGCTTAAGATTGTTCAATCCCCTGTGTCCAATTCTCAGCACAGGATGAAAATTATCGAACATTATGCTGTTGCCATGAAGGCTTGTAAAACAAATTCTAGATCTTCACAGGACACAAGCCACATACCTAATCCACCCAATTCCACAACAAGGACAAGAAAATGAAACATGTATTTCAGTTGTAAAGCTACCTGCAATAAAAGTAAGGTCCAGGTCAGTTGTACTCACTCCTTATTCAAACAACTGCCTATACTGAATTCACTACCACGCACACCCACAGTGAAGTGCTCAATCAAGTTTCAGCCACAAAAGAAAGCTGTTGCACAATTTCCATCCTAAATAAGCTTACAGACTTTTTAAATTAAGTAGTTTCCTATCAGATACCTCCTTTGAGCTAGTTATGTACAGCTAAGCATTCAGCATGCTGTAGCAGTTCAGATTTAAGCTTTCCTTGTCAAAATAAGAACAATTTGCCTTCAGGTTCCTTCAAAGGGAACAAGAGCCCTGATAAATAATATACAGTGATACATTAGTGTGGTACTTGGGTACACAGAATTGCTTCCACTTGACCCTACTTGTTCACATATTCCTGTAATCATCTTGAAGTTGATCATCATTCTACAACTTTGTGTAGCCTAGTTCTGAAAAACAGTGAGTGCTATTCAGCCCCCAGAAGATCACGCAGGTAACACTCAAACTTCGTAATACATAAACATCTGCTTGCACCAAGCTCAGATTTTAAACTAAGGCAAAATTGGGCCTTAATGCTAGAACAGAAGCTTGCTTTCCTGGAAGCAAATTAGCGGAATCATCTCTACACTTGGTCATGTAACAGTATTCTATGTATTGTAACAGTACTACCCCCTGCACCCACTACTAAACCGCTACCCATCCGAGGAGCGAGGCTGGCAGAACTGACCCCACTGACATTCAAGCCATCACTGTTGTGACACTGACAGGTATGAAGGTGGACTGCTGCTATCACTGATGTCTTTTTAGGTTTATGAGAAATAATAACCGTTTGGCATAAATGAATTCCCAGATTTGCAGGTTTTTCAGCTGCAGTCATTCTGAACATAAGTTTGCAACTCCTTTTCAAACCACAAAGTTTCTAAAATTAACTAGATGCGCAGAACTAGTGCTCAGATTAAAAAGAAAGAATATTAGAGTGCTTTACCTTATACATACCATTCCTGTACCATCAGTTGCTGCCATACAGCATTTGAAAGATGAACAGGTTTATGCACCAGCTATGTGGATCTCCTGGGCAGTGTAACTACGTACAGTGTTAGTGTAAGAACAGTGTGCACACACAAAAATATACACGCACTAAGGATTAGTTATAGAGGAGCTAACAAAAAGACAGTGCCTCCTGGGTTTACTGAGCAAATGTAATTTCTATAATGAACCTTTTTTTTAATCTCTGATAGTTTTAGACCGAGGCTATAATGTAGAAGTTTTTGTAGGAGAAAGTAGTACAGTGGCAATACCATGAAGGGAAGAATTCATCCCAAAGAAATGAATATTAAATAGTCAGACATCAAAAGAAAGCACACAATTGTTGCTTGGAGAAGGGGGGTTGGGGAGGGGAAGGCTGCATGGTTTTCAATACTCATCAGTAGCCACAGAACAACACAGAACCACCATTAGAGTTTACTGATGATAACTTGATATGCTTCAGTTAGTATTCCAGAGCCAGCCCTCCCATAGTAATGGTGATTATTACTCTCTCTAGCTGTAAGGCAGCTAGAGGCTCACTGTGTCTACCCCTTTCTCATCATTTTAAAAAGATTAATCTTTAGACAATGATCTGCTGATACCATTAATCTTAGTCTTGAACTTCTTTGTTTTTCTTGCCTGGTAATGAGCAGTACCACAAAATGTGCCTTGTCTTCAAAAACAACAGGGACCTGATTTGTTGGGATTCTGCACTTTGAGTAATTTTTCACAGCATCACAATGCTGCTGTCAAACAGCAGCCTAGGTGAGACAGCCTTATTCTCTACAGCACTGCCCCGTTTTTATACTGACCAACTCCACTTATGTTAATGCAATCATAGGTACTGCCAGAATAGAAAACTAGAGCATCAGGGTTTCATGTGCACCCCATAACACAGATGGTTGTGCAGGTTCACAGTGTGTCAGAAACATACCAGTCCTCTTCTTTGTGTTACAGACAAAGTGAGGATCCTCTTCTGACAAGGGGTAATAAGTTTTTGTAGAATCACTCCTCAAAGAACTACTACTACTCCAGAACTCACCTCTCTATCAAACTTCTGTCACTCCTACCATTTCATTTGCCTTGCTTTTTAATCTTTGCTAGAACAAAAAGAGCATTCCTCGCTCCACAAAACATTGACAAGTAATTTGTCTGCATCTTCCAGGTAAAAAATGTTATTTAAAAATCTTATCTTTAGCAGAAATTTAAACCCACTAAAAATTGAAAAGTTTATTCATCAAGTATACTTTTTTCCATATAGATAATTTTCCATTAAAATGTTAGCCAAGAGCAGAATCTGTACCAAATTTGCCCAACAATCTCCATCCTGCAGAAAGTTAATTCTGTACTGTATGTGTAGCCCATAGTCTACATATGTTCAGTTATGTCTGCTCTAATGAAAAACAAAAACCAGTTTTCCATGGTCTCTGAATTGTCAGTGTTTTGGGGTAAGAGTTTCCATGCTAAGTCTTTACCCACAGTCAAAAGATTTTAACATTTGCCTAAATTCCCTTCAGATATTTATTATTTGTGGTCAAAAGATTTTAACATTTGCCTAAATTCCCTTCAGATATTTATTATTTGTGGTAAAGCAAGATAAAAAAGCCCAAAACATTCTAGACTGGTAACAGGAAAACCTAACTATATTTCTGACCACAGCTAAAACGATTGAAGCTGAGAATGTT
This sequence comes from Chloroceryle aenea, assembly GCA_013399075.1. Taxonomy (NCBI): domain Eukaryota; kingdom Metazoa; phylum Chordata; class Aves; order Coraciiformes; family Cerylidae; genus Chloroceryle; species Chloroceryle aenea. The sequence continues at coordinate 221,419 of VWZY01008971.1, forward strand.
TAAACCACATGAAGGGATAAATTTACCTATGCATAGATATTTCCAACTCAGTTGCAACAATTTGCAAGGAACACAAATAATTCCAAGCCATGAGGAAGAGAGCAACGGAAAAACAAAGCAAGAAAAAGTCCAAACTGCTGTAGTAGTCTAGTTAAATAATGAGACACCACTTCTGCATGGACAAAGCAACAATAATTCAGCTGTTTTGAGAACATCTTACCCCAATATGCTCATTTTTGCTCTGTAAAACATAAAGCTACCTTATCATAGGATACAATGGAATAATACAGGATATATAGTTCTTGCCTTTTTCTTCCTTTCTTGGCATCGTCATTTTCAGCACCAGAATATTTGTATGGTATTTAATTGATTCATAACATATTGTATGAAAATAAAGTCTCTTCAGAAGGTACTTTCAAGGCTTTTAATCAAAAGCATCCAACCCTGAAAAGCCTCACATAGATATCTAAGTTCCCATCAGTGGAGCTTCTTGAATGAATACAATGAAGCTTGCATGACTCTTTAGAGTTTAGTGGCCTAGAAGAATTCAGATGGAAGAAACGAAACAAGATGAAAGCAAAGAAGAAACAAAGTAGAAGCATTAAAAAAAAGGTACAAATAAAAACCAAACCAAAACATCACCAAAAGAACCCTCAGATGGCAACAGGGGAAACATGAAAAAACCCCAAACCAAACAATGAGCTACTCCACTGCAGCAAAGGAGCTATCCAGCAAAAATCTGACCAAAGACCTTGTTTCCAAGTCTTGTTTTTATTTTTAGACCCTGCTAAAACATCTCCAAAATATGCAAGCAATGACTTTGAAAAGCTGTAATTGTGATATTAAATTTTATTGAAATTTCCTGGGCACTGATTTGTGTACAGGCCCTTATACCAAGTTCCCACGAAGCCGTAAAACGTTTAAAATACTGTCTGTGCAAATGCAAAATTTATGAATTCACACATCTCTGGTTGATTTATGTGAAATAATAATGCACTATTTAATGCTTAAACATGGCTAGAAGCAATGCTAGGCTATCAAGATGTACAATGAAATAATAGATTTATAAGACGGATAACCTTCCTGCCTAGAGAAGCTTGTTTAAAGGTGTTGTACAGATATATTAAACTATATGTAATTTTATACTAACTTAATGCTGTAGGCCTATACTGCAAGCAGTAAAAGATTACTGCCACAGTATTTGCAATAATAAAATGATCTGGCTATTCAACATAAGGTATCAGAGGAGTGAAAAAAAAACCCCAACTCTTTACAATTTCAAACTTTTTACTCCTCTTTTGATTTAATTTAAACATTTAGCTGCTATCTTTCCATTTCACAGCTCACTGTCATCAACTCTCATCTGATTTATCAAAATTGGTTTTGTTTCATCCTCCAAGGGCAAGATTCTGTCTTTCTCTCTGACACTAAATAACCACATATTCAATGATTTCCACATTGAAATAAAAGGGATTTTATGTCAGACATGGTGGCTTCCTCAGGAGCAGACTTCTGCTGAGGCAGAAACTTCCACCATGACCTTGCTGTGAGTGGTAGTTCCATCAGCTAGGTAGCTAGCAAGGCACACAAAGGGAGCAGGATCTAGCCCTTAAGTAGTCCAGCATCACGCAGTATTACAAATGGGCTCACACTGCTGACTGGTATTAGCTAGACTACTTGCAAAAGACAATGTGAAAAACAAGCCACTTAGTAGCACATATTTAAGAACTTGGATTATGAATTCAGGAGGAATCCTCTCCCATGCTGGAGCAGCAGGCATGGACCCTCCACAGAACATCCTCCCACACTGACGTTACTTTTTGTCAGAAGAGTTTCTAGATTGGTTGTTTGGTAGTTGCTTTTTTAAATTTAGTACTAAGCAAAAGGCTCTCTTAGGCAACCTTCACAGTATAGGGGTATTTTTACAGAAATTTGGTACAGGATTCTATCCTTGGAAAGAAACTTGCATTAGAACCCAACAACAATGCAATCTTAATGTGAATTAATAAAGAATATAGAAGCTATACAGCCAGATTGTTTTTTTAAAATGATTTGAGGTAACAGTGTTTCCAAGATCTCTTTCTCCAAGGAAAGAGGGAAGCAAAGTCAGTGCAGAGATTCTCCCTAACTCGGTGGCTATAGTGGGCACACTATTACACACTCCTGTTATCCTCTGAGCTTGCAAAACTCTTACCTCCTATGTGAGAGAGGAGGAAGAGCCTCTCTATTCTCTGGTGCCAGTGAGGAGGGGACAATTGATTTTGGCTTACATTAAATTGTTCTTTGATGATGTTCTACATTTTCAAAGTATCCTAGAGACTTCCAACTAAACCTTTTAACACCCTAATGAGACAAGGGAATTGCTGTTCTGCCTCCTTGTAAATGAAGGAACTGAAAAGACAGATATCGCAGGCAATGCATTTAAAACCATTTGCTAAATTTGAGTAATTCAGGATCTGAATTCTCATTTTGGGACTCCCAAAGCATAACTTTGAAAGGTAATCAGTACCCACTGCTCTGAGCTCAACAGGAGCTGAGATCATTCAACTCCTGTAGAAAGAAGAAAAAAAAACCCACAAAAACCAATTCACACTGAAGACCTCTCAATGCAGGCATGCAAGAAGCAGAGCACACAGAACAGTGGCCCTTTTGAACATATTTTCCTGAGTTACTGGCTTATTAAAAAAAAATACCAACAAACTGCTAGCCACTCTAATTAACAGCACAGAAAGTGAAGTACATACTGTGTTTGAGCATGTAAATCATCTGTCTGCATGTTGCATAACTACTGTAAGTTTCTGATTCCATTATTAATCACAGTTGCCCATTTTAAATAGAAAAGCAAAACTCACACAGCCATAAATACTCTGCTTTACCTGCTCTTTTTTTCTTTATTTACTCCATTCTTAGCAGTGGTTAGTATATGACAAACATTCTATGAGGAGAAGTTTGTTTTGTGCTAATGACACTTTTAATAGCCTTTTAAGCCCAGATGGAGAGTGTAGACAGTTTTATATCCATTTAGGTGTTGAGCCTTCTTTCTCACCAGCAAAACTGCTTTTGAAAAGTTCAGAAAGAAATTAAGTCCAAACTATATGGTACGTTACTTCCACAAATGTTAGCCAAAGCTGAAGAATATTTCCTGCATTTTCAGAACCTGAGCAAATACTATTTTAAGCCAGTATGGTACTGAGAGTTTACGGCCAAGTGCGCTGCCAACAGGATGGTGAAGGGAGATGATGGTTACAGAGGCTTCAGGAATCTCAGGTGAAAATTCATTCCACAGCACCCCACTCAGGAATAAAGCAACTTGAAAAAGAGAAGCAGAGTAACCTCCACTGTGAACACAGCTGGTATCTCCATAGTTAATCTCTGTAAATCCAGTCACCTTTAACTTCTCCAGTAAATACTGGTAACTTGGACTCTAAATCCTCCAATCCCTACATTTGCAAAAATGGCAGACAAAAGAGTTACAACCAGAGTTTCACAACTCACAAGTAGAAATACAAAACTAACTCTATATTAACAGATGTATATTTAACAAACACTGTTACAGGCATTTAGAGCAGAATTCTCTCTTCCATTAACTAGACATTAGCCACAAAGACTTGATGCAGGATACACAATGAAACTTGCCTTAGGTAACCACAGGAGGACCAAAAAAATCCACTAGCTTCATCCAAGGTCATTTTTAAATAATTTGTAACAAAATTACTATGAAAACTTCCAAAGTAGATAATAAGTTATTCCATATGGGCATACTCTCTGAGGAAGAGAAGAATTATATAATACCAAATAATAAACTTGGATATAATACAGCCCCACAAATAAAGGGACTTCTACATCTTATCATGCTCTCTACTTTCATAATATCCAGCTAATAAAATATTAGATTTGTTCACCATTAGAAGCACAGAACTTGTCTGCAAGCCTATTGTGGATTCTCTTCAATGAACAACCAAACCCACTGTAAAACACTCTAAATGTAACAGAAGAGTAAAAATGTGAATGAAACATGGCATTAGAAGATGAGAAACATTTCGGTTTAGATGCTGAAAATATCCTGCAAAAGCCAAATATAGCTTGCAAACAGGAACACTAACTCCATCAGCTGAGTACACCTTGGCATACAGTTGAGCAGATGCCATCTCAACACTGTAAAGAAGTCAGTGTAGCTATGAACTAAATGTTACAGTACATATCACGTGTTTATTTAGCTGCATTTATTCTTGCTTAATCTTTTTCCCAAAAATTGTATTCCTGAGTCAGAACACATCACACATCAAATTCTAAAAATAACAATCCAAAAAAACAAAATACACCCAAACACAAAAAGCAAATTCTGATCTTTGGTCCCGTGTAAATCCAACCTTTTTGTCAGTTTGAGCCATTTCTAGTTACGTCCTCCAAACTGGTTTGAGTCCCACATGTATAACTTAAAAAAATTAGCTGAACTTTCTAAGAAAATGCTCCATTAGGCTGTGACTAAGCATGTAAAGTTTCAGAGCCCAGGAGGGAATTTTCTGCAAAATTACAAGCAATTGAACATTTCCACTACAATTAATCGTGTGCCCTAGGAAATGTACATCTCAGACAATTAAATTTTCTCCTGCTTATGCTCAGTACAGCATTTTCAATTGGTCATAACCTTTCCTCGACTCCATTTTCTTCAAGTGGATGGTCCTCCTAAGAGTGTGTCTCTGTCACTTCATAGTGTTCTATCTATCAGTGTGTTTAACATTTTTACAACTATGTGCTTAAAGCTATAATTCTGCAGTCATGTTTGAGGACATAAGAGCAATTTTATTCCCCTGAATGCCAGGCGTTACAGCTCCAGCTGACCACAGAAAATGGAGATGGAAGACCTAGTCAGTACAACTGAAAAATTCTATTTCTCTTCACATAAATTCATAATTTTGATTTACCACGAATAATATCAGATTTGAATGACAAAGCCTCTGTCCAGAATTCATGGAATCTGGTATGTTTTGAGGTAATGAATGCAATGGCAGAATTTTAGCAGCCAACAACCTGCTCTATCTGCTTTCAGTTCAGAGATGAAATAGCAGTTGAGTCAAATTATACATTTCAGTGCTGATCACCTCTTACCATCACCAGCAGTTTTCAATTTGCTGAGGAAAAGTAGTAAACAGAAGCCCGAAAACAAAATAAAAAACATAAGACATCTTGACATAAGACATTAAAGCACTGCAGTGTCATCCAAAACGTGGAGCACTGCTGTCCTGAGGGCGCAATGCGTAAGGGCTTCTGCAACACATCTCAGACCAAACTGGCCTTCTGACAAGTGAATAATCCCAGGAACACAATGAAACTCAACAAGTAAGGACCAGTTCAAAGCTGATTATTTTTTTTTTAAACAGTTACCTTGGTATTCAGGCAGTAGCATTACTTAAGGTGCAGATTAAAGCTAGGAAGTTTGCTAAATACTCCAGCATGGCATGTTTCACTTCCCAGGTGCCAGAAGCACTTTGCAGAGAGTCTTGGGGTACCAGAGGAAAAATGAGTAAAGAAATAATACAGTATCCATCTGCCTAACTGCATGTCACATCCTCCCCCACCATGGGAAAGAGTGACCTATGAATTCATTCTCCCTCTGCTCTTTTACTTGCACAGAGGTGCTGTAACCACCTCAGCAGCTGATAGAAGCCAGAGAAGTACACCCAGCAGTGTTCTGCCTGCCAGTCTCCTCACAACTGCAGGAACAGGATGGAGGTTCCCTGTGCTGAAACCCAAGCAAAGAAAATGAGATCGCAGTAGCTTTTAAAAATAATCTTGTGTGCTGTGGGAAAATAGAATTCTTGTCCCTTTCCAATCAATGAAACACAGTATCTGTAATTATCTGCGAAAAGGTTTCTCTGCAGCAAAGAGGAATTGTTTCTGGGAGCAAAATTCCCATGCTTAAAGCTCCTTAACTGTGTCAGTAGCTCTCGAGTACTTTCCATTCCCTGCAATCTAGAAAACCTCTGGATGAACAGAGTAGTTGTGTAGTAAAATTGCACTAATACATGCCCTGAATGACTCAACCTATTGACTTCACCTTTTTTTATTCACTAGACTTTTCAAAGACACTATTACTGAAAGGGATATTATTTTAGCAGTGCATAAACAGTGTGGATGTAAGCTCTTACCATGCAAAGCAATCAAGTTAACAAGCCAATATTAAGATACTTCCCCCCTCCCCCAAATGCAGAACACAATAAGCTTAAAGTGATTTACAAGGTGTTAATAAACCCTAAGGTAAATAAAGAGCTTTACAGTTGCAAAGGAGCCCTGAGATAGCCAGGTAGTCTTAGATTCACAGGTAGTTACAATATAGGAATAAGACAAAGGCAAAAAAGTTTTTAAGTGCAGTCTGAGAAGTGGCTGCTATAGTGAGATGGTTCCCTCTTCTGGCCAAAACTGGAGGAGATGATATTCTCATTTTACTCATTTAATTGAAATTGGATAATCTGGAGAATTCAAAATAAAAACATCAGTCTAATTTTAATTTACAACAAATTTATCTAAACATTTTTACATATCTTTTCAGAAATCACTCCAAGGACGTAGCAATTTTCAGAAAAGGCTTTAGTGAAAGTCATTTATCTGGTCTGAGGAACTTCATGTTTAGATTATTGAAAAGCAAATGTTAGCATAGGTGTCAGAAACACGTGTCCAACTCACTGATCTTGTGATGAATATGCTTTCTTCAAAACAAGCTAAAAAACAAAGCTAAACCGAAAGATTATTTAATAGCATGTATCAAAAATAACCCCAGAAGTCATTCCCTTGTTGACCCTGACTAGCCTTGGGATTTCCACCAGTGCTCCAATCCAAACACCTGCTGGTATGAACAGCAATGCAAGCTCAACAATGAAAAAAGGGAAAAAAAAAATGAAAAGGCCCCAAACCAGAATGTCTCCTTTCTACATATTGCACCTGAGAACCAAACTACACCACTAACAGTACAAGTGCTCATTCAAGAGCACAGATTATCTTTTTACCACAAGGTAAACACAGAAATAATTTAATATATGAATTCGTACTGAGAAGTCAGGAAATCCAAAGCTGAATTGAAAGAACGACTCCTAGGGCAATCCATAAAAATATTTAAATTAATAATATAATTATAAAGTTGAATATATAATTGTCTAGTTGTATATGGTCAGAGGCTATTTCCTCATTCAAGGAAATATGATCAGAAAAATAAACAAAGGAGAAACCAGAGAGGTTGTAAGACTAGAAGATAGTCATCTGTTATAAAGTATCAAAGAAAAACCCCACATTTTAAGAATCACCAGGATGATATCCAACTACAGCATTAAACCTGCTCCAGAGATAATTCAGAGCACACTTGGTAACTGTTAACCACGGGTACTCAATGCACAAAAAGCCACCAAAAAAACAGCTGAAAAGCTGCAACAAAACAGTACCCAGTTAACTCCCACCAAACTGAGGGAAAATAGAAATGATGGGACTTCTGCAGGAGCAAGAGTTTTATTCTGATTCTAAAGCTCTAACAGATAATGAAGGGCTTGGGGATGATGCTGTCAGTCAACTTCTACTGAAATGCAGGCAGAAGGGAGAATAGACATAAACCAGCACATTTGGTGCTTCATGTTGGTTTGTTGCTACAAGCAGATGAAGCCATCTCAGCTTTAATTCTTTGCCTTTAGAAGGTGGCTTCATAAAAGCCAACAGCTAATGACAGGCTCACCTTGAGTGTCACTCGGTGTTCATGCCAGATGCCCCATCACAGGGAAGGAAGGTGTGATGCTCAAGCTGTGACAGCATTGCACTCTGCTCCCTCACAATGCTCTGCAACAACTGACAGATGTATTGCTACAGACAGCTGCTCAGACAGGCCAGCAGTTACCAAGGATGATGCCAAGCACTCCTCTTTTGTATTTCTGAGGGTCTTTACACTGAGAGGTGACTCCTGACATTTTGGCATGTTGATGTGAAAAGCACGGATATTTTTTCCTGCAGTTTTGCATAAGACATATGGGAGCCAGAATGCACCTGTCACAAGTTGCCAACCGTAATATGTGGCTGGTAAGAAAACATAACCTCTGGGAATATCCAAATGATATTAATATCGTCTGGCTAAACAGACAGAGGCCATAGTCAGGCCTGGCATAGAAGGGCACAACTGCCACTGACTTTGAGCAGTGTAACCCTTCCTTACACCAGAGCTGTACGTGATCCCAAATGACCAGCAATTTAAAAAAGACTTCATGTTTGAGTTAATCACAGGCATTACAGTAAAGATCTGTAAGTATATATATAACCTTCATTTCTTTCAGGGTTATTATGAAAGCATTTGAAGTAGAGTGAAGCAGAAATCACCTTTAAGACACTGAATGGCTTTTTCCTGAATATCCTCACTCAGAACATATACACTATTTCAGTGCCTAAATGATGGGTTCAATCACACACAACAGTTCTTACTACACTGGAATTTCTCTAAAAGTAAATAAAAATAAAAATGTCATCTAGGGACACATCTGGAAATAGAAATAGTAAATTTTCTGCAAATATAGTTGTTAGAAAATGATTCCTCAGCCACAAGTTGAATAATCAATAGCAGCTGCTGAAAATATTAGAAGATATACAAACTTCTGAAGTTACACTGAGAAATTATTTTCATCTGAGTAGGGACAACTATGCCAAAATCCTGCATAAAACTGCAGAAATATTTCCAGAACTACAATCATCTATTTAGGAGCATCTGCAACATATAGACAGCTCAACTAAATAAATGATTTTTTTTTAACATACCTTATAAAAGAGGCTTATCTCTCAGTCAGACCATCAGTTTGTTCATAGTAATGTCTTGCCTGCAATATCCTAATAATGGTGAAAGAACTTAGTATTTAGTCATTCTAATAGCTATGATTCTGACCCAAAGGCAAATCAAACACAAAGAGAGGCTGGAAGCACAAGGAATCTCCCATCTACACTAAGAGACTCAAAATCACCAAATCTAAACCCTGTATAAATTCTTTGAGAATTTAAATCCTCAATATGCCAACAGAAGACAATCTGCAGGTGCACATCTCTGACACCTTCCTCTGCAACACTCCTCTGTTCTGGCTCCTCAAACCCTAGCACATTGCTAACAGCTGACTTGCTTCACTTCTTGCCCAGGCAATACTTTGCTATGGTTTGCTTCCATTCATTTTATGGTATCAGACCTGATCTTGCATTCTAAAAAGTGCTTCATCGACCAAAATTCCCACTCCACTGAGCAGAAGCAGCAACATGTCTGATGTAACACTCAAACTCTATCAGATCCAATCAGTATAGTCAAGTGACATACAACTTAATTTGTGACTGAAGCAGCAGTTACTGAGTGATGTGCATCTTGCAATACTGCACGCTGCAATCATCTTTATATCAAACCCATGTAATCACTCAACGGCCCCGGGGAACGGCACTGACTAAAGAAACAACTGATAATATTCAAAATGAGAGGTCTCACTAGATACCCCAGGTCCATGCTGGCATATTTGTTATCACCAGAATCTCTGTCACTGAAGTCCCTGCTCCTGAGAGCAGGGATCAAATAATTGGAAAAAAATTAAGGAGGCATTCTATATTTATAACACTATATAATTGTGGTTTATCAGCCATATCATGCTGCAAAGCAGCTTAGTTCTGTGATCTTGCTACAATAGCTGACCAGATCACTCAAAGCAACTTGGCATTAAAAAATAAAAATTAAGTAGTTTATATTTTAAACCTCTGTATTTGATCTTCAGATACTTAACGTCATGAATTAGGGAACAGAATATGCACTCATGGAAATTGGTATCAAATTCACAACAGCTGAAATTTCAGTAAAGAAAAAAAGTGCAACCAACAGGTTTACACTTCCTTGGGAAATTGTGCTGTAGGCAGAAATACAGGAAATAATGGCACTGAGTTTGTTTAGGTTTAAAAGGTTGGCTTTCTGGAGGTTTTGAGTCTTTTTCAATTTATGTACAAAAGAAAACTAACAGAAAATTCATCCTCCTCCATTTTGTCCTTTTTTTTGTTGTTGGTTTTGGTTTTGTTTTGTCATGATGATCTATGGTACTGCCTAGATGATTATACTTCACCATCTGGTTAACCTTATCAGGAAGACACTAGGAAACAAATCCTGTGCAGCACAATTTTATCTATACTTCAGTTATTCTGATCACAAGCAGTTACCTAAAACTATGAAAAATTGTTATGGAGACTTGTGATGGGCTGGATAAAACACTTGGGGCTGAATTCAACTAAGGGCTCCTGCACTTTTCAAGTTCAAAATTAACCCCCAAAGTGCCATTCATGGTCATGGTCTTCATGAGTGAGAACATGGTACATCAGATATAGCCAGATAATATTGGTAGCAAGTTATTGGGATAGCAGGGCTCACAGCACCCAGAAACAGGTTAAAGTTTTTCACAAGTTTAAAAGTCCAAATATTCCAGTCTTTGTAGCTTATTTGGGATCTAGAAAAAATAAGCAGCAAGGAAATTTTTTATTTGAATCTTCAGGGCAAAATAGTTATGTTTGTCCTACAGAGCAGTGACCTAAGTCTCAGAGAGTGATTCTCTATATACCTATGAGAAAGAAAAACCTTGTATTTACAAGATAAGAGGTAAGCAAAACTAAATAGCTCATATGCTACACAACAGAGTCATGAGGATAATAATAAGTAATCTCTTAATAACCTACTTTATTAGAGGGATGTATTTGTGTTAATTCTATGAAATTTGCTCCTTTTCTGTTTTTGAGACTGGTACTATAGTATCCTAAACAGGCCACTGAAACTTTAAAACAAATTTAAGCCACACAAGAAAGCTGAAATATAAGTCATAAGACCTACTGACTGGTTCTACTAATTCTTTAGGGAAAAAGACTTGCCAGACCAGATTTTCTTTTCTTGTAGGCATTCTCTTGCAACTTTCTCCAGCAGAAATACCACAGTCTTACTGCCTATTGAAAGGCTGCTTCTAGCTCTTCTCTCCATCAGAAAGAAATGAAGAAAATGAGAAGAGAAAGCATAAAGTAAATTGTGAGCACCTGACCAGGGTCATTCAATATTCAGCAGGTAATATTGCGAGTAGATTGTCCATCCTTAACTTTGCAATGCAGCAGTTTTTAAAAACCAGAGAACTGGTTTTATCACATCTTTAGTCCTGTTTAGTCACACATACCATACAAGGTCATAAAGAACAAAGATTTGCTCTGTAAATGAATGCAAAGTGCTCTACTTTAGCATCACATTTCAGTGGTCATCCAGAGCTGCTTTGGGTTTCTGCCATGGCCTTTATCCACCACTAAAGTGATAAACAAGTCAAATGAGTAAACCACAAGGAGGCAGGGAGAAACTACCCCAGGAAGGCAGCACAGACACAACAAAACCAGCCTCATGCTCCATGACGGCCCTAATACAAAGTTAGGCATGTGGAAACCTTGGATCTCAGTGCTACAGAAAATACCCAGTGTACTGCACCCCATTGGCTAAAGAAAGGCTGTTATGAATTATAGCATTCCCCAGAAATTCCCTAATTTATGCAAGAAACTGTCATAATCCCTCTCTTGACAAAGTCTTCCGTAGTTCACCTCTCCGGAGAGTTGCATCAAATAATCTGCCCACTGGGTCATGGACATTATAGGAATCCCTATCTTTTGCAGCAAGACTTCAATAGAATGGGCAGCCCACAGAGGTATTTTTTGGAAGGAACAAAGCCAGTATCTTCTGACAAACACCTCACTTGAAAAGACTTGAAACATTTTTGTTTACAAAATGAAATGAACACCCCTCTAGTTACTGTTACCCAAAAGAGAGGTAACACAATGCAATCTTGTCCTTAGCACACAGGAAGAGCTATAATCCTGTTACAGCTTATACCTCACCCAGCTCAAAGCTGACCTCAGAGGATTACCACATCCTACTAACACTGAACTTGGTGTTCTGCATTCCAAAGGAATTCCATCACTCTTAACCACCTTACAATCCTTCTCTTCCTCATACCTACAGAACTGCCAACTGCTTCGAAATGCATTACCATGCAAATATCCTGGGTGCCTTTACTACACATTTATATTGCGGGGTAATCAATAAATTATTATTTCAATATTTATTGGAATCTCAGAATAAGAAAGAAGACAGATTACACAAATCCATCTTAGTTGATTAATGGGTACTCCAGCAAAAGGCATACACTGATGGAGTGGGTCAGTATGCAGACTATATTACTGAATATTTCAGCTCGGTTGTAAATATAGTATCTGTTTCTCTTAGGGACTGTCACACTGAGTGCAGTATAAAAGGCAATAAATTTCAACAGATTAATTAACTCTTTGGTTACTGGGGCTGTGTGTCACCTATCCTGGCACCTAATAAAAAATCCTTTAATGCCAAGACATAAAGAAGGGCCTCTTTGGAAATGAGTTATTAACAGCATTTCGTGAATAGATGGAGAAATTGTAGCCCAGCCATTTAAGTGTCATAAAGTGCAGCAAAGGCTGCTGGAGGCCTCTGAGGGACGCCAGGCAATACCATAACAATCAAATCTGAGATGGAAGAGGGATTGAGCTGTCCACTCAGAATTTTTATATTGTCAAAGAGCAGCGAGGAAATAATGTGATCAAGAAGTGAATTAACCTTGTGTGTGAAAGAAAGGGGATGATCTGATGGAAAAGGCAGTAAAGTAAAAATCACTCCATAATGCCTACATTGCAGGCTGGTCATGAGGGGCCCCTAATGTCTGCAGGCTGTCAGGGAACAGATCCGGCCCTCTAAGTACCATAAACCCATTACCTGCATTAGTCTGTAATTGGACTACATTTATTCAGACTTTTTAAGTTCTTAGCGTCCTGGTGCTGGCTAACCACATAGCATTAATTTCTATAAATGTTCCCTGTTTCCATCCTTCTGATAGAACACGGACAGTCTTCTGGGGCAATTAATGCTCAAAAAGGGATGGAAGGCTTATGTACCATGGTACATTTATACATATGTCTGCATCACACCATACTGTTTAAACTGGTTTCCTTGGTGTCAATTCCCTGTGAAACTATGCTGGCACTTCTAGTAAACAAGCAGCTGCAGATATTTGCACTTTTGGAACTGACACAGCCATATGGGAGGACTGTACCACGGAAGAAATAATCTATAGCAAGTCTAACAAGGTTGCTTTGACCTAAATGTCTTTAATAACATGCTAGTCAAGCAAGAAGCAGTGAAAGTCATACGGTGTACTTCTGTCACACAGGAGTATGCAATTTATTAGTTTGCCTTTTCTCCTTACACAAGACAAAAATTTTCCTTGAACCACTCTTTATGGAATTGATGGCCACAGTCTAGGAGTAGATGATGTCTACTGGGCACAAGCCTCTTACACACACATCATTCATAATCAGATGTGATGCCAGGGAGGCCTAGTGTAAAAGAAAAAGTCGTGCATGGACACACACACTTCAAGTGACCCACAAAGACAAACAAATTACATACAGAGTGGGCTCCTATTTGATATTTGATAAAAGTATTTTCTATCATTAAGGCTGCCTTCCTCAAACCAGAACATGTTTGGCCACCATCCTGGAGATACCTCTTGCTCTTGGCTTACAAATCTCCCCAGTACAGCTCCTAGAGCTTCAGACTCTCAGAATCTGAACACAGTTTTAGTTTAAGCAGAAAGGTTTGTTAAGAACTACTGTTGTATCCAATTTTTGGAGGGCCTAGAGTAAGTACTACTACAGCTCTCACAGTCTACCTTCTCCAACGGACTGACACTAAGAAAAAAATCTGCAACTGACATTTCTGCAAATAGTACTTTGTGAAAGTGTGTTTATATTTATATATTTATATTTATGCAGAGAGTTTACTAACAGTAGAAAGGGATATAAAATGAAACTAATTTCATAAACAGAAAGTATTTACTACTCATGGTGAATGTATTTCTCATCCTCAAATTCTATTCAGCAGGTCAACAATAGCAGGAGCCGAATGTCTTTGGAAAGCTGTGGACTGAACATGTTTATATAACAAAGAAATTCCATTATGAATATAACCTATGCATTACCCTCCTCTGCTTCGAGATTCTCCACATGCTCTTATACGTTCATGACAAACACGCAGCAAAATATCTTGTGTCTGTCAGTATTATATCCACTTCCAGTTACCACCACAAAATATACAAAGGCTGCCTCTAGGAGCATCTCTCCAGGGCACGGAAATATTCATCCCTATTCTTTCTGTCCCTTTTGTTCAACTAGCCAAACATCCAAAACACCTAAGTGAACAAGCGATACTGGAGATGTATTCAAAGCTGAAATTAGGTTAGTCGCTTCCTGACTCTGAAGGACAAATCATGTATCCAAATCTAATACCCACGAAAACATGGAATCCAAATGTGCAGCACAGAACAGATTTTAAAAGTACTTGCACAAAAAAAAAAAAATAGTATTTGCAACAAAACTGAACAAAGTCATCTTTCTCCAGATCTGCAGAGCAGCACCAAGTGCCAAGCAAGGCTCAGGTACATGAAAATGAAATCTAGTAGAAGACCAAACAGACTGCCAAGCATCATGTGCAGAGGGATACAGAAACCATTTGTCCTGCTCCCACACTTCCAGTTCAGTACCAGGTGAAAACACCTCATCATTTTTAGTAACCTTACACTGATATTCCAATTGCTTGAAATGAAAAATAGTTTTGCCAAAGAATATTAAATTCAGGCAATATTTGCTGAGCCTAATGGCATTTCAGCACATGGCCAGAAAAAGAATCATAGAATGTTAGGGGTTGGATGGCAAGACCAAAGACCAGACTCTTTCACACTGGTGGGAAACACTGCTCCTCAACAAACATTACCAAAACTGACAATTCTATGTAAAGCTTGTCTAGTAGTTTGGTTGTAATTTTGTTCCTCAAAGCTCATGACTTAAATCCATGGGCTTCATTCTCCATTTATTACATGGAAACTTCAATCCACAAACTACTAGGAGGAAAATTTATTTAAGCCCTAATACTTAAGCCCTGTTCACATTCAGGATGAGAAGCCTTCCTGATCCTGAATTCCTTAACTCTGGAATTTCATTCAACTAAAATGAGGTTGAATGAAACTTTTTCCATTACTATCCTAGGTGCTTAAAGATTTCTAAAAGAAATTTCACTGAACAGAAGCATACTTATATGACTAAATAAAGTGACAACTGCACCAAGCCAGTAAAATTTTGAGAACAAAGACAAATCTGCCTGTCTTCAATGAACCAAAATAAAAAGAAATAAAAAGGAATCAGCCTACATTTTAGATTACAAAATGAAGTCAAACTCTCCTAAAAGCTGAAGCATTCTGGGACAGTGTTTACTGGGCTGTAAAAGGAATTAATGAGCTCTAACAGTACTTCTGCCCACTGTGTTATAAAGGCTTTGCTCACTTCTTCAGTTTTCTCACCAACAAACAGGAGCTAGAGTAAAGCCAACCAGCACGGTGTTGAAAGACTACTTCTGAAAGCTTACATCACAGTCAGACATTTTCAAACCCTGTACTTGTTTCAAAGCATTACAGATAAATGACAGGACCAAAGACCACATTTCTATGCAGGAAATGTGGTCTCACTTCAGGAAACAAACAAACAGAATAGTTTTCATTCTTTCATAATGAAAAATGTTGTAAATGAACGGTCTAAGTCATGAAGCATCACTTTTATTGCTTAAGGTCATGTCTACCACCACACTCAATCACTTGGTTTTGGAGGACCCACTGAAATCTGTCCAGATTCCTCAGCCAAAAGCAATGATTCTGGTTAGTAAGCTCTGAAATAATTGTGCTGGTGAGTGAAGAATCAAAGAGTACCTAACAGAGAGGTTCAAATCTAGCAGACTGCTAGCTCCTTCCCATAAGGAATGGCCTTTAAGATAGCTGAAGCATAATACCTTACAAGCAAAGGACCATGAAATGAGTATTTTCATACAACCAGATACTCTTCTAACACAGCTGTAGCACTGCATGGTTTTAGAATGGCTGAATGGCAGTAAATATGAAAAAACATCAGATTAATTTTCAAAATTAAATGCACTGGGTACACAGGAACTAAAGGCCACTAGTTTCTATCCAGACAAAAATTCTTCAACACTACCTTTAATCCTTTACAGTGAACCATGCTGGTTCTTGCTCATGGAAGGATTTTTTGCCAACAGCTTTTGTGCCTGAAGTAACTTTCACCTTTCTCACTCACCATTAATAATGCTACTGGTCCAGTTATCACTAAACAATATAATTAGTGGAGCCCAATTACACTGCAACCTAGCCATGCTGCAAAGTGGTTGGGGTCAACAAAGAACATGCTGAAGGCTTTGGCAGACTTGGCTGGATTACCCCAAATGATAATGTTGTGTAGGTGGTTCAGAAAAAGAGTTAAAAAAACCAAACCCCAAACCCCCCTGGAAAACACACCACCTTCAACATAACCAAACAATTGGAATAGAACTGTAATAAACCGAGACTAATGAGCATGTTATAAGGCTACTTATTTGTAAATCTCAGTTGAAACTGCTTAGCAAAAGAAAAAAGCTTGCAAGATGAACCATGAGGGGGGAAAAAAAAAAAGACTTCAGATTATTGGCCTAAATTCAGCAGCAGAGTTAGCAATTTATGGACTTGATTATACCTTCAAAATGAACAATAACCCAGTAACTACTGCAGTAGAACAGTACTAAATTTTTATGATACGGGGTAATCAGGTTGGCTACCAAAGACATAGCAGAAAGGCTGTGAAGAAGAAACAATTCACATTAAAATAGCCAAGTACCAAATTCCCTTCTTGAAAAGGATATTTTTCTTTCTATGATGTCTTTAGCAGACTGTGGGCTGTTTCTTTAAATGGATGCATAGGACACACCTAATTTTCAGGCACACTTGGTTACAGAAACAGGCACCGTACTGTACATCATGCTTAGAAATAAATAGAGCTGTCATACCTGGATTCATATTGACATTTACATCACACTCTTAATCTGTATAGATTTGACATAGAGGGAAAAAGTCAGTCACCCCACATATAAATGATGCTTACATATTCATAATCAAAATGTTCTTGGTTGTTTGCTCACTAAAGCAAAACTAGTTTCTTTCTACATCTCTACTGTGGCAGTAAACAGTCTGACATTTCAGCATATTTGGAGACAGTATGCTCTTTTATTGCAATTACTATTTCCAGGGAAAATTAAGAGGCAAAAAAATGTGGTGATTTTTCAAAAAAAGAATGCATTCATTTTTGTAGAAGGTTGAAAGGAATTTTATTCTTTGCTTCATGGTGTAATGGGTACTCACAGACTGTGGAATTAGTAATTTCATGCAAAATCAGTAAACTTTTCCCCTCTATTTAGTGCATGAGTTGTTAACAAAAGCAAAGTAAAGAATGAAGCACCTATGATGACTCAATAAGCACTCAAAGGAATGTAACGCTTTTTGAATTAATTAATGCCTACTGGAGTAAATCAGTTGCTATAAAAATGATGCAAATGAAATTATAAAATAGAACATTAAGAATTTAAATCATATCAAATGTTTTTATGTTTCTACTATGGTTTTCCCAATTTCTTGCTATCTTCTAGAACTTTAAACAGTTTTTATACTGTCCTCTCCTGAATGCTTATGTAATGAGTTGAGCCCAAAGTTGGGCACCATCACTGTAGTTAGATGTGGGATACATCCACAGGCATTTCCAAGGGAGGCAATGAAGTCACGTAGGACATGAGAATTTTTAGGACATGGAGGACAGCTTGCTAGATGTCAATTTATTTTTGTCAGATGTGTTAGCTATGCTAATAGTTTTCTGTCAAAATATTTTAGCTAGACTCTAGATACAGTGTATCTTACCCTATTTCAAAAAGCCAGTACTTTAGGAGGAGGAAAGTTTACCAATACACCCACTTAATCCTCATAAACAGCAATCAATGCAACACCAATAGTGCAACTTTCAAAAAGACAACTGAGCTCTCTGCCTGAAGGTTTCTATACAAATTGTACCCTTCCAGGTATTTGCCCAAATGCGTGGAAAGGCTGATTTCTGTTTGGTTGGTTCTCAAAGTCACATATTCACAAGCTCAGAGCTGTAATGCTTGTCAGCACACTGAAGGATCTTACCATACCCCTTAACTGGGTATTTCTTAAAGCAATAAAATTCCCAGTGTAATCCACAGCCCAGGGGCTCAGCTATCTGTGAGTCAAGGCCAGGTTTTAAGCAGCACGCTGCGTAATATTTATCCAGGTTTACTAAATTGTGAAAGGCTATGTAAGCTAAAGCCACGTAGGAAAGGACAACAGAAAACAGAAACTAAATGGAAACTGCTAAAATAGTAATAGTAAGAGCTGGAATAGTAACAGTAAGCTCAGGGGAAAAATCTCAACATGACGGGGTATGAAAGCCTAATAAAAAACCTGAAAAGTCAGAAGAGACTTAACAGACCAAGGATGATGCTGTTCTGAGAAACAGTGGAGATCAACATTTCCCTATTTCTGGAAAGCTCATCACGGGGTGGGGGGGGGCTTCTTGGGATTTGCAGGGCAGAGGGGCTATTTGTTTTTGTTGGTTGGTTTTTTAACTCAAAACTTGTCTCTCTACTCAGCTTTCAGTAGCAATCTCCACTAATATTGCTGATTATTTATTCCAAAGCACAGGGTTTCCCCTAGCCAGGAACAGCAGGCAGGTGTTTGCTCTTAGACGGGAAAGTGGAGGTTGCTGAGGAGTCTGAAGTAGTCAGCAGCTATACAATGCTCAAGCTGATGTCTGTAAGCATGCAGCACCCTGCTGCTGCCTTACTAAAATATCATCTGCTCTCCTGACCGGACCATTAGCACAAGGAATCAGAGGTCCTGATCACTGGACTGGAAACAGGGCATGCCAGAAAACACGCACTGACAATTTAACACAGAAAAGCATCAACTAACTCTGCTTGCTGTCTGTGCATATCACAGCAACATTGAAATCACACAGCCAAAACAAAAAGCCACTACAGTATTGGGAAGATGAAGTACAACTTTCTTAAGGGAAACAATGAGATGTTTCTCGGAGGTGGGGAGCAGGGAGGAGAGTAGGCAATTTCATAGGAAAGACAACGCCAGAAGTGAAGTTGGCAGATCCAGAAGTCTCTGGCTTTGACCACCTGCCTGTTGTAGAATCCAAAGTACATTTCTCACCAACAGGACCAGAGGAAGTTGTACCTGGGACATGTCTGTTCAAAAGAGACTCCACCCAATGACCAGTGGAGAGTATCTCTGATGATGACTCTCTGGCTACTCCAGTAAATTCTCTGTAGTCTCTCAAGTACATTTTCATGCATGGAAGATGTAACTTGGTGTTGGATTGGGGCTGGGCTATATAGGCTCAACTGGAAACATCTTCAGTGGATACTCTGCTGTAGTTTTAACACTTGTAAAACATGAGGAGGGATTAACACAAGTGGGAGATCTACATTCCCTTCTCACCTCAGCCACTGAAGTCCATATAAACACAGACATATCATTGTATTTTGTAGTGTATCAGTTCTAATCCCCATAGAGCAGCAACAATACTTAATAGGAGTGCACTTGTATCAATTCCTGTTTGAGAGATACTCATAGGACACTGTAAAATACCAAAGAAATACCCATGAGTATAAAACAAGTGATGTGAGAATTCATTTCAAACCCTTCCCATACATAACAGGTTAGTTTCTTCAGATTCCATTATGCTATGGAGTTTTTCACACTCTCTGTTGCCTTCAGAAAATTTGAGAACATATATAAAATTCATTACTTATTGTACCAGGTCGTTAGTAATAAATACAGCATATCACTTTTAACTGCAACTGTCTAATTCCCAGCTGACTTTATTTTTCTAGCACATCAGCAAAGTACACAGAATTCTTTGACTCAAGCTATTAACTAATATTATTAACTAATTCAGCAGAAGAAACTGCTAAAGTGTAAAAATTACTTCAAACATCTTTTAAGAGGAATTAAGATGAAATGATGAATGAACTTGAGAAACTCAGGAATCTTGATTCAGATTAATTTTAAACACAATATAAAATATTTTGATGCTTATCTAAAAGTATTATTCTGCAAGCACCTGTCCAGACCTATTTTCTCCCTAAAGCCACCAGTCAGAAGCATAAAATTGATCTTATATTCTCCTTTCCTCCTCTGAGATACATCAGTCTTCCCTTTCTAATACTCACTTGACACCAAAACCAGCCTGTTTTGTCTGCCAGCATCATACCTTGCTCACAAACATCTACATTCCAATTTCATATACCTCAAAATGCTGTGTGTCTCTGCTGACCCCATTCCATGACCTTTACAGTACTTTCCAATCACAGGAATATCCAAGTTGAGAATCTGTTAAAGCTCCCTAAAGCAGCTCCTTAACCCAACAGAGGCCAAGAACTTAAATGGTTTCGAAGCAAGATAGAATGATGGAGATTTCTACAGTGGCCATTAAACAATCTTGACACAACCTCCACAGAAGTTATAGCACAAGCCAGGGGCTATGCTAGGAGGAGAACTGTTTAATGTACCCACATCTCCCCAGACTCCATCAGAGTGACTAAATAGATCGGGAATCTGACCCAGTATTTGTTCTTAGGTTAGCTCTCAAGCCCAGATACCCATCTAAATTTCACCAAAGCACACATCACATAGCTCCAGGATGTATAAAAAGCCACATCCTTACTCAGCAAACCTCCCAAATCTCACGCAAGAAAGACCATCCATCACATCCTCACTTCTCAGAGCCAGAACCTGAATTCAAATCTGCACAGCCATGACACACCCTGTTATTTACAGTCTAGGAGGCCCTATTACAAAAATCATGCGATAGGACAGTGAGAAATTTTTATATAGAAAACATTCTATCAATCAACCTGCCTCACTAGTACTTACTCTGCCTCTTGTCTCCAGTGTAACAAAAGACCTGCAGGCACAAGCAAGACAGCTTTTATTCATGTGCTCTGGAGTGTCATCAGTGTATCACTGTCAAATTCAGGTCACAGGCCTGATCAGAACTGCTCATGAATTAAAAGAACTTCTTTTAAAGAAGGCTGCTTGTGACCTAAACTGACTGGTAAAGTTACTTTAGCCCCCTCAGATCATAAAGTACACAAAAATTTGAATACATCCTGGCTTAAGCACGATTTTTCTGGTATCAACCAGTTAGAACTGCAAAAT
Source organism: Chloroceryle aenea (assembly GCA_013399075.1). NCBI lineage: Eukaryota > Metazoa > Chordata > Aves > Coraciiformes > Cerylidae > Chloroceryle > Chloroceryle aenea. The sequence continues at coordinate 242,613 of VWZY01008971.1, forward strand.
TTCTGCTGATGTTATTCCAAACAAGTGGTAGAATACACAGCTGCACACGCTCTCTCTGAAGGAAATTACTCACCATTTGTGCTTCCACACGCATTTCTAGCACATATATGCACCAGTGACAAGACAGAAATAATGAAGTTGAATCCAGACAGTTATCAACACTTGATAGATTGTCTGTCTGGTCATGCATTCCATGTTTTAAGTGCAATTTAAAAATTTAAAAATCAGTATTACAGTACTTTGTAATGTCAGAGGCAGAACCTTAATTTAACTTTATAATTCTAGACACAATAGCTTTCCCTTGAATATGAAGTGATGTATCACACATTTCAAACTGGGTATTCTATAATTATAGAGCTTTTTGTTACTGTTAAAACTGCGATTTAGTTTCTGAGGCAGTAAAATGCAGTAGTACAAGGAATACATTAGAAAAGGTTTTAAAAATTAGGCTAAGAAAAATCATTGCAGCTGTAATTTAAGTACAGAAAATTATAGGGAAGGATTCAGAAAGCAGTTATTAAAGAAGCCTAAATAACACACACTTTAAGGTAAAATACATGCTTTTTAATCACATTGATATTGTGATATTTAACTAGCCATTGCTGGTATGGATGGGCGTTTATTCCCAATTTCAAACAATATTCCTAGCAAAAAGCCAAGTCTTTCTTCTATATGTGCCTTAGTTATTTTGTTCTCATTGCACAGCATCTCAGAGTAACAGCAATAAAAACCAGGAGAAAGCAGACAGGAAAACCTTCCTGTGAAACACACAGTATTAAATTATCAGTAACATCACTGTATTTGTCGGACAGAGAAGAGAACTATCACTCTTCCCACTCTTCCCCACGCTACAGAGGTAATCAGCATCTCTGCTTTTTGTCCATAAAGTTGCTAGGTTCATCCAGCTCCCACAGACTCAGCAGGTGACAAGTTACAGCAGCCACAATGCACTCCCCATCTAACCAAAGTACTTTTGCCTAATACTTCGGGGCCTTGAATGCAAACCCTAAACACAGTTCATAGAAGAATGGGAGGTTTTGAATGTAATTCCCCACCATTTTTGGTATAGACAAAAAAGCAGCAATTGACATTGGGGTCGGCTGTACCAAGACTCACAAACTGCATTCTCATTTGCACATACCACATTTTAGTCAGCACAGCACAGCCTGAAATTATTTATAGAAAGCCAAAAACCACACAGCTTTCAGAGGTGGGTTCGAGCATTTGAAAGTTGTATTAATTAACCTTTCATGCTAAATGTAGCCAAAAGATCCTCACTGTTTTGTTTCATTAACTTCATTTTGGTTTTTTTTTGCCATCCAGGTGAAAATGTTTATGCATCCTTGTGTCACTACTAGTATATGTACGTAAAGTGATGCACAGGGAAATATAACAGTGGTATTATTTGCACACACAGGAAGTATTTTTTTTACACCTTTACACTCTTATTAGGAACACACGCTGTGCCACAAAGCTATTACTGTCAATAACCCACTAGCAAAAAACAAGATGTGCACCTGTTAAAAGAAATATTCCACATATTTGTTCCCTGCCACAAACAAAAAGTATGTAACAACCTTTGTTCTGCTCAATTCCCAACCTACTGCACAGGCCATGGGTAGATGCATACCATTTCACAGTTGACAAATGAGAAGTGCTCACATTCAAAGAGCTGGAGAACTATCTGGGCTAAAGACAACAAAACCTACTAGGAAGCTGGCATTTTGATGTCACATTGTGGTGAACAGAAATTCTTGTCAATAAAACTACAGCCAACAGGATTATTGTCTCTCTTCACTTATGTATTCCAGCAGAAATACAGAGGATTAAGTTTGCACACAGAGTAAGTTTCCCTCTGGGTACCTTGAGGTGGTCAAGGAGAAGTACAGAGAGGCAGCATGAGAACTTGGAGATCTTTAATACTTCTACTGCCTCTGCTTGTGATGTACAACATCTATTTCCTGGATAAACAGAGAAGTGAAGTCCCCAGAGTCTGAATCCAGTACCTTTCATAAACCCTAACTTCATTTTTAAAAACTATAAAAGAAAATGTAATTTGCTTTCCAGCTTTACCAGTAATCCATACGTGTTCATATTGCAGACTGCAAAAAAACATCTGCAAGATCAATACCAAAAATCCTCCTCGTCGTTCATTCTTCTGCTTTATTTAAAGAGAACATTCCCCACATTTTTTCCAGTTGCATATTCGATGGAATAGGGATAATAGGATCAGAATAACCCATTGCCAATGGCAAACTGCATGTTCTTTACCGAGAGGCAGGACACCTTGCCAGATAAAATCAATCAGTTCAATTTCTACACTTCAGAATTACAAATAAATAAATAAATGCTACCATAAGACAGCAAAACAATTGCAAAGCCTCAGATATTCGGGGCTATCAGAATCACATTTTCCAGCATCTCTCCTCAACTCTTCTGAACCAAGAACCTCACACCCCCAGGTTCCTCATTCCAGTTCCAGGTTACATAGTCAATCCTATTTAGGAGCACAGTTTGATTTTTCTTCCCATCTGCCTGTTTCCACCAAGCCACAAAGGCACACTCTACTCCAAATTTTGCTTCCCACGCATTTTAATGTGCCTTCAAACTTCACAAAGTTGGGAGCTCTGCGCTCTCTCGATACCCATTTCCCAGCTAGTAGTAGCTGGGAAAAAAATAACACCTTGGACATGTAAGCACTCCACGTACATCCACAACAGGGAAGTTCATTACAGACAAAACATCTAGAGAATTGGCTTAAAAGAAGCTAGAAAATCCCAGCTGACCACGTGCAAACTTGAATGTATTTACTCGAATGCTTGTGGTAGTTAACTTCTATCAGAGAGAGCAAAAAGCACCATCCCTTTGGCTGTAAAAAACCCAATTGTTTGCTAAGTGTGAAATCTCTCAGCCCCAAGAAAGGAAACGGGAACCAAGCAGCAGTGCAGCCTCTCTGGAAGACGGCCACAGGATTTTCCTCCACAAGCAGCACCCCTTTTCTCAATAACAGTTACTTCACCAACAGGTCTGGGTGCTTGCAAAACCACTATTATTTTTAAAGTCAACCTCAAGAACACACTTTCTTTTTGATATTTGTCACTTAGTAACCTTAAATATATGATTTTTAAATGCTGGTACACTTGTTGCTAGTGAAGATTTACTACATTAGCATTGGAAAAGGTAAAGGAAAGCTATTATAAATGCTGTGAATATAAAAGCTTGAATTTCCCCAGTGCTACACAACTATAGATCTGTATTTATGTATAATGTTAAATACTTCTGCACATTGTTACTAGCAACACAGCACTTCCACTTTATAGCCTGCTCTGATTAATACCGAGATTTTCTGTTTTCAAGTTACATCTAATTCATGCGTTTGCCCACAAATGCCTTTAGCTACGCTTCTTGGAGAGCTTTTTACCTGATTCTTTTGGCTGTTACGCTCGCAATTTGCTGTTATTGCTCTCATTTACCTTCTCGCTTGCCATTATTAAACATTTTTATGCTTTCCTTCCCGCGGAAAGCTCACAAGAAAATGGTGCAAAGCGCATTTTTTTGCGATTATTTTACGAAGGCAGCAGCTTCCCCTGGGTGATTTACTACTCACACGACAACGGCAGCGAACTGAGCCGCGCTTTGGAACAAAACTTCTCGCTAAGGATTCCCGGGGCGTTCTTCTGAGGCTTTAGAATGCTCTGGAAGGACGCGCCCGCCCGCGGGGCACGAGAGCGACCGTTACGAGCAACGGTCGAGAGCGACCGTTATGACCGGCTCGCGCACTCCACGTGACACCCACCTCCGCAGAGCACCTGAAGCCCCGGGAGAGCGGTAGCCCCGCCCCTCCTGCATAAATAACGAGGTCACGCCCCATACCAGAAAGACCACGCCCTCCATCGGGAAAGGCCACGCCCACAACGGGAGCTGGAGGGCACAGCTCAACCGCTTCAGGCGGAGTAGCGGAATACCGAGCGAGAGAGCGACGCTGTCTCGATGCGCTCGGTGCTCGCGCCGCCCCCTGGCATCCCCATCGCCACTTCCGGCGGCGCGGGAGGCTGGAGGCAGCCGGGCGGGCGCA
>VWZY01008971.1:246783-364512 GCA_013399075.1 Chloroceryle aenea
AGCCACGTCAGTCGCGGCCTCGGGCTGTGGCCTGGGCCAGCCCTCGGCTGCTCGGCTGTCAGAGGACTGGGCGATGGCGAGGGGGCAGGAAGGAAGCTTCAAGTATCATGCTGGTCCCTGACCCCCTTTCACCTCTGGGGCAGGAGCCGGGTACCACCGAGCAGAGGCTCGGGGTCGGGTTTCCGACAGATGTGCGTTGATGTTCCCGTAACCAGGAGCATCCCTGTTACGGTGCTACCAAACCTTTGTGGAATTGGCTGCAAAGGACCTGGATCTTGGCCAGGGCCAGCATGGAACTTACTTTGCGTGGCTCACGTGATCGATTTTTCTAAGAGCACTGAGATGCTGGTTTCTGCCAACTTGATGTTTTTACTGGATGTTCTTTGGGGTGGAATAAGAAAGCCCTAACTCCTTCATTATGTTTTTTTTTCCATGCTCAGTGTATGTCATTAACTTTTTGGAGGCTGAAGAAATGTTGCTTTTCTAGTTACTTCTCGGTTCGTTTCTTTTTCATGTAATAATCACTCCTTTTGTCTGCAGATGGCTTTTTTTCAAAGAGGAAGGAACAAAAAGTCTTTGAACTAAAGAATGTATTGTTTACATTTTTACACACCAGATAAAACAGGAAGGGAACATCCTATTTTACACACACCAGGACAGCAGAATAGAGAGAAAACAATTTCTGAGCACCAGCTTATGGGTGGCCTTGGGTGTAACTAGAGCTATCAGTGTTGCTTCTTAGTACTTTAATGGGAGATTCAGAAACCTGCAAGAAATTAAATGGACAGATTGTAAAAACTGATGGTGTTCCTGAGGAAATATTTTGAATATCAATAGTTGAAAATCAGAATTGTATTAATTGTACACACCAAATCTTAGCATCTTGACCTTAAAAACCATTCAGCTGTTCCTTCTTTCATTTTCAGCCTCTCCTAGAATCCATATTGTCTAGGGATCAGAAGGTAGTTGCTAGAAAAGTTTGGTCATGATCACTTCATGCCCATTTAGGAGTTGGACTGGGTGACCTTTGAAGGTTCCTTCCAACTCAAACCATTCTGCCACAAGCTCTCATTCTACTGTCCTTAAAATTAGAATTATTCTTCCTCCTTAGCACTAATCCCTGGGATACTACAATTGCAAACACCTCTATTTTCATGAGGGCTTTACTAGGCTAGGCAAGTGATGCATTCATCTTATTCCACTCCCCAAGATGCACAATCTGTTTGTCCCTCCTATTTTTTCTGCAGTTGCTCTTTGAATCTGTCTTAGAGGGTGATCAGAACTCTGTATGATGTTGTACATGAAGGCTCACTAGTGCCTCATTGCATGACACAGGTGCTTTTCTGTTTTTACTGAAAGAAATCTGCTTAAACTCTTTTTTTTTCTCCATTTTTATGGCCTTTTTTTATTAGCTAACAGTTCACAAGGGTAAACTTTCTACCTCTCACTTTTGGTTTGCAACAAGAGTTCTGAATTTAAACACAAATAATTAAGATAGTCCCTAAACTCCTGCTAGAGTCCCCAAGCTGTTCTTTCAGAACTTTGATAGGAATCTTGCTCTAACCTGATAGGAGGTTTGATCAAAAAAGGAAGAATAACCACATTGCAAGTTTTATACTGATCCTGCATTTTTCAGCTAAACTTGTCACTTCACTCGTTTCCATCTCCATGTGTGTGAGAAATAACAAGTGTCAGAATGAGGGAATAACTTCCAGTTTCCCTGGAACTTAAACCTTTACATTTTGCATATAGATATCCCATTTATTGACTGTTGTTGTTGGGCTGCATGCCACCTCTTACCTGACTTGAGCATTTCTTTCAGCTTTCAGACAGAGGACACCCAGCAAGAGAAGAGCCAGGAGAAGACAACAATAGCACCGAATGCAGCCAACTAGGAATCATGGATCTGAAATTCACTTCTTCAAGAAAATACATTTCCATCAGTGTCCCTTCCAAATCTCAGGCTATGTCTCCTCACATCAAATCAGTAGATGATATTGTAGTTCTTGGCATGAATCTCAGCAAATTTAACAAACCTACCCAATTTTTCATCTGTGTTTCTGGAGTTTTTATGTTTTATCTGATCTATGGATATTTGCAGGTAAATGCTATGAACTTGTGTCTTGGGCCAGCTCAATTCCTCCTCAGTAATGTGTATTTTAATATGTATAGGTGTTTAAAATATATTGATTGCAAAGTCACACTCTCAGAATTCAAGAGCAGTGAGTAATTGTCTAACATAAGATTCCATTATATCTCAGGTGAGTTCAGTGTTTTGCATCTTGGAGAACCTAAATTGTCTTTTACAATACTTTGCAAGTTACACTTGGCAGGTAAATTCTAGTTAATAACCAGCAGCTACAAAGGCTAGATGTACGTGTCTGTGAATTAAAAAGAAGTCTGTTGATTTTCTCTTTGAATGAACATTTTGGTGTGTACGTGACCTTGGTGGTTTTTCTTTCTAGGAATTGATATTTTCAGTGGAAGGTTTTAAACCTTTTGGTTGGTACCTCACTTTAGTGCAATTTGGATTTTATTCTGTTTTTGGACTAATAGAATTGCAGTTGACTCAAGACAAAAGGAGAAGGTATGTGTTTTTTTCCAGATCAAATTAGAAGCTTTTGATATTTATGTTGGTTCTGTTTGTTATTTTTTCATTTAAGAAACCACTCATAACCTGCCACAAAATGATTTCTGTGTTTTCACTGCCATTGACCAAGGAGATTCTTGCAGTTTGATCTGGCTCAGTGGCCATCCAAAGGCTTCCTGCCCAACTACAGCCTCTGCAAACTGTATATTGAGGCCTTCTGGAAGCTTGGATGGAGGCTGTCGTGTTGTAGATGAATTCTGAAATCCCTTTAAAGCACTCTACCCTGGTTTTCCTCCCTGTCATCACCTGTGGCTGAATTTCCATATACTGACTTTAGATAACAGAATTCTTCTGTGGCCAAACAACATAACTAATAAATTCTTNATCTTATTCCACTCCCTAACATGCACAATCTGTTTGTCCCTCCTATTTTTTTTCTGCAGTTGCTCTTTGAATCTGTCTTACAGGGCAATCAGAACTCTGTATGATGTTGTACATGAAGGCTCACTAGTGCCTCATTGCATGACACAGGTGCTTTTCTGTTTTTACTGAAAGAAATCTGCTTAAACTCTTTTTTTTTCTCCATTTTTATGGCCTTTTTTTATTAGCTAACAGTTCACAAGGGTAAACTTTCTACCTCTCACTTTTTTTTGCAACAAGAGTTCTTGANACTTGGCAGGTAAATTCTAGTTAATAACCAGCAGCTACAAAGGCTAGATGTACGTGTCTGTGAATTAAAAAGAAGTCTGTTGATTTTCTTTTTGAATGAACATTTTGGTGTGTACGTGACCTTGGTGGTTTTTCTTTCTAGGAATTGATATTTTCAGTGGAAGGTTTTAAACCTTTTGGTTGGTACCTCACTTTAGTGCAATTTGGATTTTATTCTGTTTTTGGACTAATAGAATTGCAGTTGACTCAAGACAAAAGGAGAAGGTATGTGTTTTTTTCCAGATCAAATTAGAAGCTTTTGATATTTATGTTGGTTCTGTTTGTTATTTTTTCATTTAAGAAACCACTCATAACCTGCCACAAAATGATTTCTGTGTTTTCACTGCCATTGACCAAGGAGATTCTTGCAGTTTGATCTGGCTCAGTGGCCATCCCAAGGCTTCCTGCCCAACTACAGCCTCTGCAAACTGTATATTGAGGCCTTCTGGAAGCTTGGATGGAGGCTGTCGTGTTGTAGATGAATTCTGAAATCCCTTTAAAGCACTCTACCCTGGTTTTCCTCCCTGTCATCACCTGTGGCTGAATTTCCATATACTGACTTTAGATAACAGAATTCTTCTGTGGCCAAACAACATAACTAATAAATTCTTACTTTTCTTTTTAACACTGCTAGCTTGTATTTCAAGTTTTCTGAATTTCTGAGCTGCATCAGATAAAGCACAGTTACCTTTCAGGTGTTCTGTAACTAGTATCTAGGTTTTATTTACCAGATAGTTGCTAATGCTTACAGAGAGTGACCCTGTAAGTTTGTTATGTTGGAAATACAGAGCTCAAATATATTTTACATTGCATTTTCTATCACCTACACATCTTGTAGACACTACAAACATCGATTTCCAGACCTATGTAACAATGAAATTCAGTGAGAAGATCATCAAGCTGTATTACAAACATATTCCTTTATCTAAATTTCCAGGTCAGTCTGTAATACCAAGCTTTGTGTGTTTGTATTTTGTAGAATCCCTGGCAAAACCTACATGATAATTGCATTTTTAACAGTGGGAACCATGGGTTTGTCAAACACCTCCTTAGGATATCTGAATTACCCTACCCAAGTCATCTTCAAGTGCTGTAAGCTGATTCCAGTTATGATAGGAGGGGTTTTTATACAAGGTAAGTGGCAGGCTTGCTATTAGATCATTTATTTGTTGTTCCTCTGGGAGGCAGTCAGCTATGGAATCCTGTACTGTGTTAAATTCCACAGAGGCCCTAGGATGGAGTGGGGCAGGCAGCATTTTCCTGTAGGGGGAAAAAGCTGCATTTCTGAAGCATCTTGTACAAATACAGTTAGGTGAACAGAAAATATTGGGGAAAAATCATATAAGTCACTTGAAAAACTTCATTTTTATGCAGACTTTCTTAATTTTTAAGTAATGTAACTTTGTTTTCTAAACTAAATCACTTCATAAATGAATTATTTTCAATACTGAAATGGAAAACTTGAAAAGAAAAAAATATAAACAAATTCCAGCTATGTTTTGTGAAGAAATTTCCTCCTTCTTTTATAGGAAAAGCTTGATTCCTAAATTTCTAATTAACATTCCTAAATTTGGATTAAATATTTCACCACAGATCCACCTGACTCCATGTCTGGAGCTGTGGTGTGGAAGGAACCAATTCCACTCATGAAAGCCCAGAGCATTAAATCTTCTGTTTAAGTAAAAGAATGGCATTGAACAGTTTTTCCTTTGCCTTCTAGCCTGCTAAACAGGATAAACATGGAATTCTGAGAGTGCTAACAGTCCCTTCATCTTGTTTGTAGGAAAACGTTACAATATTGCAGATGTGTCTGCTGCCCTGTGTATGAGTCTTGGACTGATATGGTTTACTTTAGCTGACAGCACAGTTGCACCAAACTTCAACTTGACAGGTAAAGCTACTTATGTTTTAGAGTGTAACAAACTGCTTGTTTTCTCCTCCAGTAATCATTCCATAGAGGTTCTGAGAGTTCTTGGTGGAGTGACTTCAGTTTCCTAGGGAAAATGCAGGTTGCCTTGGAGCTTTGCACTAGCAGAACTGTGTCTATGGCAGAAGACACCTTTGTTCCAAGTGTTAGCTTTTAAGTTTGTAAAATTTCTGGAAATTTTACCCTTTAGATTGAAACATCTCCTGCTTGCTCTCAAGAAATCCTGAGTTCCCAGTGGGTATGTTAAAAGCAATAGGATGAAAGGCAGTCTGACCATTTTAAAGCTAAACTTGAAAAGATTGGCTGTCTTTTTGAGTTAAACCTTGAAGTCTTTTTCAGTTTCAGATCCATTTGCTTTCTATGAACTGATGGTCTCACTCATGTTTGCCATAGTCCTTAGCTGGAGTGCCCTCATCCTAACTTTTCTGTACTTTCTAAAGATTTTTAACTGCTTGGGTTTAAATTTTGTTTACTTTTGTTCTCAAATAACAAGGGAGAACTGGTCATTCATAAAATCTATATTCTTTATTTGGCCAGTGTTTGGATTAATATTGAAGCTAGAAAAACTTGAATATTCAACTTCCAGCTTATTGTTCTTTTGAAATTCTGAGTTGAGTTACAGCATCTGTTAAGACAGATGTGTGCATCATTAAATACAACAGTTGCTGGGGTCATGAAAGAGTCAAATTTTGGAGTTTGGGAAATAAATTGTGACTGGCAGGGGTAAGGAGTTATTAACTTTTGTTACCAGAAACCTGATTACATTATTGATATTATAAATGCAGTTGACTTTCCCTCACTTTTGTTATGACAAAAAACTACAACTGGCTATGTTATAGCAATGTCCAGATGTTCCTAGCAAGCTGAGAGACACACATTGCTCAGGAGATAACTGGTGGAGAGACTGGGGTGAACCCTGCTCTATACTGGTGGAATGAAATAATTTTGCTGGCATTTAGAATACAATTGGGGAGTTCATTATTATTTTTCTATTCCCAAGATCTTTAATTTTCATTTTTTTTTCAGGGTAAGTGCAGAGTGGTTTCTCTCCCTACTCTGCTGATAAATATTCTGAAAAGGTCTTTGTGTGTTTGTTTGTTTTTCTTACATTAGGTGTGGTCCTAATATCCCTTGCCCTCTGCGCAGATGCAGTGATAGGAAATGTACAGGAAAAAGCTATGAAGCTGCACAATGGTTCTAATTCAGAAATGGTAAATACCAGATTTGCAATTTTCAACCAACATGTTCTGGCCTAGGCCAGGCACACAGAGACAAAACAGGAAACTTCACCTGCTTTCCTCTCACACGTGTAAAGAAGAGCTCTTGGTGTCCTGTTCCTGGGGGTTTCTGTCTGTTTGGGAACTTCTGCTGCTTTTTTCTTTCTGCTTTAACCTTTCCAGGGTGCTGCTTTCTGTGTGCAACTTCCAATGTATCTTGCAGCTACAGAAACATTTCCAGCAATACTTTCTCTGTCTACCCTGCAGGCCTGAAACCAATGGGGTGTTTTCTGTGTGATCATTTCTATATGTTCACACACTTAACCTCTAAAATATATATATATTGCTCTTCTGGTGTAGATGAGCACGTGTTAGATGGAACACACTGCTTTTCTTACTTGCTAGCCTTGCAGTTCTAGAGTGTGCACATTTGAGAGGCAGCCTCTTTGAAGCTTTTGAAATCCAGAAAACTCTGGCTTTCCAAACGAGTGAATATGTGTGTTCCTGATTCAGAGAAATGGGTGACTTTGAAAAAGTCTTGCTCAGCAGTTTCTATGTATTTAATCAGAATGCAGATTATCTAGACAGAGGGTCTCCCTTTTGTTCTTTGTAGACAAAACTTGTATTTGAGGTTGGCATCTTTTTCTCTAAAGTAAACACAAGAAAATCTTTTATTATAACAGATTAGTTGAATATACCAATACTAAAAAATTATTGACATTTAATTTGCATATTTGACATGTATTTGACATTTAAAGAGAAAAATCTAGTTTCTCATTTATGAGAATAGTTTCATCAATGGAGAAAAAAGTGTTAGAAAGAAGCTTCATTTAAGGCTGAAAGTCATTTAGGTTGGCTCAGGAGGTTTGAGCTGCAAGTTTCTGCAAGTGGAGGAATAAACCTGGCAAGTGTCACTGTTCTTGGGTTTCTTTTTGTACTTTTTCTTAATATTGACTGTTGACTGGTGCTGGGGGCAGAAACTACATAACCCCACCTGACCCAGTGCAGCCTCCTACAGCTGTAATCTCTGGAATCCAAACCAAAATGCAAATCTGTAACTGTTTTCTTCCCACTTTGCATCTTGCCAGCAGTCACCTGACAGTTGTTACCTGCCTTAGCTACGAAGCTCCTGTTTCCTCCAGAGCTTTGCTTTTTATTCTGCATTAGTCTGCCAAATGTTGGGCTTCATATCTTAGGCTCATACTGCTTGTAGAGAATCTGTACATATGTATAAGGATAGAAAGGCTTTGTTTGCTTGAGGCCTAGAGATTACACTCCAGGATTTTCTTCAGATAATTCAGTGCAGAAAAACAAGCAGAATTTCAGAAATAAGTTTTCTACTTGAGACTGGGTGAAAATTTAACAAGTCTTCTGAATCAGAGATCATCTTTAATGGGCAGTGATCTGGAAATAAAACTAAAGGAACCTGCCATCCACAAGATCTCTGTTTATTCAGATTGCTGACTGTGGAGCTTGCCCTGGATGAAGCAGTTGTGAAAGGAGGAAAGGTGTCTTGCAGCTGAAATAGCAGCTGCTGCTCTGTGTGTGATCCTAAGGAGGTGGCTGATACCACACTGCTTAGCAGGGATCTAGCAATGCAGTGCTCATTCCTGGTTGTGAAGAGTGAGGTCTGGGTAGTTTGAGAGAAAACCTGGATGCAGAGGATGAACAACTAGAGACAAAGTTTTGTGTGTATAAACACTAAAGAGCTCTGAAGATCAGGTCATTGGTTTTTAAGAGTTTTGAGAGCAGCTCTGCTTCTTCCAATGTATATTCATCCTCCAGTGATAAGTGTTCTGTTCATTCATGGCCTTGAAATCAATTGTTAATGGATTTATTTTTGCAAATAACAGAGATTTTATTACAAGAAGACACTTGATGGAACCAGTGTCAAAGGAAGCAGGCCTATAACTGATGCTGAGTTTTGAAAGTGTAGTAGATCAGTGTGTTCTAGATTGACATATGGAGAAGAATTCTGTTCTCTGACTCCCTTTTTCACAAGAAAAGGCCACAGAATGTTGCCCAGACAGCTGAATACCTCCTGCTGCATGGGAGGAGGTACCGAGGGGTAGTCCCAGCTTCTGGTGTTGGCTCTAGGAGAGGATGAAGCTTCTTTTGTTGTTGTATGAAGCTATGAATTAAATAAGGCTACAGCCAAAACAAAGAGCTTACTTGTTTGCTGAGTGGTCTGTTCTGACTACTGGACTAGGTCAGAGCTGGTCCTGTTTGAAAATTCTGTGTCTCAGAACCATACTGCAGGTGCCCCGAGCACGTGAACTGAAGTGACACAGATGAACTGTGTCTGATGCTTCCACCAGCTCCTGGTGATTACATGCTGCCCTCTACACATCAATGTAATATGGACCTTTACTTGGCAGGATGAGTAGCAGAAAACAAAGTATGTTTAATAAACGATTCAAACTATTAAATTGTGTAGTTGTGTGAAGTTCTAATTACTCTGAAATCCTGAATTTGAAGGATTTACCCTGGGTAACATTGACCTCAGTGTATTTTTAACTGAGTAACTTGCAAAACTTTTTTTTTATGTAGTTGTGGGTCAGAAGAATTTCTCTAAAACTTATTTTTCACTTTCCACTGATCATCAGTTATAGAAATCCTGGTAGAAATATCCTCAAACACTGCAAATTCAACTCTGAAAAGTCAAACACATTAATAGGGCCGAGCATTTGAAAGCATTTAATTTTGTGCTTTTGTGTAGTATCACCTGGTAATTATTTTCTCTTAAACTATTCTAGGTTTTGTATTCCTATTCAATAGGGTTTGTGTATATTTTATTTGGATTAACATGCACTAGTGGATTAAGCCCAGCAGTAACATTTTGCTCAAAGGTAGGTGTAAAGATTTCCTTTTTACTCTGAAGAACCTCACTGTGAAACATTGCTCTGTGTGGCTTAGAATAAAATCTCCCTGCTTCTCTGAAGTGAGGTTTTCAGCATGTAAGCTGGTTAACTTGTAGAATTCATACATTAAGCAAGTTGTTCCAGTCTTTGATGCCTAAGATAGGGTAATGTTTTTTGAAAACCTAAACAAAATCACAGGACAAGCTTCTAATTTCATTATTATTTTTCTATTATTTAACTAAAATTAAATAAGAATCTTTGCATGACTGCATTGTTGAACAGCTCATTATTGCTCAAGCAGTTGATTAAAGTCTGTAGTTTTATGTCATTTTGCAATACCTCAGGGTTTGTTTTACATTTTCCTAACAGGCTTCTGTTGTTGTTGCAGCATCCAGTTCAGACTTACGGTTACGCTTTCCTCTTCTCCCTCACTGGCTACTTTGGCATATCCTTTGTTTTAGCTCTGATTAAAATCTTTGGTGCCCTTCTGGCTGTAACAGGTATGAACAAATGATATCTTTACTGCTTTTGGTATAAAACCATAAGGTGATCTTAGTCTATTATTTAGGACAGAGCTTTTGAGGACTGCTCGTACTCTGTGGGTTTGTTTTTTTCCTGTTGTTTGTGCTGATGGGTCATGGTTTGTGTAGTATGTGTCTGAGAGCTGCCTGGCTCCTTCTGTGCCACGGATTCAACCCTGCAGGACCTGTTGAGTACTGTGCCTATAGCCTGTGGTGTTTTAATGCAGAAACCACACCGTTCTAATCAGGAATTGCCATGGAAATGTATAGCAAGGTGTGCAGAAAAGGCAGGTATCGTTGGGAACGTGGAAGGGAAAGGAAGGGTGTTCCAGTAATGCAGTGTCATGGTCTCTAAGCTCATCATTTTTCATCCTCTCCATCTGTTTTTAGGCTGTCCCTAAAATTATTACTCTTCACCCTATGCAACTGCTGTTGAAGGTAGAATTGTTCATGTGCAGAAGATGTGGCTTTCAAAGTTCAACTGCAACTTGAGTGTATCTTTAAAAAATCAGTCATTGATTACCCAGCTCCTCCTGCCAGCTCTGCAGTCAGTGCAGTAGCCTACCAACAACAGTTACACCAGGCTGGTTCTTTCCTCAGGCTACCTCTTCTTAAAGAGGGTTGGTTCATCTATTAAAATAGCTCTTTTTTAAAACAAAAAGTCTTCACTGTGCTAAGAAACCTTTTTTCAATGAATGCTATGGAATAGCAACCCCTTCCCAGGTTTCCTTACGCCTGACCTTGACAATCTGAGCACTGGAGCCCTTTCTGTCTTGCCTGTAGCAATGTGGAAATGTTTATTGTGCCTTGGAAGAACACCACATCCATTACTGTCCCTCCCACCCCCAGCCACCCTCCCCCTTCTTGGGGGGGCAGTGGGGTGAAAGAGTTTAATGAAAATTGTATTTCTATTAGCAGAATGAGAAATTATCAGACTTAATTGGGAGAAAAGAAGAAAAGGCACTTAATTTAGAAGGAAATGGTTACATAAATATTTTAATTAATAACTGATTTGAAAGAACAGAAATAATCGTAATTAGAAAAACTGAAGTAATTCAACCATTTTTTAAATTATTCATCTGTAAACTGTTTTCTAATTAAAACCCAATTTTCTTTTTCATTCTCCTTTTAATTTTTCATGTAATAGAAAATCATTTTATTTGATGTGCATAAATTTCTTAACATGTAAAGCAAAATTGTTCCTGGAAAGTTGAGATTGGGGCAGATGAAGCAATAGTCAGGGCTGTTTCTTCCCCTACCAAACATACTTTTCAGTAAATATTTGTTTGTTGGGTTCTCAGGCCCAAAGCTGAACTTGGATGCCTGGCTGCACTGTTGGGTTTTGTTTGGTATTGTTTAAAGACTTTCTATAACTTTGACTCTATATTGATTTTCAGTGATCAGTTATGCAGGTTCCCCAGTACACAACTTGCTAGCAATGCTCTGTTCTTTTTCACAGCACTGAAATTGTTGAAGCCAGAGTTAATTTGAGATGAACCCAAACAGCTTAGTTCCATTTTTGGTAACAGGGTTTTGCTCTCCACTCTTCCTGTTACCTTCTGCCTGGTGATAAGATCCCATGCAAGAGAAGGGCTCAAAATGATGGAGATTAAAACTTTCTAAGGCAGTCACTGAAGTCTGACATCCTCCATCTCTTAGGTTTCCAAGCAAACTGGTATTTCTCTCTGCTGCTTGGTAAATTGATGATCCCAGTCCACTTCAAAATAAAGCCCAGACCCCCACTGAGCTGTAACAACCCGAGGTGGAAATGGCAAGAGATGGGATGTATCCACACAGCAGGACCACTTCTACTTTAACAGATTAGTTGATGCCATCAGTTCCTTGCAAGGATTGTTTGTTGCTGTCAGATGCCATGAATTGTTTAGCACGAAGCTACTCGGTTGCAAGGCTTGTTCTGGAAGTTTCTCTGCCACAGGTGCTGTGATACTGGTGCTGGTGCCACAAGGTGCTTGTTTCAAACAGCGTATGGCTCTAGTGCTGGTTTGCCCTGGACTGGTGCATCTGCAGTCTGTGTTTGCACCAAGAATGATCATATTTTAGGCAGACAGTTTTAGTGAGGTCATCTATTGATTTTGAAGCCTGTATTGTGTTATTTTGCTGTACCCCAGTTCTCAAGTAACTATCTGTTTTCCTCTGCAGTAACAACAGGAAGAAAAGCAATGACCATTGTGCTTTCTTTTTTGTTCTTTGCAAAGCCATTCACACTACAGTAAGTATTTCTAGTTTCCAATGGGTTAATTTCATTGTTTGTTTTGTCGTTTGGGTTTTTTTAAATCATGTTGTTGGTCATGGAAACATTAACACCAGTAATTCATCATCTTCAGGCTTTCATGCTTTTGATATCTCCTACAAGTATTGGCAATCTGCTGTAAATATTGACTGCCTTGTTGATGCTAATCATGCTAGAGAAAATAGTTGCCATTCTTCTAAGGGTCTGAAAGAGAAGCTATTTCACATGTTGGCTTTTTTTGTGTGTTGGTTTTTATTTTAAAGGAAAATCTTACATCATATCTAGTGCTTAGGATGCTTCATACACTGTTTGGGTACTTTCTCTGTGGAGGAGGAGTCAGCTAAAGGAAGGCATTTTATCCATTAGGGTGTTGTTTCCCCTTTTATGAGCTCAGGCCTGAGTTCTTAGCCCTTTCAAATACCTGCACACTTCTATTATCTTCATACATTAAATTGCAAGATTTTCAAGCTGAGATTTCTTCCCTGTTTTTTAATTCCAAGGAAGAGCTTACACTGAAAAATGCCACTAAGTTGCCACATTGGTCCTAACTGCTCCTGGTTTGAAACAAAATAGTATTCAATTTTATTGCTCTGTATACCTTTATTTGAGATTGAAGCTTACAGCCAAATGTGCAAATGGAATTTACTGCAGCTAAAAATCTTGAGGCTTGAAATGATGGAGAGCTGAAACACAAATGTGCTTATGTTGGGAAGTGTGGATGTAAGGCACTGAGTGAGAACCCATTTTGGACCAGTGTTAGAGAGTATAGCTCTGGTATTGTGGGAAGGAAAAACATACTGAAAGCCCTCAGGACTACTTTATTCATGTGTGAAAGAACAGCTACTGTTTATTTAATAGGTATTTCACTAGAAATGCACCTTAACAAGCTCTCCAGCCAGGCCATGGATGGAAGGGTGGAAGGATAGTAATTAGCAAGATTCAAGCAAATTCTTTCAGAGTCCACTAATCTGTACAGTTATTTTTTTCCTTAAACTCCTTTTTCCTTGATGTAAGGGCTTATTTTTATTTAATTCACAAATACTGGTGTGTAATCACTACAGATGAAGTGTTAATGATAACTTTTTTCCCCTCCCTCTCTCTTAGGTACGTGTGGTCAGGCTTACTGGTTGTCCTTGGTATATTCCTTAATGTTTACAGTAAGAATATGGATAAAATCAAACTGCCTTCACTGCATGGTCTTTGGAAAAAAAGTGTGGAAGAAAGGAAAGCAAGGACGTTGTCACAAACTGTGTAGACAGTGGTTTATGCCTTGTCTGGACTGTGACTTCCTCTTGGTATTTTATCGGACCAGTCTTCAACTGATTCACTTTCCAAAGGGAACATTATTAAAACCAAAGGAGCTGAAGGCACGTTGTCTGCTCTCAGGCTGCTAGAAATGCACATTTTTGTGAGCCCTTTCTTCAGAGCACTTGAATTCATCCTAAAAGGTGTTGCAGGCCCTTGTCAGGCAGCGAAGGACAGCAGCTCCTGGCAGGCTGCGTGGAAGCTGCACTCCAACTGGGACACAGTAGAAGACTAATTTGGGCATTTAAATAATATTGGCTGTGTGGCTGATCTGAGGTTAGTGGATCTTTGTTAATTGTCTAGGTGGGGTAATTTAAATGTAATTCTGTGTTGCCATTTAATGGAACCAAATCAGCACCTGGTTGATTGACCAAATGGCCTTTTTCAAGGTGGAAGGTTTAGCACATGGTATGTTGTCCCTCTGTTTCATTTTAAATAAAAATGTTGGGGTTTTTTTTAAGTTATTGATGAGATCATCACAGAACTTTGTATTTATTGTAATAATTGACATTTTTATGGAAATCATACGGTGTTACTCTTCAATTATTGCTTACAAGTAACAGAAATGAGACTGAATTTGTGCAGTCAACACCCATGATGTTAAAAGTATGGAGTGGGCTCTTAGCCCTGAAAAGGGTGAGAAAATAGAATGAAAAAGCCATGATTGAAAGAGTGGTGTAAGCAGCTGTTATTTGCTTATTCTATGGTGAAATACACAATTTTTAGTGGCCTGTGGCCCTCCATATCTTAATGGTGTAAAGAGACGTGGAAGTCCTCTAAATTAGTGTCATCAAATCAAAGCTCTGCATTTTCATATTGGAGTAAAGAATGAGAGCATCTGCTGAGGTGTTTGGAATAGATACTGTGTCAGTCTTTGTGTGGTCCTGTGATGAACTTAAGAAGATTAGGGTACAGATTACAGTTCCCTTTCTTTAATGACAGGAGGAGACATTGTATTACCAGTCTCGTCTTTCTCAGCATGAATTTAGGAAGACTAAGTTCATTTATCCTCTCTTCCTTTCCTATCCAACTCGATTTTGAATCACTTGCCATCGCTTTCATTTTCTATCTTTAACAGCAGCCCTTGAGAATACTCATAACCTTCCAGCTCCTGGCTCTCCTGTGATTGGGATCCTTTTTGTTGTCGTGTCTGTGGATTCACCTCGGTGTGTCTGTGTTCTTTCAGCTCAGACAACAGTAAATTGGAGCAGAGAATCCTGTAGTCAGGACAAAGGTACAAAGAACAGCAAGATCTCACAGGACTGCCTTCTGCCAAAAATACTCCTTTCTTCAAGTGTCCAGAATGTGCAAAATGCTTTTCAGGCATTTGGGATGACTTGCTGTCCCAAGGAGCTTGTGATCAAAGCACAGACACAAAATGTGCCTTAAAATGTTACTCTCAGAGTTGTAGGTGGCATGTGCCATGTGAAATAGGTTGTCAGATAGAACATTCACAGCCACTTTAGCACGATGGGCTAGATGAGTGGAGAGCTGTGCTGACAGAACTCCTCTCTTTCCAGTGCTCAAGCTCCACTGGCGTGTCAGCAAAGCCTTTCAACCCATAAACACCCAAGTTTGGAGAATTTATTGCATGGGAGGTTTGTTTTGTAAATTCCCAGCTGCTGCATGCTTGATTTGGTCCTAGATAAGGTAGAGAGATGTGAGTTTGATGAGCAGACACCTTGGAAGAGAAGGGTGGCCTGCCATGGTCAGCCCTGTTCACGGTGCAGCCAAAGTTGTACGAAGAAGGGTCATAATTTCACATTTGATGCAGGAGTGCATTTGATCAAGTCAAGGGGATTGAGGCACATTTTTCCCCTTAACATTTGTTCCCTTGCATTCTTTTCACCAAGTGAAGCTGCTCTTTCCAGTGAAGTGACATACCAAGCTTAACAAAGGGACAGTTTTTAAACCATTGAAACGAAAGTAATTGCTGAAGGTTCTCTGCTGTGTTCTCTAGCTCGGTGGAAGTCAGTAATTAGCATCTGAGCATTGTTTTGACAGTGTTTCCCTCTCAGTTTTGCCATCTGTACATTCTGTTGCTAAACTTTATTGCACTTCAGGAAGCCCAGATTAAGTCAACACTACCAGACCAGCAAAGTCCAAGTAAACACAACTCCTTTGGCATCTGGTTTCTATCCACAGATGAGGTGCCACTCCCAGAGCTTCTGAGCAGAATGCAGATGTGCTGTGTAGGTTTCTGAGCTGTTTATGTAATCCACTTTTGTCTCTATCTTCTCTCTTTGGAACGTGTTGTGGAACCTTCTGGTTTTTATACTCATTGGCTCCTGGACTCTACAGTAGATGTTACAAAAGTACAGGAAAAAACCCTCCACTCATTCTGTCACCTTAAAATCAGTTCTCTAAATAGAACATCACTTAGTTGCTGCTGCTGCTTAAGCTACACCACCTTCTGCGCTACAGAAAGTCAGGGATCTGAGAGTTAGCTACAGTGGGATTGAAGGCCAGGTGAAAATTTAAAGCTGTCCAAAGTCTCCTATGATGTCAGCACCCTACCTTGGTGACACCTGCCACTTGTGCCTCCTTTGGAGGTGCAAGGGAGCTCTGCTGGCAGGTGCTTTCATGTTATATTTTTGCATTTCTGTGGCACATTTGGATGCCAAAGCAATGGACTGGGCAGTGATTTCTGCAGGATTTCAGTAGACCAGGATCAGCAGTCTGCTCCTTGTCTGGGTGCCTCTCTGTGAATTCAGGTGTGGAAGGACTGCTCTGCATCCCCCCAAACCTACAGGGTTTCCTGATGCTGTGCTAAACTGGTTTCCTTAATCTTGCTTTGCCACTCATGTGCTTTGAACTTACCAAACAGGTTAAGCAAAAATTAAGGAATATGTCATTCCTACCTGTCTTCCTTAATTCCTCCCTTGTCTTTTTTACCTGTGGACATTAATTCCATTTTTAACATGCTCTGTCAGGGCACTAGGGATTGCTTCAGGTTTCCATTCCAGCATTTAAGGGCTCACATCATACTATTGCAGACTGGTCACATTCCATCATTTCTGCTTCATATCAGTAATGACTGTCTGGATGTTTCTTTTAAATCCTTTTTTCTCCACAGAACCAAAAAAATCTTTGCTTTTATACTTTCCATTATTTTTGGAAAGGTCTTGATGAGTGCATGTATGAGTTAACTCCTTGACCTCATTCCATCTTCCAAGAAAATCTCTCCTCTCCCTTGCTTGCCTTTGAGAACTAAAGGAAGAGGAAATAAATTATTGCAAGTGCTCTTTTTTTTCTTTAATAAGTGCCTTTCTTTACTAACCTGGTTTGTCTTAATTGTTCCTTTTCTTTCTGCCTCCCATGCTCCCAGGCACAAACAAGCCCTTCTCTCGTGTTCTTGACCACTGCTTGGTCAGTCCTGGAAACCTTTTGAGTTGTGTACTGCTCTGAAAAGAGGTGTAGAATTCCAGGTATACTCTGGAGGGCAGGGAATAATAAGTAAACTTCACAAGTTAGGGAAGTAATTAATTGGATTCATAGTTTGTTGGGTTTTTTTTCTGGAGGGATTTTATATATGGTTTAGGTAATAGCTCTGAATTTGTTAGTGGAAGGGTTTGGGGTTTTTTCTTTTACCTCTTTAAAAATCTTTGTATTAATTTTAATATTTAATATAAAACTCCTGACTATTCAGGCAGTTTATAGAGATTAATTTTAGTCTTGCCTATGAGGCAGAGAAATCCTATCTCCATTTCACTGATGGAGCAGACAAAGTTGCCTTGGTAGGTCTGTGATGAGCAAGGAACAGATTTAACACCCTCAGTTACTCTCTGCCTCCAGTCCAACAGAGCCTGCTGCAGCTGAAATGAAGAAGTACCAACCTCAGCTCAGTTTTCTTTTACCCTGAAATTAGAGATTTTAAATTGTTTCTATTCTGTGTTCTTCCCCTCCAGGGCTGGCCCAGGGCAGGGGGGGAGTCCCCATGACCCCTGGAGGGGTTTCCAAGCCCCCCGTGGAGCTGTGGTGCTGAGGGCCAGGGGTCAGTGGTGCCCTGGCAGTGCTGGGTTAACAGTTGGACTGGGTGATCTTCAAGGTCTCTTCCAACCAGAAGGTCCACAAAGAGGATTTGAAGCCCTACAGGCTTTCATGCATCAAGCAGAGTTCATGCAGGCTGCAGGCAGTGGCTAAGCAGAATTTAATCTCTTTAGGCTTTAACATGCCTTTAATCTTTTGTTGCTCTAGCCTAAAGTTAGGATTATTTATTTTGTGTACTATCCAAATTTTGGTACTGGAAAATCATTTTAGTGAGAAATAAGCTAAAAATTGCCCTTAAGAAGCAGTTCAAGTTAACAGTTGGTACTGCTCTCTCCCTACTTTATACCATCCTGTGCAGTGCAGCTACCAGGGAGTGCTTGGCCTCTTCAAATGAAGACTGCAAACTCCATCTTTCCTGGGATTAAAGCAACCTTAGATGAAGTTATCACGCTTGCCAGGGATGAGACCAGGGATTGCCTAAAGCTTCTGAATCCCTGGACACCTAGGGAAAGGCAGCTTGATTTGACCATCTTTGTCTTGGTAAATTTTGCAGCTTCCACACAAGTTATTCTTTCTCAACCTAGAGTGTTATTTTTTTTCCAAGCAGTTGCAGTGTAGACTGTGTACTGAAGGTAGATGTTTGGCTTCTAAAGAGAAATGTCACAAGTTGGGAGAGCTGATTTGTATGGAGGATGGGTGTAGCTGCCTGTTGAAAAGGTGCAGCGTGGGGCCTTGTACCAGATCTCTGTTTCTTCACTGTGGTAGGATGAGGAAAGGAATGGAAATCGAGGTGCACTGGAGAGCAGCAGAGTTAGTTCTTGGCTGTCCTGCTTTCCCACTACCTAACGTTGGATGCAACAGATACAAGCAGGTTTCAGTAATTGGATTCAGAATCAGGGCTGGGATTTTTGACAGCAGTCAAAGACAATCTATTGACCTTAACTGCTTTACTGTCCTGTAACCACAAATCCCATCACCACAGAAGAGCACTGGCCGGCCTGTCTCTGAGCAAAGCTTTCCTTGCTGCCTGTGGAGATCCACCCTGGAGACAGACTCATCTTCACTCTCTACCCTGATGGCTGGGCAAAGCTGAGAGTTCATGGCTGGAAATAGGATGGCTTCTGTCAGTCATCTCCATTGCAGGTCCTTCAAAGCTGAGAGCAGCTCTGCCAGGAGGAAAAGGAGCAAACCACGTTTGGGGGATGCGCTGGCAGCTGATGGGAGCTCTGCACCTTTACTGTGCCACTTCTGCAATCTGCTGTCCTCTTCCAGAGCTATGGGGTTTGGAGTGGTCTAATGGTTCTGCTAATGCCTAACAGTGTTAAAATGTTTGTTTTTGCACATGCTGATTTTTTATTTTTTTATTATTATTTTTTCCTTTGCATTTTTCCTAATTACTATTCAGTGGCACAAGGGATTCTTTGTAAGTAATCTTCAACATTGACCTTTTTTTTTTTCCTCTCTGCTTAGTTTATTTATTGAGACTCCCACTATGAGCTGTTCCTTCCCTCTGTGTTCATTTCTGTTATTGCAATCTCTCTTCAACAGAACTGGTAACCTGTGTTGTTTTCTCAGCCTCGTGTAGTAAATAATGGCACATGTCGGAAGCTTATCACAACAGCAACTAAGATGCTGCATAACACATCATCCTCTCCAAATTGCCCCAGCAGGGAGGGCTGGCAGAACATCCATTACCTCTGTTATTTCTCACAGAAAGCTTCATTTTTCTGCCCGTGGATGTTGTAGGGCAGCAACAGGAAAAAAAGAGCTGAGGTGGCCACAGTAAGATGTGGGCCTTCAGGAGAACCTTGCTCCCTGGAGTCAGAGGAGCAACCCACGCTGGTTTGCTTCTGGTTTTCTCTCTATTTCCTCCTCTATCCTCACCCTTTTTGTTTTTTCACTCCTGTAGTGGACCTGGAAAATACCATTAAAAACCTGCTACCAGTTTTATACTATGCAAGTAATTTTTCTATCATTTTGCATTCCTTTCACCACGACAACTCTGACCTTTGAGGACTCTTCTCAGGCTTATTCTTCTGTTATCCTTTTGAGCCAAGGATTTATGTAGTATTGCTTCGTGCAGAAGGTCTTGAATTACTGAAAAAAATAAGGACTAGATCCCCAAAAATATAGAAATATTTTGCTCCTTTAAATGGGCAATAGACACCTGGGAGTTTGTGACCACAAACTCACTGATGGGAGGCTCAGAAAGCTGCCACCCAGTGAACTCAGTAGAATTCAGCAGAAGCTGCCCCTGTGTGATATGACTTGATAGGAAGTGTGAATTTATACTTGTTATATTATCCCACTGATAAATAAAACCCCCACATTCTGTTGGGTTTTAACACCACCAGGTGTGATTTCATCAGGGTAAGGTTCGACCTGCATCCTGACTCTGAACTTGTTCAATGTGTGAAGCCAACTGAGTTGTCCTGGCTGGGTGGAGAAGGTGACACGACTCTAACTGAATTTAGTCTCTGTCTCTGGAATGCTGCTCTCCCAGAGCAAACCAGTGCTTTACTTGGAGTTGTTCCTCAGCATTCTGCGGCTGACACAGATTGCTTTTTAAGCAATGGATCAATAAGGTTCTGTTCAGCCCCAACTCCCTCTTCCTCCCCAGTTTTCTGGGAAAATCTGACTTCTTCATTTGCAGGGAGCAGTGTAAGGCTGAGTTCATACAGCTGCTCAGGGGTGCAGCACCCAGCACGGGGTTCCATACAGCCTGGTGCCACCTCGGAGCAGCCTGGACTAACATCCAGTGTTATTCCACTGCCAGAAGACTCACAACTGCTACTTCTGTTTCAGAGGAGAACAGAAACCTCAACAACAGAATCTCCAGGCCTTGGGATTTCTTGTTGAAACAGAGGAGCTAATGCTTTGTTCCTGCCCAAAATCCCCATCTTTCCTG
Source organism: Chloroceryle aenea (assembly GCA_013399075.1). NCBI lineage: Eukaryota > Metazoa > Chordata > Aves > Coraciiformes > Cerylidae > Chloroceryle > Chloroceryle aenea. The sequence goes on from VWZY01008971.1 coordinate 267,062, forward strand.
AAGAGAAAGAGACTATTGGAGACTTCTTCTTGTAACTGGAGGACAGGGCACTGCTAGGAGCTGCTGTTTCAAATGCAGGAAATGAGGATTTTATGGAGAATAACAAAACAACAATGAATCATTTTTTAAAGAAACCCTGGATCCAAACAGAGACTTCTACAAATTCTTGAAAAGCAAAACCGTACAGATTAGCACAAAAGGAGATCAACCAGCTCCTCCCTGGGGCTGAGTTTCAGCAATTTAAACTCATTCAAACTCGACAGCCAAACTGAAGCAATTGCCTGGATAATATTTGGCTTGGACTGAGGGCAGAATTAATCCTTAGGGAAAGCATAGGGAATATGTTGGTGGTAGGAAAGGCAGAAGTTTCCCCAGAACAAACAACTCCCTGTACAACCCCACCCTGTTATCTACTTGGGCATTTTTAGAGCTGGTGGAGAAGTGAAATAAGAGAATTGGGTCTTCTATAGGTTTTCTTTAGTGGGTGTATTGTATCTTACCAGATTTACAGGATGAGTCAGCACATTTACAAATGAATTTGTTCAATTTTATTCTTTTTATTTCCCTAGCACTGTAGCTGGAGCATCAATACCTGAGAATCTGTTCCTTATGCTTCTGTTACTCCTCCAGAGTAAGGCCAGGCTGGCAATGTGGCAGGAGGTCTCCAGTGCACCCTCAAAGTGGAGGAATACTGGGTCCTGTTTAACCCATCCTTTGGAGATCTGGCCACTCTGAGAGTCCTCTAAACCAGCAAGTAGATAGGGGAAAAAAAAGATGTCAAAATACCAATTTGTTTTTCTTTACTCTTGCTCTAGACTTTTTGGAGTAGGGGACTGCAGGGGGGGTAATTATTTTAATGGTGTCTTCATTAGGAACAGTGAGTGCTAGTACTTCATTTGAGTTCCTTAAGTGGCATTCACATAACAGATTTTTAGTAGCTTATCCTAAGGGAAGTCTTGAGCTACATCAAGTCCAGGTTTTGATCATGGAATGCACAGCACATCAACTGCAGGGGGAAGTTGTAACTGTCTCCTGCCAGAACAGCACTGTTTGCCACTTTACCTGCCCCCCTCCAGACCCCCTTTTCACTGCCTTGAATCCAGGCATGCAAAGGAGAAAACATTGGAGGAAAACATGTAGCAGTGCTTTAAAAGTTGAGCTAAAATGCCTCTCAACCCCAGAATAGCTGGAGCTTTCTGTCTCTGCAGGGCTGAGTGAGGCTGAGCTTTAGCCACGTTCTCTGCATTGTTGTGTTGGCTCATCCGTGAAAAATGACGGAATATTCCTCCCTATTTCCCAGGAAAGGAAGAGAGGGCGGCTGGCGCAGGAATGCTGCCCAGGGTGACTCAAACATGCTGGATCCCAGCCTGGTGCCTTTACACCATAACTGCTGTGTTTCTCTTCCTTTGTTTCCTAGGTTGTGCTGCTGGTCGGTGGTGTTTTGCTGCTGCTCTCGGACGGGCTTTATCCCCCTCAGCTGCCAGAGATGTAACAGTTCCCTTAGCTGGATAACTGCTCTCATTCTGGCTGATCTAACACCAAAAAATGGAGTTTGAAAATACCTTCCAGGGTTGCTGTGGTGGCCCAGATAGGGCTGTGTCAGAGACCCCAATTCATTTCACAGCCTTTCAGTCCTCTGGATGCCACGTTTAGTAAGTAGACTCCCCCAGGTTTCTCCACAGGAGGCGGAAGGGCAGCTGAGCAAAGAGCTTAGTCAGAGCTTTGTGTGAGTCTCTGGAGCAGCGTGACCTCAAAGCAAAGAACTCCCATCCTCATCCATGAGTTACGGATTGAAATGTTCCTGTGCTCAACTTGATTTAGGGGAAATAATGCTCATCTCTTGAAAGGCTGAGCATTCACAAAGGAAAACTGATCCGTAGATCCTGCTTCCCAGGCAGGGAACAACAGTTACACCGTGCGACTTCCACGGCTGCTCACACGGCCTCCACTAGCCACCATCCAGCACCCAGCTCCTCCTGGATAAACAACAGGCTACAAATCCATCATAAAAATTGGCAAATAATGTTGAATTATAAATATACTTGAGAAAATGGTACTGCATTGGCTGACAATTCATTAAAAAAGAGGAGCTGAAATTGATCAAATGAATTGTTTGTTGCTAATTATTTGCCTAGTGCTGGCTGTGATGTGAGACCTTGAGGGTGGGAATAAATTATCTTAATGAGGGATTAGGTTAAGGCATGTTATAAATTCTCATTTCAAGAGCTAACCCCACCATTAATATATTTGCCTATAACTGTGAATCTTCTTTAATAGCTGCCTGTCTTCTTTGCACTGCATAAAATGTTCCTCTTCTTTAAGGCTGCGTTCTGAAAAGGAAGTATGTGGCCTCCTGGATTTTATCTTCATTACAAACACCACAGAATTACCTACAAGAAAATAACAGTAATGTAAACTGTAAGTTGTATTTCATTATGGAGAAAGAAATGCTTTCATCCCAGGGACAGCTCAAGTCCCAGATACCTTTTACTGTGAGCTGAGCACATCCCTGCTTTTGAAAACTTCCATTGTGGCCTTAGAGAGATGGTTTTCCAAGTGAAACGAGGATGGAGGAATGGGGGTAAGCTGCCTTAACTCGGAAGGGAAGGGAGGAACAAGGATGCATGTATTGGTTTGCTTGCAATAGGTTCAAGAGTCACCTCATGATCTAAACACTGCACAAGCTCATCATGGTGACACTTGCCTCTGACAATCCAAGCAGCAGGGATTGGAAATCTGATCTTCCTCCTCTGTAGCCACGTTATTATCATACTTAATAATTATCACTGCTATTAATAATTCATTGCAAAATCTGAGACAGGTGAATGATGGGCTGATTGGGATACGGGACCGTTTCTGTATCTGTGCAATGTCTCGTAACTCTCGATACTACTGCAATATAATCACCATGTAATTAATAAAACATCATGTTTTTCTCTCCCTGTCTCTTTCCTGTTTGCATTTGTTGTCCTCAAAGTGCTTTTAAAGGAAAGGACATATTACTGTCTGTACTTCTCCAGGCAGCTCCCCGTGCTGTGCCTCCTGTGCATCATTCACATCCGTGCGGTTTTCCTTCGGTGTTCCTCCAAAGAGCAGCAACGTTGGCTCTTGTGTAAGTCGAGGGTGGAGAAGGGGAGGATGTATGAGGTGGTCTTGCCTTTCAGTGAACTCGTTTTGCTTCACAATGGATTGGATTGAATTTCCTCTGTATTTCTAAGGTGGGATATCATGCCTCAGCTTGCCAAGGGCTTTAGGGCACTGCACATGGTACGTTGCTTGCCTTCTTTTTTGGCTTGTCAAATACACACTGCTGGTTTTTACTGGTTCCCTCTCTCCTCCTCCTCTGCAGCACGTGGTGTATAATTGGTCCCACTCTGGGAGCACACGAGGGATGAAAGACTCTGCAAATTGTCAGAGCCCCTTGGAGATGCTGTTCCTCTCACTGCAAGCAGAGCTGGGCCCTCTCTGCCTCCAGACAGCCTTGTTCCCCAGCACCATCAAGCCCCTTGCTGCCAAAATGCAGAACAGTAGCAAACTTCCCACCCTTCCTTCTCTGTTCGGTGTCGATTCAGAGGCAGCACTTGGGTGTTTGTGCAGAAAGATTCCTCTCATTTGGGGTCAGCCACCTGAGCTCCACAAACACCCCCAGCACACGCACACAGGGAGGCCAAACTGAGCTTCATTCATGTCAGAACTCAACAACTCTAAGAGAGCAAATATTCTGCAGTCACTCATGAAAAGAAATTTTTAATAATAAATATCTAACAATTAATGGGCTGGTAGCTGCAGTTGTCTTCAGGGCATAATATCTAATTTCCTTGCAATGTTTCATATCCTTACTTTTCACGCTGCAACAGTCTATCATTAAAACCGAATGCAGGTTTCTATCACTTTTATTTATTTTTCAAATCAACTTATAAATCAGTGCCAGGCCTTGTTACAGATGAGTTCCAATAAATTATCAGCTGTGGACAAATTCTGAATGTTAAACATTCTCTGTTTCTCCCGTTTGGGGTTTTCTTTTTTCTGCTTACTGTGCTCCTGTGTCACCCTCTAAGCCTGGAGCACATCACAGGCAGGGGGGCAGGAGGGTTGGGTTTTTTTTCCCCTTTTAAAAAAGATGAGAATGTGGCTACTTAATGATGGGCTATTTAAATAATGTAAAAATATATTTGTTTTTCAGGAAAAAAAAATAAATATGCAAACCTGCAGCAAAATGTACATCTGTGGACTTTTTAGTACGATAGACATCACCTCTTTTACTTCTGACTGGCAGGTAATTCCCAGAGCAATGTGCAACCCTAGTCGAACTAACTCTTTATTAATTTCTTTTACCAAAATGCTCTGTGGCTGCAGGTTGTAGGTGCTTCTGTGAGAGAATAGGAACTTTTCCTTTGCTGATGTCTCCCTGTGCAAACGCAGAAATAAAGACAGGAACTGAGCCCCAAACTCTCACCCCCATTAGAGAGGGGTTTCTGCTCTACACGTGCACCTGCTTTCTCTCTTCCCATGAGTGACTGACAAGGGGAATGAAAGATTCCTTGATCTGCAAAACCTGCAAATCTGGGGATGGAACAAAACCCCAGGTTGAACTTCGCTCCCTGGCCGTGCCCTGCTGAATTTAGTCTGGCTCCTTTATGTTGCTTGTGTGATACAAAAGCTGCCTAGAACAAGTGCTGAGCTGGGAATGTGCCATTCGTGGCTTTCCTGGGGAGGTATCTTTTAAATCTGGACCCAGTGAGAAAAATCAATTCATTTTTGCATCCTTCCCCTTAATTCTACCTAGATGATGAGGAAATCAGGGGGAGAGGCAGACACAAACTTTGCCATTCTCTCCAGTGAGCCTTTTGAATTTATTTCATAGAATTATAGATTGGGTTGGGTTGGAAAGAACCTTGAAAGGTCAATGAGTGCAACCCCCCTGCAGGGAGCAGGGCCATCTGCAGCCAGAGCAGGGTGCTCAGAGCCCCGGCCACCTCCCCTGCAATGGGGACAGGGATGGGGCAGCCACCACCTCTCGGGGCAGCCTGGGCCAGGCTCTCCCCACCCTCAGCACCAACAATTTCTCCTCCTCTCCAGTCTGAATCTCCCTCTTTCAGTTCAAACCATCCCCCCTTGTCCTGTCCCAAGGCCAAGAGTGTGGCCTGGAGTTCTGAAGGCCACAAGAAGGTCTCCCAAAAAGTGTTTCTAAGTATTGAATAGAGCTGATCCTGCAGCAGCTATGTGAGATGGAAGAGATGTTCCTACCACACACGATGGGTCCCTGGGTCAGTGTGAGGAATAATTCCCAGCACTTCCATGGACCTTTGTCACTCTGCACTCAGGTGATGCCTCTGAAGCTCCTCTCCTCAGTCTGTCTCTCTGTCAGCAGTTTATCTTTGCAACATAGCGTGGTCGTATGAGGTGATTCTGTGATTCTAACACAACTGTCTTACAGCCATGACACAAACACCTCACAGAGAGATCAGCCCTTCACCAAGCTTCCATCACCTGTCACACTGAACTCCAGCAGCTGGAAGCCCAGGTGCTTTCAGCTGGGTATCCAAATTCACACTGAAATGCCCAGATTTCAGCTGAGATTTACCTGTGTGTGCTCATTGTCACTGAGAAGCAGGACACTTTTATTGCTGCAGTTATACAGAAGCTGATTTCAGGAACTCAGACTGAAAAACAGTAACTGATACCCACAATGAATTACTGAGACATCTCTCTCTCCACCTCCTGAACCTGCTGTGCTCCTTTGCACTGTTAGAGCAACGCTGCCTCGTAGTCCAGCTACAGAGAATGAATCAGGACTCCAGCTTCTGTCCCCAGCTCTCCCACTGACTTCNCAAGCAGAACACTTTTATTTCTGCAGTTATACAGAAGCTGATTTCAGGAACTCAGACTGAAAACCAGTAACTGATACCCACATCTCTCCACCTCCTGAACCTGCTGTGCTCCTTTGCACTGTTAGAGCAACGCTGCCTCATAGTCCAGCTACAGAGAATGAATCAGGACTCCAGCTTCTGTCCCCAGCTCTCCCACTGACTTCATGGGAAGTCCAAGGCAAGTCTCCCTCTTTCCCCATCCGTACACCCTCTCCCATCCTGCGACAGCTCGGGAGGTGAAACTGCTTCCCAGAATCACTGTGAGGCCTAATTCATTTGCAGGGTGCTTGGAGTTGTTAGAATGAAAGGCACTATAAAAGAGGAAAGGTGGTGATAATAGAATACTTGTTGTTATGATTATTGTTGTTATTATCATTCTGACTTCACAGGAGCACTTTGCATTGTTCTCAGGAGCAGCCCATGCCTGGTGCAAGGCTGCCTTCCAATCTTTCTAGACACGAGCTCTATTAACATACAAACGAACAGGTCACACTACTCTTGGAGCAGAACTCTTTAGCATGTTAATGACAAATTCACACTGGTGGCCCCCGAGTGCTCTGGAGAAATACGGGTTTTGCTTAGCACTTAATAAAAAAAAGGCCATCATAAAATATGTCACTTGGGGCCGATTGAGATTGTCACAAGAGATCAAAGGGAAGAGGAAAATGGCATCAATTTATCTTTTCATGGGTGCCAAGTGTGGCTTCCACACTCACTTCAGTCTCCCTGTTACTGCAGCGTGCACTCGGGGCTGCTCGGCAGAGGCATCTCCGGGGCCAAAGTTTCAAGTGAAGGTTCACAAAAAGGGCTCAGCTCTTTTTCAGATTTATTATGACTTAGAAAAGAGCCCAGAGTGGGCTGAACGTGGCGATGTCCACTAGAAAGCTCAGGACAGACCCACAGCCACCATATCCCGCCCTAATGCCACCAGAGGGATGCTCCAGTGGATGGCATCTGAGGACTCATCGCCGGGCTCTGGCTGCTGAGGTTGGTCCTGCTGGGCAAGAGGAGCCTGTCTGAAGATCTGGCCCTGCACAAGAACAGATGAGTTCTTTTCACACTTCTGGCCCCAGCAACGCGCAGTACTTAACAGCTTAGGGTGTATTTTAGATGTGAAAAGGAAAAACTCTTCCTCTTTATTTCTTACAAAACACAGTATAAAGAATAGGTTTTAAAATCAGGGATTCGCAGGCCACTTACATGAGTTATGGATGAGAGAAGAAAGTTTTGCTCAAAGGATTTTCTCCATATCCAAAGAAGTCAGCAGAAACCATTCTTTCTGACACTTTTAAGCGTTGGACAAAGTAGAATCCCAGCATGGTAGGGGCTGGAAGGGACCTCTGGAGATCATCTTGTCCAACCCCTCTGCTAAATCAGGGTCACCCAAAGCAGGGAGCCTGGATGACAAGAATAAAATGTCAATTTTTCTCGTGAAAAATATAGTTTGGTGGCAAGATTTGTGTGCATGCCTTTAAAAACAGTCTTCTCTTTACACACACTTCATTAATTTCCCTCTGTCATTTTTAGTTTAGGAGCCAGCAGCTGGAACAGGGCACAGGAGTGCACAGCAGCATTGCCTGCTCAGTACTGGCTGCTCATCGTGAGGTCCGTGATACAGAGGAGCAAAGGTGAGTTGTTCTGTAAAGGAGAACACTTGGGAGCTTTACAGCAGCCAAGGTGGCCACCAAGCAGAGCTCTGCAGCAGCCAGAGGCTGTCCAAAGGCTGTCACAGCCAAAACTGATCCGTACGCACCCTGAAAATCGTGGCAGGGATTTGGAGATGGCAAAATGACACTGAGGGTGCTGTTTGAAATTCAATCAATTAATGTTACGAAGAAGAAAACCCATTACTGGAGTAGATCTGCTGCTGTTGCCCTCCTGGAGCTAAACATTATGCCAAGTGCTGGTACTATGTGGGTTTTCTGAGTCCTATAAGTGTTAAATTGTATCTTTGTTTAGGTCTTTTTTTGTTTTGGTGTGGGGCTTTTTGTTTGTTGGGTTGGGGTTTTGTGTGTGTGTGTGTCTATTTTGTTTGTTTTGTTTTTTTCTGTTAGTTCTTTTTTTCTGACTAGTTCTTTTTTTATTAAGTATTGTGAGGCAGCTTACAGAAGAGTGCTTGACAAAATGAACCTGAAAAGCAGTAGAATTGGTATTTTAATTGCAGAGATACCAGCTTCAGAATTCTAGTAACAACCCAAAGTTAGGGTATTTACAAGGAAAAGAGCAACAGAGAGAGTTCTTCACAGGATTTTAATTGGAATCCTGATGAAATCACCTTGTGAAGGTGTGGGATGCCTGAAGCACGCTCATGATGGCAAAGAGGGTGACTTGGTGCATTAGCATTCAGAAAGAGTAGAGCCTGTGGCAGGGTTTAGCAGCGTCCACTCAGAGCTGAGAGAGTTGGGGTTGTTCAGCCTGGAGAAGAAGCAGCTGGGGAGAGGCTTCTTCTGATTCCTGAGTGGCTGGGCATCAGCAACGATTGTAAAGCTCTTTAGAATTTACAGGAGTGCAAGAGGCTGTGCCTCGCTGAGGTCTTAGCCCAGTGTGAAAAGCAGAAAGGGAACCAAGTGGGAATATTTGTAGGAATTACTGAGTGACATTTTTGTGGGATATTTTACTCAAGGGGTTATTCATTTCCACTCTGGTCTTAAAATATGACATGGAATGGAATGGAACAGAACAGAACAGGATAGAATAGATTAGAAATTTCATTTGGAAGTGACTTGCAGTGATCATCTAGTCCAAATCCCCTGCTCCACCACCACTCCTTTCTTCTCTCTCTTCCTCCTCATACACATATGGGTCACTTAAATGGTGTCTGCCTCCTCCATAGAAGCAAAAAAATTGTACAGAATTTGAAGCTGTAGAGTTTGGTTATAGATTTAATAACACCAACTTTCAGACAGAGGTGGATTCTCCTTTAAGTGAGTTAAGTAACCCTTTGATGCACTAATACCTATTTACTCCTTGGTGAATATTCTTCTGCATCAAACCCACACGCTTTCTTCCATTTGAATAAATCCAGTCTGCACAACTTCAGGGCATTTATCCATAAGTATTCTAGAAAATCTTTCTGATAGTAAAGAAAACTCAAACCTTGTCTGTGAGAATCAAGCAGCATTTGCCCAGCTAGGGTATTTTCAGGGTTCCCCAATCAACACGATACTAGACTTAGGGGAAAAAGAATTAATTTTTTTTCCTTGTTGGGCCAGATTCAAACCACACCAACGTAAGATGCCCATTAACTCCAGAGAGCTCTGGATGAAGCTTCCAGTCGAGGAAGAAGGATGCTGCTGTGCACTTCAGCAGCAGTAACCCTCGCAGTTATCTTCCCCCTCCACATCCCCAAAAAGCAATTTAACGCACCAGCAGCAGTTGCCTATTAATCGGGCTAGAAAAAAAGGTAGCCTGGGAGGGTGGGTTTAAAAGAGGAATGTGGCACTATTATGTATTGCTTGCAAAGTAAACAAGCAACATCAGTATAGTCATTTCCTAATTACGAGCTGTTTCATAAACTGTAAATGCTAACATGGGAGAGGTAAATCATAGCAATTTAATTAATAAAACACTTTAGACAATTAAATCCATATGTGCATGGCCCGGGGCACAACATCAATAATAGAAGCTTGCAGGCATATTTTGGAAATTTTATGCAATCATTTGCAGATCTTGTAGTCAATAATTGGTACAAACTGTTTTAACTCTTCCTTGCCTGGTCTGGAGAGTGGAAAGGAGTAGCTAATTACTATTATTATTGATTTCATTACTGTTAATATGTTGCCCATTTTTCCATCCTATGTGTGTATTTTAAAATTGTTTTTGTGCAGGTGAATCTGAAAATGAATCTGATTTCTTCCTCTGCTCACAGTATAATGAATGGGCTTCATCCCAGAAGGGTCACAGGCTGGTTTTCCTGGTCCACTAAGCTCAGCTAAAATTTGTATTTACGCTGCAACGTCAGGCTCCGAAGTCTGAGTAGAATTTCTGAACTCATTGCAAGGATTCTGCAGACCCTAAGCACAGAGCTGAATGGACACTCTGACAGCTGCAGGTGGACAACAGATGGATGTGCAGAGAGGCTGCCTCGTGTCTGCAGCAAGCCAGCCTCGTGCACAGGCTGTTATCCTGATACCAAAACCAGGCTGACTATGATCCAGAAAAGCAACAGGAAACCAGAACTGAAACACTGCAAGAGCTATGGCCCAAACAGTTTTCCCATTGGCAGCATCATGTAAATCTCTCTAATTCGGGATACGTAGCAGTGCCTGTAGAGTCTGGGAGCCCATGGGACCACAACAGCAGCCACACACTCCAGTGAATGGGCCACAGGCCATTTTCCCCCAGGTAAACTGCTAAAAAACCCAAGAACCTTCTAGAATTGTGTATTACAGATTGAGAGAGAGTTAAACACTTCTGCATTTAACTGACAATCATTGCAAATTGAAGCTTAGCTTTTTCAAATTCCTTTCTAATTATTATTAGATATTATTCAGATAGTGGGTAATTCAACACACCATACCCCAGCAGTTGTATTTTAAGCTGTGGAGACACTTGTAGCATGAAATTCTAATGTGAGGGATGTTGGTTGTAACTATGTGGGCCATTATCAAGTCAGTTGTGAATTTATAATGATGACTATTTGTTCATTTTTATTATTTATAATCATTTTTTTTCTACCCTGTAGAACATAGTAAAGTTCTTTTGGTTCATACACAATTTCACAGCATGGAACAATATTAAAATGACTAATGCTGAGGTGGTTACTGGCAAAGCATTAGGGGGAATATGCTTGTGACATCATCTCCGTGTAAATCCTGCTGCTGTTCAGCAGGTTGTTAAGCAATTTCAAAGCCACACTGCACTTGCTACCCACTCAAAGGACTTTATTTTATTGAACTGCTTCGATTCCTGACAGAGAATCCTGACAAAGAACTGAGTTTTCCTCTACATGATTTGATGGTTTCGTATGTTTTTTTTTTACTGCAGAAAATCTTAACTGGAAGGGCAGAACAGGGGTGTGGGGTTCAGAACTGGCAGCCCTAAGGACTGGCTTCTCCAGTCTGCAGCTGTCGGAGAGCTGAGACATCACCTCATCCAGGAGAAGTTTGGAGAGTCACAAAAAAGAATCATCACAAAGGGCTTCCAAGTACAAGCGTTAGTTGTTCCAGGTAAGCCCTGAGCATCCCACCCAGCACAATCAGCTGGAATGGTCAGCATACAGGACCTCATCCAGAGTGCTCTGGAAACAACAGAAAACCAACGGTAGAACACAAACCTCCCAAGTTCTTCCTCATTCAGTCACTGCAGACCTGCTCAGCTTCACCCATATGCTGCCCACGCAGTAGCTGATTCATTGTGACTATCTGACTATCCGTGCAGCTGATGCAGAAGCATCATGGCCTCGGGTGAATGCAGGAGGGAGCAGTGGACACGTTAGACAGCCTGCCCTCAGGCCCTTGAGCAGCTGGAGGGAGGCCACTTGCAAAGGAGGTGATGAGAGGTGGCCTCGGGTGTGGTGTTGTCCTTCTACCCTGGATTCCCTCCCCTGGCACCCGAGTGATGTAAGGTGTCAGGGATGCTGTGGATGCTGAGTTCTGTGGGGTCTGTCAGGAGATGGAGACATCTACTGGTGGGAGAGAGAACAAGGATATGAAGATGATGATGATGAAGTTACTCTTCTTAAAATATTACTGTTATAGCAATAGTTGTTATAATAGTGATATTAACAACCACAAAACCAACAACAACAAAAAACCCAACTCGCTCCTACTTTAAAACAAATCCATGTGGCCAGGTTACAGAGATTTAGAGGCCACTTTTAGCACAGACACCATGATGAGAAATGTGTTCTTTGTAATGGAAGGAATCCCACTGTCGTTACCAGAGAGTTAAAATGGTGTGAGTCCCAACACTTCCCTGACATATCCCAAAGTGAGTGCAGTCAAAAATTAAACACGGGCAAATTCTCACTTCAAGAACAGGAGGTTGTTTTAAAACATGATTTATACCAATGAAAGCCCTCGCATTGTCAGAATTCAATGCTTTTTCTCTCTTCACTGCACTTGGTAATAATAGAAATATATTTTCAGGAGGTTGTATGAGCTCATGGTCCCTTTTTTGGGGGGGAAATAATAGCTACATGGTTTTAGATATCTCCCCAGTAAATTATAATTTAATTTTCAGCTATTTAAAGGTCACTCTGAATAATATATATGCTGCTTAATAATCAGCTAAAATAATGGCACCTTTCCAGAGTGTGGGCTAATAGCAGTATTGCCTTTGTGCAGGCCTTTGCTGTTTTCATTTGTTGTGTGATCACTGAAGCAAGAGAGAAGTTCCCCTCTTATGCCCGAGCCACATCTTCAGTCTCTCTTTCTTTTTCTTTTTAATGGGAGGAACAAAAACCTTTTCGCAATCAGCAGTAATCTCTCCAAAGGTCTTTTAATTTAAAAAGTCATAAGTGTTAATTAGCTATTATTAAGTGCCCCCTGTATAAATTAACGTGATTGATGAAAAAATTAAGGGTAATGAAAAATGTAGCAATGCATGTATTTTTAAGAGACTATATTAAAGATGAAAGTCCCCAAAGACAGAAACTAAGGCCTGCTGCACCCGTGCCCTGCCTTTATTAGTATTAATAATAAAAAAATAAATCGATAGATATCTCAGGAACGCAGGTGGACGTGTTGGATATACCAGCTCTAACATGTTTCTCACTTCATCGTGCTTTGAACACCTCTTTGTGACAAAGACTTCATCCAATGTGGTGGCACTTGTCCAATTTCTTTTTTCATTTGTGAACCAGAAGGAGGTTCTCTGAAAACGGGACCTGGGATCCAGAGGTAGGGATCAAGGGCCCTGAACTAACCCGATGGCTGCTTTTCTCCCTGGTTCTACATGTGCTGTGGTAGGGCACTACTGTGGTACTCAGCCCCAGCTCCCAGGCAGTTATGACCTGGCACTAACATCAGAATTTCTCTGTGTGTACCTCTGCCAGGCATATCTGAACCTGGTTACTGGGTAGTCACCAACAGCACGAGATTTTAAGTTTGTTTTCCTTATTTATCTTCTTTTCCTCCATAGCTTCTCCACCACAGCGCCTCAGTTCAGTTCTGTGTCTTGCTTACTAAAGTAAATGACTTTTAAACTGCCTTGTTTTACAGTCTGTGAGCCCTGGAAGTCCACACCAACTTGTCTGGTGTGGAAGCCAGCAGCTCTCGGAGGGATGCTACACAACAGTGATACTGAACATTAAACAAACACCTTCTGGTAAGAGACCTTTATATCCATTTGCTCATCACCTTTTAAATGGATTAATTTACTAATTGGAGTGAATTATTTTCTTTCAGGGCAAGCATCTGTGTTTCAATGACTGTCTGAAAGCAAAAAGGACAAGCCCATGTTTTTCTGGTTCCAATACAAGAACGATAATACGCCCCGTATTTTCTGCTCTAGTGCAAAACATTTGCAAGTGGGAAGAAGATCCCAGATAGATGCCTTTAGCACAAATCTGATCAAATCTCCAATCTATAAACCCTCTGTGAAGTCTGCTGTCAAGAATTGGAAAGCTTTTGACAGCTGAAGTCTCTGAAGAGCCTGACTGCATTAAGCAGCTCTGCGCGCTGACCGAGGCGCACGTGCAGCGCTCCCCCAGGGCTGGGCATTCTCTAGCCAAGAGCTCCAGGGGAGAACAAAAAAAATCCTCTCAACATACCAGCAAAGGAGAAAAGACCAAAAGAACAGCTAATCTGAGTCAGATCAAAAGTTCATTTGATCCAATAGCCTCTATCCGATGGTGACGGATCGGTGCGTAAGGAGAAGTATGGGAATGAAGTATAAAGCAATAGTAGCCTGGAATGCCAGTCCAGTTTCTGAAAATGTGAAACTCTGGGACTTCCAGAGTCAGAGGTGGCTTCTAATTTCAAATGTACTTCAACTGCTGCTGGACAATTCCATGGAGGCAAATGAACCAGGCTTTTGATGTTCTCCCTACAGCTCTTCAATCCCATAGATGGTCACACTTGTCCTCCTCTGGATGCTTTTGAAAGCAGAGATGGGAGAGACCAGCTCTGCACATGGTGTTCATGACACAGACCTGCAGAGCTCCATGGACAGGAGAGACCAGCTCTGCACATGTATTCACGGTACAAACCTGCATTGCTCCATGGATGTTTTCTGGTTTCATGTCTACTTTTCTTCTAGTCCTATCTGGTTTCTTTCCTTGACCATTTGGAAACTAGCTTTGCTGTTTTCATGTACATACTGATTTTGTTGTCACGATAGCTGGTTCCTGAGAGGTAATAAGCAGCACAGAGAACATCATCTTGTATACAAATCTGGGATGTTTTCCTTCCGTATGCCAGTGACACGTGCCTACACTGAATTTCTTTTCAGATGAACCTGACTGGGGTTTTAATTTTTACTCCTCAGAAGCCACATTGATTTTAGTGTTTTTAACTCCAGAGCACCTCCCTCCATAAGCTTAACTTTTAGCATTGCTTCGTTTTGCACAACACATCACTTGGCCTCGTATGCACAGCACACGCTTTGTTGGAATCGCTTTTGTTGCGCAGAGAAAAGTACACAACAGTTAGAAATGAGAATCTTATAGTCCCAATAATTTATCCTTTGAAAACTTTATTGCTTATGGCACAGTACAAGATGAACAGCAACACTTAATTACAACACCAGCTACCATTGAGGAAAAAAATACAGTAAAGAATAGTTAAACAGAACTCAAATGTAGCGAACCCCCCCCAGATGAACATCTGTTGTTATTTCAGTGCATGGCAATATATGGAAGTGGTGTGGAAATTTCAGTTGTAGGAAACCTCTGCTTGTGAGATGAAAAGTACTTAGAACTGTAGAGTAATTTAGATTGGAGGGGACCTCTGGTTATACCCCACAATAAAGCAGGTCCAACTAGTTGTTCAGAGCCTTGGCCTGGCAAGTTTGGAACATCTCCAAGGAGGGAGAGTGCGCAGCCTCTGTGCAACACGCTTCAATATTTGACTGCTCTCATTGGGAACATTTGTTTCCTAAAATTTAATCAGATTTTTTCTTATTGCAGCCTGGGCTCACTGCCCAGCATCCTTTCCCTATGAGCCTTTGGAAAGAGTCTGGCTCCCACTCTCCTTATGCTCTCTCAGGTGGTAGAAGACAGCAATAAGATCTTCTCCAAACCCTCCTCTTTCCAAGAGAAATGACCCACTTTCCTCAGCCACTTCTTATATATCATGTTCTCCCACCTCCAGCCGTCTTGCTGGCCCTCAACTGGACTCGTGCCAGAATATCAATGTCTTTTTCTTGTAGTGGGAAGACCGGAAGAAGAAAAGTATTCTGTGAAGAGTGAACAGATCTATTGGCTTGGTCCAAAGTCCCCCACATCAGTAGAAAGGTTGCCAGTGATGTCAGTGGACCACAGTTGATATTTCATGATGTGCAGACTCAGGTAACAGGTGCTATTATTCTGTACAATCTGCAGCACAAGGAATAATTCTGACCTAGATCTTATACCTCCTACCTGCGTGGAATCTCTTATTCAAGAGCAAAGGTTTTTTGCTCTTTAGCATGCTTAAAAAAATCCACCAAACCTCCAACATTTGCAAGTGAAAAAAAGTATTTTTTGATGAAAATCCAACAGAGGTATCTATCCACTTCAGTAAAATTCATGAATGCTTTTAATTGCACATGGCCACACTTGGAGAAAAAAATACCCTTGGATTCTGTTCAAACATGTACAAAAAAACCCTGAGTATTTTGTGATGCTTTATACCATAAATCACTCCTCCATAATAATGCCTTCCTGTCCAAGCACACTAATCAAATCTCTTCCCTGTCACTGGAATTATTACATTTTAACAAGCACAGGATTTAATCATTGGTGCGAGCTTTTCACACGTTGACTTCAGTCAGGCTTTGACAGCAAACCTTTACTCATGAGTTGTCCTTACAGTGGTGGTTTGATTACCATTTTGACTACTCATGTGAGTAATACTTTCCTGTTTCAGGCCTTTAATTAGCTGCATGCTTTCAGAGATATTTCTATATACTGCATTTTCTCTGTGCATTAACCATGGTATCCTTCCTCCCTCCCTCATGTTAATGACTTGGGCAGGTATGTATTTGTCTAATATATCAATCACTTTCTCCTCACTTTCTACACATCTAAAGTCTTTCTGATTACTTCTCCTGAATTTTAAGAAGCTCCTCTGATAGAAGACACCTTGGCATTGGTATTGCGTGTCACATAGGATTGAATCTTTTGTGATTGAAAAGAAAGGCATTGCCCAGCTGAAAAAATAGCCCACGTTGTTCTCAAACTTCCCACCTGCTTTGCTTCCTTATCTTCCTGGTGCCCTCTCAAGTCTTCTGCAAGCTGAAGGTCATCAGTGCATGTTCACAGGTCTCCACCAGCATCCAGGAGTGACTAGGGATAGTGCTAAGGTGATTTCTTTAGTTAGATATGTGGCTGTTCACTGGCAGAATATTCCACACTAACAGTGACTTTACATAAGATACTACCCTGCTCCTGTTAGAGACACCAGGAGAGAAAGGAGAATGTAAAATCTGATCAATTGTCTAAATTAATTTGTTATTCAAAATGCTCCCTTTTCAGTATAAACGCTGATGGATAACCAAAGTTAAATCTCATCTGCAATACAGATGCTCTCCTGGAGCCAAAAGTTTATTTACAGTCTTTTTCTGCTGTTAAAGGAAGTCCAAACTAACAAGGTTTTACAAGGAAGTTAAGTAAGGACTAAAAATCCATGTAATGAGCAAACTTAGCCTCTGAAAGGTTACTTGGTTTGATGGTGGCTTTTTGTTGTTTATTATTATTACTGTCCAAACCACATCTGTGGTTCTGTGTAGGCTGTTCTTTCCACTGATGTCAGGAGAAGCCTGGCCAGGTATTGTGGTCAACCTGAGTGCTGGGACTCAGGCTCACGTTCCCTGGGATTTCCTCAACTACATAACTTCACTTAGCAGGCAACTGGAGGAATTGAGGATGTTGCTACACCAGAGCTGTCAGGTCCCACATCAGAGCCAGAAGCATGGCCACCCAGAGCTGCTTTCCTGCAAAGTCCAGTAATTTAGATCAGTGGACATTGCAGGAAAGCAGCTGAGTGAGGCACATGCACATTAAATCCTGCTAACTCGTTCTGATGACAGCAATGTCTGTGGACAGTTGAAATGCACAGCTGGAAAGGGAGGGTGTCACACTCAGCTGGATTAGTCAGGGCTTACCTGTCATCATGCTTGAGTTGGAGGCTGGAATGGCAACTAGAAGAAAGAAAGTTTGACACAGAAATTCCCAGTGTGTTCTGCTCCATTTCATTCACCCCCTGTGGTACATCATTTTACAATGAATTCTGACATGGGATGAAGAAACTGAGTTCTCAAGCCCATCCAGGGACCATTCCCCATTCTCCACCTTCAGGGAAAATTAATTTGTTTGCTTATAAAATATTTACATTATATTCAAGTGTTATTCACATCTTCAAATACAAAACATTCAAACCCTGGTTGGTTTGGAGAGAAGGGAGAAGGGATCCAATTTTTTACATCTGGACATGACCCTGTTGGTTTTTCTCTATTGGACCAAGTTTCAAAAAGGACTTTTTTTCCAGGTTATTAGACTATTTTTTTTAATGATATCATGGCAAAAAAGGCAGAAACTTAAAAAAAACCCCAACCTTGAGATCATACAACTCAAATTTGCTCTTGGCTCATTTCTGTATTGCCTGCCTGGTTTCATCTGCTTGATTGAGAAAAAACTACACAATTTGTGCAAGATGCCACAAATAGCAAAGGGAGCTTGGGCTCTTTTTCTGACATGAAAGAGGCCAAAGAAAATAAGGGGAAAAGGGACTGCAAATGAGGATTTTCAGAACTGTAGCCAAACTCTAGACAATGTATCTAAGTAATGAAATTAATTTTCCAATGCATCTATTTCTGTTGTACTACTGCTGCTGTTCCTAGTGAGGATTTGAGGTCATCTCCAGCAGACTGGTCAGTCCATACCCTCAGATCAGAAACAACTTCATCAAATTCCAAATCCACCCTTGGGTATTGCAGATCATAAGGGAAACAAGATAATTGAATGTTCTGAGAACCCTAGAAGCTGATTCAAGCAGCTGCCCTAGATAAGACTGATAGGTGAAGCGAGGAGAGCGTTTTAGCCTTAACTCTGAATATCCTGGTGTTCACCATTCGTACAGGCAACACTTCTCCAGGCAGCTGCAGCATTGGGAAAGCAGGGACAGTCTACACAACTATTATGGGTCCTGTGATACTTCAGAAATCAAGGTCTGCCACTTTATAAGCATCTTCTGTAGCACTAGGGGCTTGTTCTCCCTCTATAAATACTACAAAACAGCAACAAAATCACTTCCCTTACACTTGTTGTTACCACCATTTCACGTTCCCACGTCCTTCTGCTACTGACTGCAGCTTTACCATCATCTTTACATTCCTAAAACACAAAACGTCCAGCTTTGATGCCTGCACCCAACAGTGAGGATTCCCCAGATTTGACTTTCACTCTGACAAGTTCAATTTCAAAGAGCTCCCAGAAACTCTTGAGACAATGGCACATTCTCCCACTCTAGGTCGTCACACACAGCATTGGAAAGTGCATCTGCGTGAGGGAAAAGCAGCAACAAGTGTCTTGCTAAAGGACCAAACCAGAGCAAACCACACTGCCACTGAAAGCCCCTCCCTGTCAATAAAGAGGTTTTACAGCAAAAACATTTAATTTTATTTTGTTTTTTAATCAGTTGCTATCAAGTCCTGGCTGTCTTCAGGAAAAGAATGAATTTGACAGTTTTGTGTTGACTCTTACATTTCCCATTACTGACTCTTTTCATCTCTGTCCTGGAGCAAAAATAAATTTCCCTTTTTAAGCTTTTGATGATAAAAATCTCATCTGTAGCCTCATAAATGATCCTTTATTATCTATATTAATAATGAATAAATGTCTGTTGAATACCCCTGATCCTTTGCATTAATAGCACCAGATGTATTATAGATAACCTTTTGATTTAACAGCACAAACTGTGAAACAATATTAAACCAGTAAAGGAACTGATCTTACTGGAGTCACTAAGGTCAAAATGATAAACATTTCTTTCATTTCTATTTGTAAATTGACCCAGTATGCAGCATTGGTCCCCATCATTTATTTTTGAGACTAGCTTCAGTCCTAGGAATAGAGCTCATAAATAATATCTTGAATAATTGTTTTAAACATTTCCGGCTCTTCCACTTCTCCTTCCTAATGCCTCCTGATGATCTTAATTAATAGAGCATTACTACACGAGCAGGTCCACTTCCGCTTACTCTGCTATCATTTAAAAATATGTTGCTCACCTCTTTTCCCATTAGTCCTGTCAGAACCAGGCACAAACTCATTCAATCATCTTCTGAGACGACACTGAGAGATCTGTGGTTATTCCTGAGCAAAGAGGTGAGGCTCCCTTTAGATCTGCACAACTGCATCCCATAAGTTTGCCCGTTTTCCTCTTGCCCTCCTGCCATCTCTTCCTTCCTGGCCATTTTCAAATGGGTTGTTGCTTTATGCTGGTGGCCAGAACACCTGGAAATCCTCTCACTTGTAAATCAGGATAATGCCCTTCGTAAATGTTCCCTTCCACCTCCTGTCCCGTGACTTCTATTCCAACTTTCACTACTGCTAACAAAAGTGAAGCAGCTTTCCCCTTCAGGAATACTCTCCTATTTAAATACCTAGGACACAGTTTATGCCCAAATACCCAAGGCTTTTTAGAAGCAGTAAAATAACATTCTTCAGTTAGAAACAGACTACAAGGAGGGTTCAATATCTACTAGTTCACTATCTAAATAGAACTAGCAGTTCAGTCACTCCTTAGGTTCTGTTCAGGACCCTGCAGTGGCTGGATTTTGTTTCTAATTTAACTGTCAGGAGTATAATTCAAGAGTTGGAAATGTAAAATGTAAAATTAGGCTTTGGAGTCAATATTAGAGTAAGTTGCAACTGTTCTCTTGGAATCTAAGAGAGGAAACTCCATTGGTTTTGATATAGCAAGAGCGTATCACGTATCAGTGATCAAGTTTGGCAATAAACATCAGAGTTAAAAATCCATTTCACAATGACTGTGTTGAACCATCGGGCAATTTTTGCCAGCCCTCTGCCAAAACCCCATTCAAGGCAGAGTTTTGCTTTTTGTTTCTTGCAACAAACATTTTGTGCAGCCCATCCTCAGATTCTATCACTGGAGCAGTTACCCAGGCACAGTGAAGCACAGGGATTCTCAAACATTCCTGCAGACGTCTTCTCTGTGAGCAAGTAGCACCCTTCAGGCAGCTTAGCAATCTGGAGGCTGAAAAAATCCTTCTGCTGTCATCTTAGAGCTGAATTTGGATTTGCATGTCAGCTCAAACTGTGAGTGAAAACCTGATAGCATTGAAGTCAACAGCAGTTTTGCTGCAGTTTGAGAGAGGTCAGCTGACAGCTTACCAGATTTGGCTATTCAGGAGAAAGTCAAAGGTGGCTTCTGAAAAATAACAAAATAAAACAAAAACAAACAAACAAAAAACACAAACAAACAGAAATGGAAAAAAATACAAAGAAAAAGGGAAAAAAAAGAAGGAACTAATATTAAATTGCTAAGACAATAATAGCAAAAGAAGTTGACATTAAGATTTATGGTGTTTGCTGTTGACTCAAAAAGCAAATAGAAGGACCTGTCCTCACCCAGCATTGGAACATTATCATACACTGACTAATTCCATTTGATTCATGACTTACATCCACAGCAGTTATGGCTCTTAGGCAAGATCCGCTTTAAAGGCCTAATCCAACAAACACCTGCCTCCTTAATCACTTCAGTCACAAGCCCAAGTGTTTGCTGTCCTGCAGACTCCTTTTCAATACTCCATGCATACGCCTGTCAGGGAAAGCATGGAAGACACATTTGGCCCAGTTCCTGGCTAATCTGGTGTGGGAAGTGGTGTGTGGCTTTACACATCATCTCCTGACATCGCTGGGTGAATTCTTTATTACTCCTATCAGTGACAGAGCAACAGCATTGGATGGACACATTCACAAATGCCAGAATGAAACTGTGTATAAAAACTTGGCTCAGTGGTTTCGTTACTGACTTGCTGTGGACAGGGTTTCATTCGATAACTCCAGTTATTGGTATTTATTATCCATAATTTACACATCTCGGCAGTACCTCGCTTAAAGCTCAAGCCAGAGAAACAGAGATTTTTCAGTCTACACAGGTAATTAGAGTTCACTCAGGCTGAGACAGAAGGATTTGTACCAAAAATGCCTATTTTGGCTACATTCTCTCTTAACCGTGTGACAAACCACTGTGTAGTTCATCGTTTGCTTTCCTGATGAATGATAAATAGTGCCCCAAATTAAACGTGATTGTTCCCTGTGAAACTAAACTACAGCTTCTTTAAGGCAGAAATGGCATTTCCTCTTTGTGCTGCTCTTCTCTCCACTTCCTCTCGATGACAGGCCACTCTCTGGATCTCCAGCTTTGGGTATTTCAGCTGGACTGATTGCATCAAAGATACCTCTTGCCCTGATCCTTTCCTTTATCACTACCTCATGTGACTGTTCTACGTAATAAATACTCCCATATCTGGTTCACTGCATCCCTGACTTTATTCTATTTGTCTAAATCAACATGTATTTCTACTTCATGGCCCAGGCACCTACATGGTTAAAATGCCTTCAAATCTCTTACTTTTTTCCTTCCTGCTTGCTACATTAACAAACATTAGCAAATTTTGGTCTCAGTCTATCACTTGTTTTATTACTCTTGCCCATCTCGAATAGCACCAGCTCTGAAGTCACCTTCTGACATTCTCCAGATTCATTTCCTAACAAACTCATGACGACTGCAGAATTCTTACAGACAGCTGAGAGAATCCTCACTTTATCCTTGCATTCTAGCAAAGAAGAAAAGTTATAGTTTAAAACTACATCTCTTTCTTTCCTGTCTGTGTATTCTGGTTTCAGTTAGAAGCAGAAACACAAATATGTTGTGGAGAAGATATTCCTGCTTCCAGACTACTTGTGATAGGTTAACTAACCACTGTTTTCTGCAGAGATGCTGCCCCAGTGCGAGCACTGTAATAAAAGAATAAAATAATAACAAATAAATAGGAGCTGTTGAGAGAGTTACAGCTCGGATGTTCTGAATATCAGACAGACTTTAATTCTCAGTATGGAACCCAATAACATAGCCTTGCATGAGAGATATACAAGAGAGTTTAAACTTGAAACTCTGTGCAACCACTACCAAATTTCATAGGCTTGCAGCTGATTTGTGAGAACAACAAGAACTCCATGCAGAATTCCCTGACTTATTTTCTATCCCTGAACTTCCCACATTGTAGCATTGCAAATAAAGTTACAGTACACTGGATTTAATCCATTCTTCCTCTACCTGATTGCATTGTTCCCTACCCATAAGAGCAGAACTCTACTGGTATTTAGCATCTTTTGCATCTCTGAACAGGTAAAGGTGCAATTTGCTTCTGAACACAGAAAAATCAATCTGTAAAATCAGCATATTGTTAGCCATCAGCATTTGATAGATTTTTTTTTACCGTCGTAAAACATTTTTGAGGTTCCATCTAAATGAAATTGCTCAAGCCTGTCCTAAGTGGCAGTTTATATTAGAAAGAAATTCCAATAACTGACAATAAATAAATCAGAAAAGCAGGATTTTGCTGTTCCTTCTGTGTACCCTGCCACTCGAAGAGTAACACACAATGCTTTTACCAGACTAAGTAGAAGCAAGCTGACATCCTCTTCCAACTCTGGGACAATTTAAGACATCGAGTGTTTAATGGTGACAGATAATAAAAGGTTCTAGGTCTGTTTTCAGGTTTTTTTGGGAGGACCTCATCTTTTTCTTGTGGTAAGCATGCGCATTTTTAATCCACACTCCTACAAACACAATGGGTTTCTGTTTTAGCCTCCCTCTCAGTCCTCACCCTTTCCAGTTCTTCTGTCAGCCCAGAATATTATTTTAAGTATCTTCAAAGAGGTCATCATGGCAGGAGGAGTCAGGGGCAAAAGGTGGGGGAGGGAGGAGAAGCAGTGAAATAAGTGAATGTAATAATTGTTCTTTGATGAAGAAAAAGGTAGAAGAAAAAATAGCCAGGTTCATCAGCAATGCAGGTCCTGCCATCCCCAGATGTTACAGAAGCATTAGAATTGCTCCCTGCAAGAAAAATTGGATTAGTCACAATCTTGTCGACTAATGGGCACACTCTGTGATCTTTAGAGCTTCATTTACTGGGTTAATAGTGCTTTGCCTGAGTTCCTTTGCAATAGGGAAAAAAAAAAAAAGAAAAAGAAAAAGAAAAAAAAAAACCCTGTAAGAAGAAATATTCTGGGTGCAGTCCACAGCCACTGACACGAGTAATATCATATTCATCACAGACAGACCTCGTATCTCATTACTACTGAAGAGTTTGCCCCCGAGGCATTTGAGCTCAGTCAGGCCAGGCCCCTCATGTGGAACCGTTCAGGTATATTGTGAAATGATTTAATGCGATAATAATGTCCACTTTGTGAGATAGATTATGTTTTTTATAGTGGCTGATGGTTAATGAATGATACATTAGCAAACATCACTAAAACATTATTGAGAAAATGCAGATAAGAGATAGCAACTCCCTCGTTCCACACCCCCAGTCTCTGCCAGATGCATAAAAATGGAAAGCAGAACTTAGAGAAAACAGAAAACTTGAGATCTTTGTGATGCTACCAGCTCGCATAGGCTCTCTCTTGCTTGCCTGTTCTCCAGAGAAGGGTGAAAAGAGATATTTAAAAATGTTGGAAACACAAACTGAAATATCTCTTCTTAAATCAAATGAGAATCAATGAAAGTGCAAACCTGAACAAATACATTATATGTTGACCCAGTTTATTAGATGAAGCCGTTTACCCTGATTTGATTTATCTGGCAATACACTGCTCAGCTGTGAAATGAGATAAGAAGAGCCTATTCACCTTATTTACAATATTATAGTGACTCCCGCTAGCACCACTATGGTTAAGGATCTGTCAGCAATTCCATTACAAACACCATTTTTTTAGGGTTTGTAGAATGGCTGTAGATTCTTGCTTTGCTTGAACATGGCAATCCAAAAAATGATAGATTGAATTAAAATTGCCTATTGAGGTCAATGGATCTTGGATTAATGCAGCACAACCTTAAAAATGTGAAAATCTCTAGATAATTTTCTCCATTTTCCGTCATTGTTGCTGCGCCTTGGGAAAAAATACTAAGAGGGTCCTATCCCCTGATAGTCACCTTTATTGAAGTCAATAACTGCAATGATTTCCATCACCTCTGCTCCTTTTTGGGGTATTTATAAGCTTGGCAAAGGTGATTTGGGTCACTCAGTTCAAGAAGAACAGGGAACTGCTGGAAAGTGTCCAGCACAGAGCCACAGAGATGATGGAGTGGAACATCTCCCTGCTGAGGAAAGGCTGAGGGAGCTGGGGCTCTGTAGCTTGGAGGAGAGGAGACGGAGGGGTGACCTCATTAATGATTATGAATATGTAAAGGGTGAGTGCCAGGAGGATGGAGCCAGGCTCTGCTCAGAGATGTCCAATGAACACACAAGGGGCAACGGGTGCAGCTGGAACACAGGAGCTTCCATCAGGAGGAACTTTTTCATGGTGAGGGTGACAGAACTGGAAGAGGCTGCCCAGGGAGCTTGTGTAGTCTCCTGCTCTGGAGACGTCCCAACCCCATCTGGACACCTTCCTGTGTGACCTGATCTAGGGGATCTGCTTTGGCGGGGGGGGTCTTTCGAGGTCCCTTCCAACCCCTACCATTCTGTGATTCTGTGATACGTGAATATTTTTGATTAAATCCTTACCATCTTCTAGTCCTCTTTTGTATTTTGATATGTATACATCTGAAAGAAATGAGCATAAATGGCAAAGGAAAGGTTTCACCCATCATGTGTAATTTACCTTCCACATACTCTCTTCAGCTGCTCCTCCAGCATTTCTGCTTGCACAGAAAGTGTAAATGTGACTGAGAAAAAAAAGTAGTGAAGGCTACTGAGGTAGTGCCTGCTGAGGTCAAACAGCACACGGTAAACGCAACTGTAGAGAAACAAAATGGATTTCATCCATTTCACAGGCAGGGGATAAGCCCTTATCACCAGCATCGCCCAGTGATAGCTAATTAGACAAAGCAGAGGCTTCTGCGGCTGTGGATTTCAATTTGATTGGCATCTGTGTGGCTGAAGAGACTGGCTTACACTGGTTAGGACACTTTCTCCTTATTTTGTAACACGAAACAAATTCTATTTAAAAATTTGTCTAGTTCTTTAGAAATAATGATGTTCCTTCTCCTTCACGGGCAGATTGCCAAGAGATTTGAGAGAAAAAAAAAAGCAGGAATCTGATTAAAGGAAGAATGCAAAAACGGGATGGTAAGATCTTGAACTTTAGCATCGCCTATTTACCAATGAGTCTCCTGCTTCACCGCAAACAAAAATGGTAAAACTTCTGGGGCCTGGGGCTGCCCCCTCAACCGACACCGGTGGGAGGAGATGGCAGCCTGGGGCTGCCCCTCAGTGGACACCCGTGGGAGGAGATGGCGGCCTGGGGCTGCCCCCTCAGCGGACACCGGTGGGAGGAGATGGCGGCCTGCGGCTGCCCCCTCAGTGGACTCCCATGGGAGGAGATGGCGGCCTNGGAGGAGATGGTGGCCTGGGGCTGCTCCTTCAGCAGACACCGGTGGGAGGAGATGACGGCACTGCCAAGCTGTCATCCACCCCTGGCAGACCACCTCAAAACATTGCTCCTTTATGGTCTCACAGGCACACTGTCAACTTTTTTCACAAGTTCACAAGGAAATGGATAACAAGAGGCACATGTGGCTGTGCTGGTGGGAGTGGGGAGGTCAGGGCGGGAAGCAGGTGCCTCCATCTGAAGGCTGCAGCCTGCCCAGGCTTCTCCATCTCTCAGTGCTCCGTGAGGGGGAAGCATGGGACAGAGAGCCCTGTCCCACCACCTGAGCCAGCCCAGAGCGTGGCTGTGGCCATGAATAATGTCAACATCTGCCTCTGCCAACTGGGGAGGCCTGAGGAGGAGGAAGCAGCAGCAGCAAGAGGGGCAGCTCTCTGAAGAGGAAGCAAAGGGCCAAAGATGGTGATGGCAGGAGGCTTGGGGCTTAAACCCCACCCCACTTAAATTGTTTCTTAGCAAAAAAGGCAAAAAGTATTATGGCAGGAGGGTTGTGCAGTGGTGCTTTTGGTACTAGTGCCAGTAGGACTTGGTCTCCATAACACCCCCCTAAAACCTGTGCTAGCAGCAAGTGGTCGGTGCTTGGGGCCAGCAGATCAGTGGCCTGGGTGCTGAGGATGCCCTGGGGAAAATAAGCTCTTAAGAAGAAATATTCTGGGTGCAAGCATATCTCCCTGAGCAGCACCCCTGCTCCCCACAGGAGTCTGAGGAGAGAGCTGCATCCCAGGGGGGTGTAAGGAGCTTGACCAGTCCCTTGAGGAGCCACCACCATCTTGAGAGCTCCTCTGGGGACTGCAACAGAAGAACAGCTCCAGGAGTCAATGGGGAGCACAAGTGTTGAGCATCTGCTTGATTTAAACTCCCAAGATGAAATTGTTTAAGGGCATAGGGTGGAGCTTCTTCTTTTTAAAGCAGGGCATGAGCCTGTGCTAGGAAGTAGGGTGCTGTTTTAGGTGGGACCTTCTTCAGTGGTATCTGCAGCAGGATTTCTCCTGATGATGCCCATAATCTGCAATCAGCCACCAAGCTCCCCTTTTCTCACGTTGGTAAGTTTTTTACTTTGCTTGCTTGCCTAATTGAAGGTTTAGGAGGTTTTCTTTCTTGGTTGTCTGCATTTGTAATGGTCTGAAACTTAGTATGTGGATTATCTCTGCTGCTTAAATGCATCTCTGCTGCTGTGTTGGCCTCAGCACATGTGAGGTGTGTGCAGTATTGAAAAAAAACCCTAAAAATATGCAGAATATTGTCATTGTGTGTTTAACTAGAAAATAATAATAATATCCAACTGCACTTAGCTTCTCATTAATTATTGCTGCAGTCATGAGGAGTTACTTGTGATGTGTTTGTTGCCTCGGTCATGTATGGCATGTTCAGAAATAACATGTTTGCTGATTTTATATATACTGCTGGTTTTGGTTGGTTGGATGGTGAGAGGATGTGGAAGGCAGATAGTAAAGGCCAGAAACTCATGAACTGAGATGGTCTTTGACAGCCAAGATAAAAAGAAAATGGCATTTTTCCTTCTCAAGTATGGGGACTGATTGTGGTCATCCTGTTGAAAGGCACTGTACCATTAATCACTTGAATTGAGAATTCCCTAATTTTTTAGGTAGTGTTGCAGACTTGTCCTAGTTAATGATGTAGGAAACTATTTTTTTCAAGTCTCACAATAATATTTACCTTTGTTCAAGTGAAACTGAAAGCTAAATGAATTGCACACATACACATGGACTTTCAGTGCTGTTCTAAGCATCCCAGAGCATTTCTGGCACTTACTTTTCTGTGGCTGTTGTTCTGGCAAATACACTTTGAGAAGTGTGACTTTCTTTTCCCTCGTCTCCCTGAAGATATTGATGTTTATTTGCAGAGAAGGGGAATTCCAACTGGGGCCACCAGTGGAAACAATACCAGGTTAAAAGTCTGAGTGCTTGGAGAACTTTTTCAACTCAAGAAGTTGGAATCACTGTGGAAATCTCAGTGCCTGTTTTCTAGTAATAACTAGAAGTCCTACTCCTAGATTAATACCATACTGTATTAGAGATCAAACACATAGAACAGAAGTCATGCTTCAATTTGTAGAATGAGAATAAAGCAAGAAATCAAATAGAGAAACAGGCAAATTAAGGAGCACAAGAAAAACATTGGGTAGTAGTAATAACAGGAGTCACCTGAGGAACTTTTCTGTTCACTGCTGGTTTGGATGTGAGAATGGTGTCCTACTCTCTATGAACTCAGGATCAGTCAACAGGAGGTAGCAAAATACAACTGCACACCTCATGACCTGGAGGAAGCTTCAAGCTGAATTTGCAACTGGACATGGGTAATGTGTGTGGTGTTCAGAGGCTGCGGTGAAGGGTTTTAGTTTCCTTTTTGTTTTCCTGATTTGCTATTGTGTATTAATTGTTAGAAATCCTCTGCCTGTTTAGAATAAACACAGGAAGAGATGTGAAAACACTTTCTTCTCAGGTTTCTAAGTAATCACACGAGCACTCAGTGAGGTGTCATCCCTTTTAGGAAGTTATAAAAGTTGAGATGCTTTTTCTGATGTTTGTTTGCCTGTGTCAGTTGTCTCCAGGTGTTTGCTGTTGGTCTTTGCTTTTCTAGACGACAGGAAGGGGAGGATGCTTCTAAATAATATGTTGCCCTGACTTCATAAGGCTTGTTTTGTCTGGCAAATGAATTATGTAAACCTTCTCCACCCGAAACTGTTTCAAGTCAATTAATTGTTGTAATTACTTAAGATTTCTTTTTAATGAATATGACTCTCCAGGGATTTGATGATATCCTGTCATCTGTAGGCCTGATAAATGAAATGTGATTTGTGGCTTGCTGCAAACTGAACCCTTGTACTTGAACAATGTATCTCTTTCCTATGTGCTCATTAAACGGAAGAAATGCCCTTGATGGAATTAGGAACATTTGCTTCAGTTGGTCCCTAGTAAGAATGGATGGTAGAGGTAGATAAATTTTGGCTTTTACCCCTTTTGTTCTCCCTTCCTTTAAATGCTGGCCTTGTTAACACATTGACAATTACTGGGACCAAGCACATGACCCCGGTGAGGTTACCTATTGTAATCGAGCCTAGCTTAGCTGCTCCATCTCTCATCTCCATGAGGTGCACTGAAACGTGAAAGATTAGCAGGCAGTGCGGAAGGAAGGAGACCAAGGCTGCATGATGGGTTTTTATATTACCTTTTGTACAACCTTCTTCATCCCCACCAACACTCTGCAATTAGAACGGCCAGATCTGACAAGGAAGGCACCCACTCTTGGTCAGGGGGCAATGCAAGTTTTTTCCAGTGCTTCTCAAGAAGAACAGCTGCCCAGAGCTGCAGATAAAGGCAAGCAAGCTGAGACAGCATGATAGAGAGACATGAAGTCTGCATTGGGTTCCTACAAACAGTGACTGCTTGTATATCAATTTCAACTGGCCTATTTTCTCCCTAGGTTGCTGTGTACATAATGTAACCTAATAACCAGTGCTAGGAAGGTGTAAAGCAGGTGGGGTTTCCTGATTTAAATTCCATTGTTAAAATGAGGATTACTGCTTTTATTGCAAGACCTTTTCTGAGCATCACGTGAGTACATTAAACATCATAAAATGCAGAGCAAATTGTGGTGCCTTGGCCATAGTTTGGAATGGAAGGACAGTGAATTATTGTATATCACAAGCAAAGATCACTTTGACCTTTTTCCAGTTAAGAGAGGGTGCCTCGGGTATGCATAGCTGCCTAAATCTGGCAGTGCAGTGCAAGTGTACAGAAGACACAGCATCCCTGATAATGGAAATGAATGAATAAACAGAAGAAATTGCTGCCTGTAGTAGTTAGTTAGGAAAACCAGGGAGATGCAAAGGGTCAAAACTTGAAAATGGTGAGAAAAGTGACTGCTGTCTGGGAGGAAATTATTATGGAGAAGGGGAAAACACTATTCACAGAAAGGTATCTTGCACTGTAGGGTTCAAAATCCAGGAATGGTTGTAGCTATTTAGACAAAATAACATCAAATCTTGAATATTTCCTAAACTCTTAAGCATACTACTTTGTGCTGGCATAAAAGATACTGGTTTAGTCTTCATCTTACCCCTAGCCTGCCCTCCTCTTCCTGGGCTGGCAAGAGCTCTAGGCAAGGATTCAGATGTACAATGAAGTGCGAGGAACTGTTTCCCCTGCTTGATGGGCCCAGCTGCAAAAGCAGTATCTGGAAGTATTGTGAAACTGATTGTCTTTGATGCAGTAATTGGATGGAAGACATTCAGATCACCTTTGATTAGATGAACTTCTGAAACTACTGAGATTTATCAGTGCACAGATCTTATTCTCAGAGGACTCAAGAGAAAGTGTCCCATTAACTTAATGAATCAGGCCGCAAGAGAACAACTGCTCTTGAAGTCAGAATGAGAGATTTCCCATCAGTGGCGCAAATTCTGCCAATAAAGGCGACAGGATTTCTCAAGTGAAATGAGATTAGAATACGTCTCCCCTGATTTTCAGTAGTTAAATGATTGACTATCCTGTAATAGGCTAATTATTAGATTTCCCTTCAATTTTTGCGTTGCAGGGAGGAATGAAAGTTTTCTTTCCCCGCCTAGACTGCGCGGCAGCGTTTCATCGATGTCGTTGTGTAGTCTTGACCTTTGAAAGGTGGCGTGGTGTATTCATCTTCCCAACTCATCTGCCTTCAGGAAGGTGTCCCCAGCTCTGGAACTTCTGGCAATTTGTCAGAGGCCTCTCCCCACATGTCAGTTCTTGTTATCCACTCTGTCGTCTTTGCAAATGACACACGTCAGCTCTCATTTTTTCACCACTTGCTTTGTTTGCCCCTTCCCAGGTGGGAGATTCCACATCCTCTTTTTGAGCCATTTCCAGGGTGATTATTTTCCTGCAATACCTCTGTGGTCTGTCTTGACAGCTTAAAAGATCCTTCGTCACTGGCTTGTGGTTGTTAACAAAGAAAAACAGCTTTTAGAGGCCTTGTTAGCTAGTTGTAATAAACTATTTCTGTGCTGCCTTTACAAATGATACTCTTCCAGCTACTCTAGATAAGTTGTTGATAAATGTTATTGACATAACACACGTGGAAGTTGCTCACCTCGGAAGGCTAGTTCAGTAACAGCAATGAACACTTTACAGCCCCTCTCTCTTCTAAAACACTTCAGGTACTGGTTTATCATTAGAAAATGGTGTTTGCTCAATCTTAACACCCTCATTTCACAGGTGCCCAAACCAGTACCTACATCCCATGTGCTTTAGCTTGGGCTGCTTGACTGGAGCACTCGAAGTGGTGTTATTTGTGATGGGGCATTGAGAAGGCAGCTGTGCAAATCATGGATCACTGACTGTCTTCTCATCTGGAAGTGAAACAGCAGGAAACAAAGAGTATAGGAACATGTTCTGGTCAGTCTGCCCTTCCTAAAGGCAGGGAGCCTCCCACTGTGCCCCTGGTAGCTGCTCAGTGGCTTTGAAAGTTGGTTTTAGGGAACACAACCTAAAGAGTTAACTTGGAGGGGCTAACTGTTGCCAGGCAAGGGGTCCTGCAGGCTGAAAGGAAACCAAAAGTATTCCTCCCCTGTTACTTACCTGTTTGGACAGTTGCAGTAGAGAGTTTGCTAAGAGCTGAGACCATGGGCAGGTACTGTTCAAATGGCATATAATGTCTGCATGTGCTTAACTGCTTACCTGAAGTGATGAAGTGAAGGCAAAACCCTGGTAATTTAAGTAACTTCGACACCTTGTTTCTCCTCTCCTGTGTGGCATTTTGCACCTCTTTGCCTTTGTAAAGGTAACTTATGTTAATTTGATGTCAGAACAGCATCATAAATGTGAAGCAGATAATGGCAATAAATGTGAATTTGCCAACAAAGTTGCTGTGATCTAATCTAACAAGGTTTTATAACAATAAGTCTCAGGTAATTTTGAGGCTTTTCTAAATCCAGGTTTTAATTCTACAATCACAGGCATAAATAGCTAATAGAGATCCCATTGCTGAGGTGTCTTCCAGGACGACATTAAAACACGTACTCATACCATTGTCTTATCTAGATGGCTTGGGACTTTTCTTACAGGTTTATTTTATTTCTCTCCTCCACTTGAAGTTGGTAGCACAAAGCAGCGTGGCTGGTTGTGCTTGTCTTGCCTTTCAGTGTCCTCCTTTTAACACAGTCCACAGAGGTGATTCAGTCAATGACTTCTGTCAAATCAAACCCGTGTGATGTGGGCACTTAATAATTGATGTTTTATCAAGATGTCACAGTTCTTAAATGCAAAGTGTTTGTTTATCTGTGATGTCTGTGTGTATGTATACACACGAAGTGTGATGTGAATGAATCACTCTGGCTGTTCTAAATCTTTCTTCACTCTTTGTTCCCCTGCATCAAACTCTTACCTTAAAAAAATCACTGATACTGAAAGAGTGACTTACAGTCAGGTGTTTGGTATCTACAGCCAGCTGGGGTCTGTCCCTTCTCCCAGGGAACAACTGACAGGGCAGGAGAAATGGCCTCAAGTTACACCAGGGAAGGTTTAGGTTGGATACCAGGAAAAACTTCTAAGTTTTGTGAACCTAAAAGGGCAAAGAATTTGTTTCTCTCTTTACTAATTGCACTGTATGTGGTGATTTTGTATAGTTTGAATTTGAATTTTTACTTCATTTACATTCATCTCAAGGATGCTCATTCTGGGCTTTTGGAGATGTTAATTGCTTCACACACTACTGTAATCAACAAACCAAAGAAGTCGTGCAAATTGATATGCTCTAAACAGCCAGAGCACTTGAAGGGATGAAGAGCATTGTGTGCCCTCAGCCAGTGTTGTAACCTTCACACCAATTTACCTGGAAATAGGTTTTAAGGACAAGCATGGCAGAGATCTTAGGAGCGTGTGTGCTTCTAAACAGGTTTTTGCTTGCTATTTTTTGTCTCTGGTTTTAGATTATCTTTGTCCTTTGCAAAATCTCAGGGTTTTAAGGACAGCCAAGTAGGTTGTTTGTGTTTATTAAATATACCACCCCAATTCCACACTCTGGAGGTTAGATGTGGTGAACTGACTGTTACCTTGATGTCTACAAGAGACATTCCTCCATGTTTCACCTCAAATCCTTGAGTCAGTTTTGGGCCCCTTCACTCCTAAGAGGACATTGAGTGGCTGGAGCATGTCCAGGGAAGAGCAATGAAGCTGGGGAAGGGGCTGGAGCACAAGGGTGGTGAGGAGTGGCTGGGGGCCCTGGGGTTGTTCATTTGGAAGCAANGGAGGCTCAGGGGAGACCCCCTCACTCTCCACAACTCCCTGACAGGAGGTTGGAGCCAGGTGGGGTGGGTCTCCTCTCTCAAGGTGTTCTTCCACTGCATTAGCACAGGCACTGGGACGGTGTCTTTATCACGTTCTGGATGTGGGCAGCAGTTGCCAGAGTATTTGCATCAGCTTTACTTGGTGCAATACTTTCTGATCACTTGGAGACTGATGAAAGCTTCCCCCAGAAACAAAATAAGTTGAATACCATAACTGGTTTCTATAGGTGAATCTCCTTACCCTTTAGTGTACACCTACCCACAGCAGTTACATTTTTACCTCTGGATGTTCCTAGATTGTAGAGCATGAATTTATTTCCAGTATGGGCATAGCTAATGCACAGCAGCAGGCACTCGAGTATGTGGGTATGCCTTTATTTAGCTCAATTTAGAACACAGCATTGAGTGGTTTGCTGTTTTGGGGGTTTTTGCCTTTTTCTTTTTTGTGAATGCAATTCTGGACCATTTTCTTTCCATCAGCTTCACTTTATAATGAAGCTCACTTTTTATGCACTCAAATGAAATGGAAGCAGCACAAAGTCAATTAGTGGAAAAACAAAGTTGTCATGTAATACCCAATGCACTGAACAAAACAATGTTTCCCTTCAGTTCTGCTTTCCATCAGCCCAGGTATGTTGTCTGTGTTCAGTTTTCTCACCCCAACCCCTTCTGAGGGCAGAGAGGAGGAGCAGGATGCACAGAAGGAAAACAATTTATGCCATCAGACTTTCTTGAACTTGATAAAGAATTTAAAGGGCCGTGTTCACTGAAGTTGTGTGGGGCCTTGTTTAGCAAAGTTCAACTGGCTGAAGACCAGATTAATTATTTACTTAAAGGGCACTTTATGATCTGCAACAGCACATCCTGGATCGTAATCAGATGTACAATAAATAAAACTTACCAGTGGGGTTACATAAAGAAATGTGCTTACCCTGATTTAAAGCACATTTATTGTTTCCCTGGGGAAACCTTGCAAAGGTGAATGCCTTAGAAGGGAAGCTAGAATGTACTTGTGCCTGGCAAAATAAGTCCTGCAGGAGAAAGCAGATACTGGTGAAATATTTGGGTGGGGAAATCACAACTGAAACAACTGCACAGTCAGGGTAAATTAGTTTGAAGAAGTCTAATTTCATAAAGGGCTGATTGCAGAGGTAGGTAAGGATATGTGATAACAACACTGCCACCAGTGCTGGAAGAGAGTGCTCCTAAAATAATTAACATGTCCTAAAAGTCATGCAGCTTAAAATAATTAATTTTTACATACTTTTTATTAACTTTTTAGGTTACAAGCCTGCAGGGATTTAAGTTGTATTTTCAGGGGGTTCTTTGCATCTGCAAAGAAACTTTTAAGAAAAGCAATTGAATGGAAGCTCAGATTTGTACTAAATATGTGTGGCTGTAGGAGCTTGCTCCAGGAGGCTTTTAAACACCGTGGGGAAAATGACAGCGTGTACTCGCACACGTTTATAAAACACAGGCGACACACAAACCTGTTTACCTCCATCCTTCTGTTGACAACAAGGAAAAGAAAGGGCTTTTCAGAAACCTGCTCTTTTTCCTCGTGTGGCAAACAAGAATTTTCTCATCCTACCAGGCTTTGGCAGGTAGTAAATCTTAGGGAGAAGTAAATAGTTCCTGTGCTATGGTCTTTGTATGGAATACATATCTAAGAAGCAGAAGGGCAACCTTTAAACTCTGCAGCACTAAATCCTTTAATAGGAAAAAAAGACTTGAGAGATGGAGAGAAAGCTGGACAGCTGCATTACTTAAACATGCTCCTTAAGAATTCCCTTGTGCTCCTGAGCTCTTTTTCATCACCATAAGCTCTCTGCTAGGTGTGAAACTATAAGCATATGAGAGCTTGTCATGCAGGTGTATTTCGTATACCTGCCACACTGTGAACTCACCATGTCTCTGGCCCTGAGGAGAAGTTCTCTTCCCTTGCAGCAAGATTATGTTTTAAAAAGCTGACTTTTAAACCTCTTACTGAATTTTTTAATGGATTAAATTCATCATGTCACCAGCTGCTGTGCAGCTAATAGAGCCATAAAACACTGTATTAAAGGATTACCCATGCAAAATTTCCTCTTGTGCTAATGTGAATTTTAATACTTTTAACATTTAGTTGAGATGGGAATGTCCAAGAACAGCTTGTTCAATAGGTTGTTCTATAAAATTAAGTTCCTCAGCTCATCACAAATGCCAGGACTCCATTAAGTTAAAATTTTACGGAGAGGCTAAAATGATTCACTGTATAGTATTTGCAGGGAGGAAGGCAACATCTGCTTCTCCATTAATGCTATAAACCAAGGAGCTAAAACACGTGAGCATTGGAACTGCAGGGGAGGGCTGAGGAGCTGGGTCCTCGCTCCAGATTAGTTGGGGGTCAGTTTATGCTGCTGCCTCCATGGGGTATGAGAACAGAGGGGAGTATCTAAAGCAGGGGGACAGCTGCAGGTCCTGAGTAGCCTCACGGTGGCCTAAAGTTGGAAGGAATTTAATGAAAGGGACTGATGGAACTGGGGTGAGAGGGGTGGGGAAGAGAAGGGACAGGGATGCTTTCAGAAGGGAGCAAGACCTTTACTTTTATTCTTATCTATAAACAATAATCAACAAGGTAGCATTTATCTACCTGAAATCATGAAGTGACTGCAAAGATGACATAAAAGGCTGCACTTTGTATTTCTTTCATCCGACAACAATAAAATTGTCTTCTAGAAGCTGTCTCTCTGGAGTAGCTATAGGAGCAAGTTGCTTCTTCTGGCTCTTGACTCCTATTTTCTGCAGAACAGGAGAGGATGAAGAGATGCTGGCAGGTGTTAGAGCCTCACCAAGCTTCTCCTCTCCCATCTCACCAGAAAGACCACTTGTGACCCCACACGCTTTACCCTGTTGGCAGCACCTTCATCTATAGGAGATGGATGTTACCACCAGTCCCAAGGGCAGCTGGAACCTGGGATAATATCCAGAGGGAAGATCTTGGCAGTCAGGAGCCTGATCAATGGACAGATGAGGACAGTAGGGGAGCAGTCAATGGATTTTAGGTTCCATCTCTAAATGCTTTGACAAGCAGCTGACTGCCTTTTAAAAGTAAGTGTTTCCAGATGAGGGAATCTTTCCATACAGCAAGGAGTTCATGCTGACAGTTTTGTAGTAGTACTAGTAGTAGTAGCACTAGTAGCAAAGGTTTCTGATGCTCACTTTGGAATAAAGGGCAACTATTTAAAATCCAGCACAAGAGTGGTGAGGAAGTTTTAATAGGAATATGTCTGAGCTGCTGTTCCTTACCCCAACTGATTTTTCTCCACAGCTCCATATTTTGTTCTCCATGTGTATTACTGTTCTGAGAGCCTGTCATTTCTTATCAGAATGAGAAAGGCTAAAGAGATAATATTTCAATAACATACTGGCCTGATCATAAAATAACTCAATGGAAATGTGTAACTGCCTCAGGCAGCACAGCAGGATAGTCAGCAGTCAGATGATTTCTATTCTGGGTTTCTTTTTTTTATGGTTACATTTTCTGTTATATCAGACATACCCTCAAGTCTTAGTTATGCTTTTATTCAAAAGGAGAACTGCAGTATAAAGACCTACAAAACTTATTATGATATATTACTGTAAAGAAATAAAAGTTGGTGCCAGGGTAGCATATTGATAAGGACAGGCCTGCCACATTAATTGACCTTTTTTCATCTCGAGCACCAGGGCTGAGGCCTAAGCATCTCAGTTGCTTAGCAACAGGGTCACTGCTTTCAGGCCTTAAATGCACCAAAAAAATAGTTCAGGAAAAATCAGAAGATTTGATCTTATGAAGGCAGCAGATACTTGGCAGAAGGAAGTTGGTGGGCGTTTTCCTCTCCTTTGTTGTTTTTCACCCTGTGCTGTCAATCATGATGCGTAGAGAGCGAAGAGGAGACCAGGGCCTGAAGTTTTATTGATCTAAACAGACCAGCAGAACACCACCAAAACCCCAGGCACGTGTTCCTCCTTGATGCCAGTCCTGATGAGATGCTTTTGATGCTTGGAACATCCATAGATGTTTACAAATAATCCATCTGACTCTTTTATATTCATAAAAAATATGCATACATGCAAAATACTGTGACCCTAAGTGACACACTTATATTTTGAGGACAGCAGGGTGCAGCTGAAAAGTGGGGGTCCTATTGTCTAGTTCAGTTTGTAACATTCCATCATAAACATTAGTGCTCGCTGCTATGTTTAATGACAGGGCTTGAGGCAACACAGCATCTCCTAAAGGTCAGCTCAGAGAGGTTTTTCTTCCCTCCTCAGCATGAAATACAGGAAGAAGTCAACACTTCTTTTAAACTTTAATATAGGCCCTGGAATGAGCTCTGCTCTGCCAGGATACCAGCTCCTGCTTATTGTGGTGGCTCGTTCCTGAGCCTGGAGAAGGTGATCCCTGAAAACCAATCGCCTCTTTTGGACCAGTCTTCTCTCCAGAGCCATTTTCTATAGGATTTTTCCAAGGAGATCTCTGAAGTGGCCAAAGTCAGCTCCCCTGAAAGCCAGGGCTGTAATCCTGCTTTTAGCCTTTTGTGTTCCTTGCATTTTTGCTTTTTTTATATAAGGAGGTCAAGGTGCATTTTTTTACCTGTGCAGAAGGGTGAATTCCAACATAACTACTGCATATGGTCTCTGCAAGTCACACAGCCCTTAAAAGGATCAATTTCTTTTAAATCAGTCTTGGTTTTCATCATTACTCCACTTGCTCTTCCAGGAGTCTGCACATTTCTCTTTCCTGGAAGAAATTAATTTGACAATTCTAAATATTTAAGCAAATATTTTTTCATCCTTTTTATGCTTTCATATTTTTTGTCTATGTTCAGTTTCTCAGGACTGCTGTGGAAATGGTTTCATGGGCACGTACAGCATCGTGCAGAGCATAAGGGGGATTAAATAAACATGTTTGTAAAGTTGTAGCAATAAAAGATCTGCCATCAGGCTACATTAGCATTTGAAATATAATATGCAATTAAACAACTGAAAAATTATTGAATGTACAAGCAAAGACACACTAACAACTGACAGTAAAGGCTTTAACTGTGGGATTTGATCCTGCAGTTCTTGTCATTGCACTCACTATTATTCTTCTGTGATTTTTTTTCTATGTTTGGAAGAGGCATGGTGGGCAGAAAAGAAAATAGCTCCCAAATTTTAGGTATTCTTTGATTTCTGGATACATGAGTCATTATGGGGGTAGCATCTGAACAGTATTCCACAGCCTGGAGTGAGGCCTCTGAAGACAAGCTGTGAAACCTAAAGAAATCCCCCTGATAGATGGGAAGAGTTTAGAGGAACTTGGGCATTTAATGAATACTGAACTCTTAAGGGTACAAAAGAGCAGTGTGTCCTTTCTCCAGCAGTTAAAGGACACAGCAAAAACTTAAAATACTGCACAAAGTCTGTGCAAAACCTGATTTTCCTCCAACGGTTACTCGCTAGTTAAGTGAAAGCCACTTGCTGTAGTACAAAAACTCCAGTGCTTTTCTGTATTGCTCCAAATAGTGGCTTTTTAGCAATACACTTGTTTAGCCCAACAAAATGATTGTGTTGAGGAATAGAGCTTTCTGAAAACAGAAGCATAGCAGTGCCAAAGCCAACTGCTTCATCTCTCTGGGCAAATTTTAGTCCTCAAGCCTGACAGAAAGAGAATGGTGTAGAAAGATTCCTTATGACTGATTCTAGACTTTGGCAACCTGGTGAGCTGAAGCTGGAGGAGTTCTCACCACTCTCCCTTGCCTTGCTTTCTCAAATGTGAGGTATACGTGGGGTCTGCTGGAATGGTCCTGGACCTGCAGGATTAGAACAGAAACTCTTGAAGATAATCAGAGCCAGTGATGGCTAGGACTCTAGAAGAGGACCAGTTGAACTGAGTTACACTATTGTCACAAGCCAGTAATGGGTATTTTTAACACACAGGGGGTCTAAACTTCATTTGCAACAGTAGCTTAGGAAAACCAATGAGTGCACAAAAGTACCAAAAAAAAATCTCCAGCTGAAGTAAATTTTCTGATGCAAACCACAGTGACTAAAGGAATGTTGGACTCCCAGGCTAGTCAAAAAGTTAGTCCCTGCACAGCATCAGGTTGATTTTTATATAGCAGTGGATTACACTTTCTCTTCATTAATTTAAGATCACAATTGCTCAAGAGAAATACTTTGTTCTGACCAGCCTTTCTGAGCCATTTTTCTCCTCTGGTAACTTTGCAGGAGGAGTCAGTGGAAAGTTGCTGTGGTCACTCATTGCACACACACAAAAAAAAACCAAACCCAAAACTGATTGAACTTTTTACCTTTTGGTTATGCTTTTGATCTGTAGCCCACATGATCTCATTAAGACCATATTATTTAGCTTAAACTTCAGCTCCTTGACCATTTCTCACAGTAGCCCCAGGCTGGGTGCAGTGTAATATTGTTCATGCTGGCTTCCTGGCATGGCTCGTGTCATAACGTATCTGCTGGGATATGACAGAAGACATAGGTTGGGGGATGGAAGCTGGAATAAAGAGGTTCAGACACTTATAAGAGCTTGCAAGGAGAGGTCAGTGCCCATCAGATGGTAGGATACGGAATCCCAATTACTCAGGAATGCTCAGCATGGGCTGCCTGATGCAGGCTGCAATAAATCTTGGGGCAGGCATTAGGAACACCTGGTTTCAGATGAAGGTCTTTCTTAGGTCCATCTAAATCAATCCTCTTTCTTCCCCTTGCCTGCACTGATTGCGATCTCATGGGGGGAGGAAGGGGAGTGGGGGAAAAAAAACAGGCAGGTGATCTTATTATGGGCCTTGTCAGCCTGACTAACACAGAACAGGTAACAGGCAGAAGAGACAAAGGGGGGAGAGTTTAACCAAGTGCAACAGCTCCTGCCATCTGCCTTGCGATTTGAGAAGAGCTTCTCTAACAACTGCCTTCAAACTGGCACATGTCACAACACTGGATTTTGTCCAGCCCACACTCAGCTGTCAGATGAGCTTGATGGTCATGAGTGCCTCCATCAAAAGCTTTTAACATTGCTGACCTCCTGGATATCTTGGGTCCATTGTTCTACCCAGAGAAGCAGCAGGGAGGTAAACCCAGTTCAGCTGCTGTCAGCTTGGCTGATCTAACCCAAAACAGTGATCCTGATTTCAGGGAGCTGGGTCTGGACACAAGCACCCCAGTCCTACCTTCCTTTTAAAGGACAAAAGGTTGGCTCCCAAATTAAAAAATAAATAAAGAAGTCATGAGCACTACCACTGACTGTTTACAGGCTTGTATCTTTTAGCTTTGCTGTCTGAGAAGGTATAAGCTCTGATTTAAGTATTACCCCTGGACTGGAATATCAGTAGGATCTTTTTCCTCCATCCTGCTCTCATAAAAGAGACTTTATCTTTCAGAGATATCTACTGCTCTGTGAAATTTTGCTGATATTCATCAATAGACTCAAAGCTCACCAAGGAGAGAGAGATATCTGCACAGGTACACACAGAGAACATTGTGAGTTTATTCCTTGGCAAGCAGCCTGAAAATCAGTCTGTGGCAGCGGGGGTTGTAGTTCAGAGTGTTGCCCACTTTTTATTTCTAAGTTTTGGGGTGTTTTTTTTTTCCCCCCATCAGAATAATTTTCTTTTCCTCAAAGTGAGCTCTTTCTTTTTGAGGATCTGGGGTTGTTTAGCCTGTGGAAAAGGAGGCTCAAGGGAGACCTTGTTGCTCTTGACATCTCAAGGACAAGAGGAAATGGCCTCAGGTTGTGCCAGGGGAGGTTTAGGTTGGACAAAATTTCTTCCCCAAAAGGGTTGTCAAGCCCTGGCCCAGGGTGGTGGTGGAGTCCCCATCCCTGGAGAGAGATAAAAGCCATGGAGCTGTGGTGCTGAGGGACATGGTTTAGTGTGCCCTGGCAGTGCTGGGTTAATGATTGGATTTGATCTTGGGTCTCTTCCAACCAGAAGGATTCTAGGATTGTATGTAGGATCACTTCAGTAATGGTTCTCACTTGGTTACCTAACTGATAATCTTCTCCCCCTGGTATGCACAGCAGCACCACTCAGTGCATGCCAAGCTACAGGAGCCACTAGAAAACTTCACAGTAAATTAAGTACAATTAGCAGACTGCTAGCCTCATAGGCTTGTAATTATTCTGACAGCACTTATTACTTGGGCCATTTCTCAAATCAGTGGACTTTGTAAATGAGTGCCATCACAGTAAAGTCCCTTTTTCAAATAGAGTACCCCAGCGTACAGTGGGGACTGCAGAAAGAAGGGGTTAGAGCTTCTCATACGTGTAAACATTGGAGAACCCATCACCAGTTCCTCTGAACTAAAGCAGCATTTAGATCATGGGATTTTTGAGTCCTGGCTGGCTGGCCCTAGACTGTAGGTGGACATCTGGCTAGTGATGCAAGCAGGCATGTGTCTGACTGCCCCCGTCCAGCAGTAGATCTCTACTGTTGGCCTTCAGCAGGTCTGGGAAGCTCTGTGCCATTATGGGATGATGTAAGTGAAGTTCATCACCTTTCACATGCAGCTCAAGACAGATTTTTCTCGGTGCTTGGCAGCCCCTGTTCGTTATCCACTGCTGCTTACAAAAGCACTCTGTGCTTACTCTTAGGCTTATATTTCGTGTGCCCCAAGTGGAGCCAGCCTGACTGGACTCAGTACTGGGGTTTAGTGTCTGAACTGGAACCCCAGAAACACAAAGACTTTTTAGGAGCATCACAACAGTTTCCCTGGAGATCAGATGTGGGATGGACTAGTGTTTTCAGCACCTCAAATTCCTTCTGAAGCCAATGGGTGTCTGTCCATCTTTGTAGCATCTGGGAACTCTGCTGTTGCTTTGGTGCCCAAATATAGATGGAGGTGACCAAATTTGGGCAGCAAGGGTCAAAAAGGTGTTGCTAGTATGGCTAAAGTATCATTGTTTAGAAAAGTTCATCACTTTTCCTACTCTATACTGACTGATGTCTGCTGAGTGACAGAGTGGTGGCAAATCATTCCCTTTTCTACAACAGAGTAAGGGTGGACTCGCCTGCTGGGAGAAGTGACTGGAAATAGCAGGATCCCACCCCAGAAATAAACTGCAGTACTAAAAACCTTACTGTCTGTGATAATCCTCCCTGCATAGCAGAGACCAGGCATGGACAAGTGGTGAGATAAGGGGTAAATGGCCAAATGAAATCTTCAAGAAAACATAGAGATGAGAATCTTTGCAGTTGTAGTAGGGAGTTATAACTCCTTCGTTCAACTGCCTACTCCTGAAGGTTTCCTACATACTCAAACTTGAGACACATACTGAACTTTAGGCAAGGGACCTCCACACACAGCTCTTAAAGAGGAGGGGCCACTAGGTGGCACAAAAGTTGCCTAATTTCAGCAAATTCTCTGGTTTTGAGATTGGAAAATGACACTCCAAGGGGTGAACTATGGCTTTATAACTACACCGTTGTAATGCAACCAGCGAAGTAAGCGTAGGGATGTTCAGAGGGTTGAGTTTCCATCCTCTGCAGCGTGGGATTAGTGTGGTTCTGTTGTTATTGTCCACTCCCTCCAAAAAAGCTGTGGTTTATTTTTCGTTGGGTTATTTTTTAAAGAAAGATTTGATACCATGGGAAAAGAAGCAATTGTGCAAATTAAGAGAAGAAAAAAAATCAGCACAATATTTTTTTCTTTGCATTACAAACCAGAAAGAGTTGACAGATTAATTGTACTGAAATGTGGAAAGTAAGATGTGCCAAACAAAGAATATTGTGTGCTGCTGTGTAATGAAGTCTACAGAAACCTGTTGGTAAGACATGCTGACTTCAAGGGTGTAGGATTATTTTTACAAGAGGCGAGGAGGAAATTGGTGGGGGGAAGCAAGGAGGAAAAATATATATTGTGGGAGAGGTGGGAGCAGTGAGGATTTATAACCTGAGAGCCAGTCAGCTAATGTAGAAGTCATTCTTACACATGATATCTCAGAGGCACTTAAATATCACCCTCATTAATTAATAAAACAGAAGACCAAACCCTTTCATCCCAGAGGACGTGCAAGGAACATCCCGTGAAGGAGAATTCATCTGACCCTCTGGATGTACAGAATGTTGCACAATTTGCTGCTGGGGTTACCAACTGTCTGAGCAATGCGCTCTGCACTCCACGAGCATCCACGGAGTCATTCTGGTCAAGGAGAGTCAACTTACAATCTGAAATCAGTTTTAATGGGAAGATTTTGATGGGCATTATGTCAGCTTCTTTCAACCTTGGGCTTTTGATTGACTGCTGAGGACTGTCCTTTAGATGATAACAAGGATGCTGTCAGTCCTGCACAGATAGCTTGCACCAGGCTGGAATGCAGAAGCAAGGGCTGTGTGTATCACACACGCTCTTTCTGCGTCAGAATGAATTTCAGATTGAATTAATTTCACTGTAGGTAGTATTTAAAAACCAATTACGGATGACATACCTTAAAAGTGAGTTGTTCCTGCTGAGATAAACCATGGCCCTGCTCACAGAAGTGTAGCTCCTGAGATCAGCAGCGTGATATGCAGAGCCCAGCATGATCCAATTGCAATCACTAATGGTGATTACAGTAGCTTGTGAACTGATCCTCTGAAATAAAGGAGAAGTTGATTTCCTGCATCGCTTATGTAATTTTCCAGAAGGATTTGCAGAAACACTTAAGTGCTGTCTTTGCTTCTTTAAATTTGGTGATGAATTTTCCCTTTGTTTAAAGGGGAACTGCCTTAGACAGGTGCTGTGTGTTTAAAGCCCTATGGCCTAAGCTTTCCAGCTGGAAAGGAAGGTCAGTAAAATTAATAATGAATACAACCACAGCTGGCTTTTGGGTTTGAAGTATTTTTAATGTTAGGAGAGGAAATAAAAAGCTGCTGGAAAAACTGCATACCTTGACTTTCAGCCCTGCTACTGCAAATATGCTAAAGCAAGAGGTATCTTTAAGAAGTCAGGATTGCCATTTAGTTTTCTTCTGGTCCACTCCCTGCTTTCTGGCAACCAGTGCTATCTGCTAAGGCCTCTGGACTTCAGATGTCAGAGCAACGCGATTCAAAAAGCCCTGGTCAGAGAAAGGAGAGAACCTTTGTCAGTAATGGCTTTTTCAGAGCAAATGGAGCTTTGTGTTGGATATTCAGAGTCCTGAAAAGTTTGTAATATGTTGGGAAAGTATTAGTATTATAGCAGAGGTGCTGATGTAGAATTCAACCCCTTATTCGTATAACCCCTAAGTACAGAATGGCTCCATTCCCAGAGCCCCATCTTTAAATGAAGCCAGAAATAAGGCAAGCAGTAAACTGGGACTTTTTTCTTGGGGTGTACAAAACCACGTGGGTTCTCTCTATACTCATGTCCACAGGACAGGGAATTATCACATGATCAGGCTGTGAAACTACCCCTTATCTGCTGGGAAAAAAAAACTATCCCTGGTTCCCACAAGCTTGTACTTGATACTAGCATTCCACTTGTAAGTGGCTTAGAAAGGGTTAATAAATAATGAATGGATATTATAAGCACACTTCAGATACAATCAGTGTATGCCATAGATGCGTATCGGTGTTCGGAGCCGTAGTT
Organism: Chloroceryle aenea; assembly: GCA_013399075.1. Taxonomy (NCBI): domain Eukaryota; kingdom Metazoa; phylum Chordata; class Aves; order Coraciiformes; family Cerylidae; genus Chloroceryle; species Chloroceryle aenea. The sequence continues at coordinate 311,571 of VWZY01008971.1, forward strand.
GGTTCTCTGCTCTTGGGCTGTTTATAGGCCATTTATTAAAATAGCTGCAAATAATTTAGTAACCCTTTCTACACTTCCCAGAGCTGGGATAATAACAGTGTGAGCAAAAAAGGGAGAAAGCTTCCTGTCAAAATAAAATTCTCTCTCTTCCTCAGCAGTACAAGTCAGCTGAGTCTGGCTTTGGGCTGATCCTAACTAATCATTCAGCTTTATTGGTGTTATTTTAACTCAGAATCTAGTCAATCAAGTTCCAATCTGTAACATTTCAAATCCTTAATGTGGGAGAGGAGCAAGCCCCTGAAATGACAGGACAGATTGACATCTGATTACAAATCTCAAGGAATTAAGCTGGCATATTGTGAATGTGGACACACATACAAAAGATTTGTGGTAAATCCTCTTTTCCCACTGTATAGTTCACTGGGAAACTGGAACATATGGGAATTCTTGTGAGTTGCTGAGCATCATATAGGATCGGGGGCACAAGTTTCTGCTCGTTTTACATAGAACCAAAATAAAGGAGCTTCTCTAGTTTGTTTCTTAGTAACTCCACAATCTGATATTAGCCAAGTCAGTGCAGAGAAGCAGCAGGTTTGGAATTGATGGTAGCACTTCTTTTACTTGCTTGATTTGTTAAATAAAATGAAGGAAAACCAACTTCCAGTGCTGATTTCAGAAAACATCTCAAGTATGTGATCTAAAGTATCAAATACTTTATATCTGACAGAAAGCATCTGAAATGTACAGATGTACTTCAGGATGGATTAAGGCATGTGCTGAAAGGGGGGCTTCATGCTGAAAATCAGACACCAATATGTTGTAATTTTTGTGCTAAAAATCTGAACCTCCACAGGACATTCTGCATTTTGGGAAAGCCTCAGTGCTCTAAGAGGTTTATTGTAAAGAGATTTATTGACAGCAATACAGTAGTGAGGAAATAGAGCAAATGCTGCTTTTCCAGGTATGTTTTTACAGGGTCTTTAACTCCACTAATGCTACATAGTTGGGTATCTTATATACCTACTTTTCATTTAATAAAAAAAATCTTATTACTGTAAAATTCCATTACTCTCATGCCTCCCTATGTAGTACAGTGTTAAGTACACTACAATACTGAGTCCCAGATGGAATACAATGCTGTAATTCAATCGAGGGATCCTGCTAATGTCCCACACTGAAGAATATAGCTTAAGGGTTTGGGTATGGTAGCAAACCTCTCAGCCTGGAGACTGAATTACAACCTGACTATTCAATCCAAGCCTCTGTGTGGTTGTTTGTGAGGTACAGGACCCTGATTATTTGTAAGCCATCTGTAAAACAATTATTACAATAAACAAAGAGAAATTAAGGACATTAAATTAAAGTTTGTCCATAAGAATTATGCTACTCTAGGAAAGCTGGGGTTACAATGAGCATGGAATAGAAAGAGAAGGCTTGGAAAGTGTACTAAAAATCACGTGGAACCTCTGCAGATGCTCTGGTGCCACCCCTGCTCCACCCAGCAGGGTCAGCCAGAGGAGGGGGCCCAGCAGCGCAGCGTCCAGGGGGGTTGGGAATCTCTCCAGAGGAGGAGACTCCACAGCCTCTCTGGGCAGCCTGGCACAGGCTCCCACCCCCTCACACCAAAGAACTTGGTCCTGCTGCTCAGATGGAACCTCCTGGGTTCCAGTTTGTGCCCACTGCCCCTTATTATGATGCTGGGCACCACTGACCAGATTCTGGCCCCATCCTCTTGCCCCCTGCCCTTTTTGCCCAATAGCTGATTGATAACCAATGATAATATCCCATTAATAAGAGTTTTTAGCTAGTTTAGTTCCTTCAAACACCTGATGGGAGTATCAAGCAAGCAGTGGTACCAGCTTAGATGGCAGTGGAGATGTGCATCTGGGGCTGTAGGAGGAGGCACCTGAAGAACCAACCTGGTTCAGCGTGTGGTGGTGTTCATTGTGCTGCAGCTCCAGTTGCTTGTGTTGCTGCTGCTCTGATTTCAGTGGAATATTTAAGGACTAGTGGAGCCAGGCAAAGAATAAGTAAACACATCTCTCTAGTTTAGCTGTTTTACAGTGCTCTGGCCAGGGTTTATTTTAAATTGGAGAAATTTAAATTGGAAAAAAACCTGAGTAGTACTGTAGCAGAGGATTTTAACAGCCCTGGGGCAGAGTTAGCCAACACCATGGTCCTTCAAATGGTATTTGCCTGAGCACAGGAGCTGCTTTTCAAACCATGCCAATCTGTTAGCCTTTCAGTGCAGAATATGCTCCTAACAGATTGATACGTCTGACTTGTGCGGACACCAAGGATGACCATGTAATTGGTTAAAGGAATGGTCTTTATTGTCACAGCAGAGGGGAGGGAGACCCGAAAGGAGGCTGGTCACCCTGCACCCCCTTGAGCCAAGGTGTGCTGGATGTCCTGGAGTGCTAGGTCATTGGGGTCTCAAAGTTGTGAATTCCCAGGTACCTCTCTCCTGTCCTCTTTGTCGCCGAGCAATCTGTACCTTCCTAGAATTACCAATAAAACATTTGTAGGAGCAGATTAGGTTTAAAAATCTACCTAATGTAGCATGAAATTTAGAGTGTATGCTCCAGCGATCAGAGCTGCAGTGCTGACCCATTATGCTCTGCAGTCACATTCTTCCATTCTCACCCTTTGAAGGCATGAGGAGAGGGGGGTGGGAAATCACACACACACTTATAACCATTTACTCTTAGGTTTGTGTTTTGTTTTGCTTGGTTTTTTTTTAAAGTAGGGCTGTAACTCGTGCTGCCTGTGTGGGTTTGCTTAGAGCTTTGCTTATCTTGGCTTGAAGGACTTAAAATTCTGTTTCACCAGGACACCTGATGGCAGTTTGTTGTGCTTTGGGAAAAAAGAGCCTTGGGTTTGAAGCTGCTGAGAAATGCAGGACCTTCTTAATTCTTCAGGCAGTGGGGCTCTGCAAAATTGGACTGTTATCCTATGTGAGTTAGGAACAGTCTAAGCCTTATCCTTTACTATATATTGAGGTGGACTTCACTGAAAGTCAGGGAGGCAGAAGACCATAACTTGGTGCTTCTGGGCCTACACCGAGTTGTCACTCCAAGGAGGCCTGCAGCAGGTCCTAGCTGCAGTCATATTTATTAGGTGGACAGAAGTGAAGATCAGTTTATGTCAAGATTACAAAATAACTGGATGGTTATGTGCACGATGCACCCAACACCTCTATTTCTGTTGCATGTTTTTATTCCCCATCAGAGAAATTGTAGAGAACATTACAAAAGAACGGAGTGTGTCCAGAGAAGGGCAATGAAGCTGCTGAGGGGTATAGAGCACAAGTCTAGTGTGGGGTGGCTGAGGGGCCTGGGGTCAGTGGTGCCCGGGCAGTGCTGGGAGTGGTTGGACTCTGATCCCAAAGGTCTCTTCCAGCTAAAATGATTCTGGGATTCTGTGACAGTACCTGGTCACAGACTCTGGGATTATGGGATGGGAAAGAGCTACAACCACCATAGTGCTTCCATTTGAACCACCTGCTATGACACGTATGCTCTGGATTGTGGAATGCTGAAGTGACCACACAGCTGGGCAGCCCTTCTCCTCACACCATCCTGGCTGTGAGCCACTGATCACCTGACATCCCTTGCAGTGTCTAATGCTTTTTGTTTTATACCCCTCAAGTCATTAAGAGGACAACCTCAGCTATCAGTTCAGAGAGAAGATTTCCAGCCCTTTTAATTCAGAAACCAGAAGAAATAAGGAAAACCTGACAAAGGTTTTAAATCTCAGGATTTTTAAGACAATTGGATGATGATGTGAGGCCTGGTTCACGATTCTTCAGTGCTTGGGTGTGTGGTTTCTTATTAAACACTGTCAGTAAAATTACACAATAGAAGCCATTTGCATCCCTATTAGGAAACTGTGATTTTTATTATTTTTTTCTTTTTCTTTTTTTCTTTTTTTCCCCTTGTGCAACAAGCTCGGTGCTCTGTGGGGCTTGGTATATAAGCCAAAAGACTTCTGCATTACAGCATCAGGTTATCATAACCTATCTCCCCCTCCTTCCTACCCCCAAAACTCATCTATATGCTAATTTAACGTGACTAATGCCGCCCCACAATATAATGGCTCTAATGTTTTCAGGGGAGGAAAGAAAGTGGAAAGAAGCTGCTGCTGCTGTTTGATTAGTGCAGTGTCTTCTGACAAAAACCCCAGATTTTCAGATGATAAGGTGTGATTGCATCAGCACCCTGACTACAGCTGCTGCAGCGCCCGGCCAAGCTGTGCTTAGGTTTGAGTTTACATTCCAGGGAGTTAAGCAAATATAAAATAAACTTTCTTCGCCTGGCTTTTGTGGGAATGACTGATCAAGCCTGTTTGTTTAAAAGCAAAGCCACCACTGTCACTTGTCCTGTCAGCCGCTGACAACCGCGTGTCTGCCTCTGACAGAGCTCCCCGCTGAGTTACCAGATACCTGAACTAGCTGGGATTTGGCTCCTGGGCCTTTCTGGTTCAGTCATGCAGCCTGGGGAGCTTTTGGTTTCTCCACAAACATGTGCATTGATAGTCCCTCTGCCCCTTCCTCCCTCACACTCACTGTAATGCTATTAAGATATCAAATGCAGCAATTACAACAAGAAAACCCTAATTAGGCAGCAGCAGCAGCAGCTTCTGTAATAAAGGAATTGAAGAAATCTGAAGAAAGAGCGAAGAGGAAAGACAACAGAGGCTTTCAAATCACAGCCTTCTTGTTCTTAAAGGACTCCACAATGCCAGGAGTTCTCCATGAATTTCACTTCACTGGCTTTCTCTGTACTTTTCTAGGACAAAAGAAGTAATACCAACCTAGAGTCCTGTGGCCATAATCAAATAATAATTGGCCTCGGAGATCACTTATGACAATCAGGGAAGTAATAAGGTTTCTGAATAATTATGAATAATTAGGCACATTTATGAATAATTACACTGTTAATAACTATCTAACACATCCAGTTCTTAAACTGTAATTCACTCATTATTGATTGGTTAGCCATCATCTTCACTGCTGTTTCCCTACTCATTACAGTCCTGCCTCAGCCAGGAGCCCTGCAAGGCTGCAGTTATTCTTTTGGCACATCAGTAAAGGGAGTTTTATTGCTGTAACCTCTGAAGCCTAAGGAAGGGGAAAACCTGTTTCACAGAGAAGAGGTTTCACTGAGCATAGGGGAGGGATACTTATGGAAAGAAAATGTCCTGGCCCTTTTTCCAGGTGATACTAAGACACCGCAAAGACACCATGACAATGAGGAGTGCAGAAAGCAGGGCTGTTTTCTGCCATGTCTGGAGTTTCTGACTGTTTGAACTGCCTGTGTTTGGACTGTGAAGCTTTTGAGATGTGGATCATCTCATGGACGTAGCAGAGTTGACTCAAGACGCCCCTGAGCAGCACAGGTAGAAATCCTAGAATCATTATGGCTGGAAAGGACCTCTAGGATCACCAATAAGTGCTGTTGCTTCAAGAAAGCAGGGCCTGGGATATATAATTCCTGCCCTGAGAAGGAAAGGGCAATGGAGAGCCACTGCTGCCTCCCCAGCCAGGACCTGAAGCCCAGAGGAAGCCTCACCTGCTGCCCTGGGGAGAGACCACATGAACCTGCCCTTCAGCAACGCAGCTGCCGCCACCTCTGTCAGCACTCTTCTGTGCTGGAGCCAGCACTGCAAGGGGTACAAGACAGCAAATCAGATGGTGGACATGGAAACGAGTGCTTAAATCACTTCAGATATTGCTTTACAGAATAGTGTTAACAAAAAAATAAGTACTGTAAATGAGTCCTTTTTCCTTTGGAGAACTTTCAGCATTTTCTCCATAGCTTTAGAACTGATCTCTGTACTACAGTGCACTATCTTAATATTTCAGAGTACAAAAGAAATGGGGTTTGGTTTTGTTTTTTGGGTTTTTTGTAAAGACAATCATTACTTGCTAAGGTTGTGTCTCAAACCCCCTTTCAGCTGCGAGGGTCTAAGCAGCAATGATAACCTGGGTTAGCTCTTTCATAATTGTCTTCAAGTCTTTCTAATCATCTCCAGCATGGACATGCTGGGCAAACTAAGCAGCAGATGAAGTTGTGGATTTGCACCTTGTGTTGCTAGATTCTGTTTCAAGAGAATTGTCCTTTACTCTGTGTTGGTTTTGTGGTCTACAGACAACTTTTCCTTTTTTAAGGGGAGCTATCATTTTATCAAGCTCATTTTTCTAGAGTCCTAATGCAGCCCTTAGTGGTGTGTGGCAGTTGACAGTAGAGCAGCAGCCTGCTTATTCCCAGGTCTAGCACACATCAGCAACCATCATTTCCCCAATCTCTGAGACACTGCTAAAAACATTTCTTTTGTTTTCCTGAGCATGAACATCTCTAGGACCTGTCTCCCCAGCGTGAGGCTCTGCAAGGCTCTTTGTCCTGTTCTCATGTTATTAGGGAAATACCACGGTGTGGTTGGTGTCTGCACCAGGGAGGCAGAGAAATGTGAAAGACCAATCTTCTTTCTCTCAAAGTGGAAAAAGTCACCTTGCCTGAAGCCACCTGGGGCTGCCCCAGCCCGAAGTCTCCTCACCTCCCCTTAGCTGCCTATGACACTGTGCCCCAGGCCGTGCTACCCTCCCCCTGCCACAGCCCACCCTTTCATCTTCAATTTGTTCATCCCCACTCCACGGATGTCATCGAAAGCAGGGGCCAATTAGCTGAATGTAGTCAGGGCGCAGTGATTTGGGTCCCGTTTTGGGGGGAGGTTGGTTTTGGTATTTAATAAATCCAAAAATGTACATTGCAAGTGGTTCCTGCCTGCAAACGTCAGTGGAGGTGAGATGCTGGCAACCTGGGGCAGTCAGAGACAGAGCAGCAAGAGGACTCAGGGTTGGGGGGGCAAACAGGTCCTTAGCCTGGCGATGTGGGACATAGCTTTGAGACCACAAGGGTTTTGAGTGCATCCTTTGGTTTCCATTAAACATCATTTATGTTTTCAAAGCAGCATGAAATACACACTGGTGCTTCCTCTGTTCCCCCTTCCCTGTCCCTCCTGCAACACAAAGGGGACCTTCTTTTGTTATATTTGGATAATTATTCTGCTGCCTTCCCTCCTGCTACCCGCTAAACATCGGTGATTGATGAAGGGAACACATTGAGAATTTGAGATGAAAAAGTGAAGAGAGAGCAAGGCTGGGCAAATGAGCCAGTGGGTTGAAGCACTTGGGACATTAGAGGGTGTCAAGGATGGCAAATGACTTCATTGAAGTAATGATGATAAACATTTTATCCCTGTGCATATATGTGCATTATACCTAACGATCTCGAGCATAAGTAAGTGAAGAGAGGCGCTAAATAAATCATAGGAACAGGCCCTAAATGGGAATCCCTGAGGAACGGGATCTGAATTGTAAATGCACGCCTGAATTTCACACATCAAATTACAATAAGGAGATTGATATTTTAAACAGCTCTGTACTTAAAGGGTACTGTATCTAGTCCTGAGGATTTTTCTTTTGCTTGGATTTTTTCCAGTTACAGCGTGTGTAGACACACGTATATGTGTAAATTCAGCAAATGAGGTACTTTGCATAGCAGTGGGTTACTCAGGGTTTCATTAGCATCTCACAGACTGACTAAAAAGTGCTTTCTGCCTGAGATCTTTGAAAGACATAAATGCTCAGGGACAAACTCTTTTCAGTTACTCCAAAGAAAACCTCAAAAAACCTTCTTGCTTTACATGAATTTACTCTAGACTTGGTCTAACGTCAGTGGAAATGGTCTGACATTGACTGTTGGTTACACTTCTCTCAGTCTCTTCCTTCTTCAAATTGTGGAGCCAAATTCTGAGCTGGTGTCAACCCGTAAATCTTCATGAGCAGTCAGCACTGTGTGCCTGTTGCCATGAGCTGATCTGGTCCAGTAGCTACCCAAGTGGAGAATGGAGTTTGAAAGGGAACAGGTTTTATGCTGAACAAATTATCCTAGAAATGTCAACCCTTTCCCTTCCAGCCTCAGCCACCTTAAACTCCTCTAAGCCTCTGGGATGTTAGCTGTTCACCAGGGTTTCTCAGCAGGAAAAGATTTTTCCATGCAGCTAGTGAGCAGAATTCTGCCCACAGCTATCCCAGAACCTCCCCATCTTTCCACCAGCAGCTGCAAGAAGGCTGGCTGGAGGTGGAGGGTCTGCTTGAGAGTTGAAGGCTTTTCCCACCTTTCCTTGACAGGCAGGTGTGCTTTCAGGGCAGCACTTTGGCAATGCTGTACCAGAGTTTCCCACTCAGCATTTTCAGAGCAGGAAGAAGCAGGGAATGAACTTCTTAAATATCAGCTCTGCTGGCTTTTTCCTCAGAAGATTGCCAGCCCTGTGCTCTTGGTCTTGGAAAATACATATTGGATTTAAATGTAATATACATCTATTCTTTGTGTTGCTGCTCAGGATATGCACTTCCACAGGATTATATTGCACATTTATACCTGAATCCATACATATGCATGTGTATACATGCAAATACACATTCAGCTCTCTTGCATTTGGGAAACACCTAGTACAGCATGTCATCCTAGATGTAAGAAACTTTACCCATCCATCCCCTGATTAAGTCTTGCCTGTTGTGAGGGATCTGGAAAGTGAACACATGAAGCATTCCTCTATCATTGAAACAAGTTCCTCCTACAGATACTTATGATAAATTAAATCTATTTATTGATTTGGGAGGAATTTTCCTATGCTCAGTGATGTATAAAGCATAGCAAGAGGTAAAGGTCATGGAGTAGCTTCACATCTAAGGGCTAGATCCAGAGCACTCTTCCCAACTTTTCCCATATTAGACCGAGCTTTGAATGCTGAGGCTGAACTACTTTTCAGTTTGGGGGAAAAGAAAAATACATATTTCAAAGTGTTGCTAAATTACAAGTAAGTTTTCTCATCAGCACTGCTACTGTTTTTATTTTTACTGGAAAAACAGAATGTCTTTTTGAAATATAAAAAGACATTTCCACTTGCTATATTTTCCATAAACTGAAAAAAAAAAAAAGTAAAGTATTACATCCTGTAGTCCCTGCTGGCATGCTCAACCTGTCACTAGAGTTATTTGACTATTGATTAATTTTCAGAAATGTGTTGACACAAACCTTTCTGTGAAAAAGTCAGTTCCTTTCTCTGCTGTTCCTAAACTGGCTTGTCACATTTGTGCCTTTTTGCATGATTAATGTGGTTTTGAAAGCTTCAAGAATCAATAACCATACTCTCAAGCGGATACATCTGTATTTTAAACGTGTCCTGTTATCTTAGTTTTCTAGTCAATCTGTAAAATATGTCTCCTGTTGGACTTAGGAAGCGTGGGCTGCACAGCGAGTGATAATGTAGAAGGTCTTCTGCTCTGCCTGGGTCCTTGCCAGGAAACCAGATCCTCCTTGCAGGGTCAGGAATGCAGGGTACCTGGGAAGAGTTCCCTCCAGTAGCTGTGTTTCTTAATAGATCATTTTCTTATTTCTTATTTTGAGGCACCACTGGATGTCTGGCCACCCTGGAAATGTTTTGTTTGACATTGCACAAGGCACAGCCAATGGAACCCATCCCCTCTTCATGTCTTTAGCCAGGAGATAGCTTTATGCTCTCAAATTCCTCTGCCTTCCCTCAATGTTCAGTGTATTCCGTGTGTTGCAGGATCAAACCCTCAGTGGATATCCCTTGGGAAATCAAAGGAAAGATTCCTTCAAGCCAGCTAGCATTGTAGATATTCAGTGAACACAAAGGGGATGAGGCAGGAGGTAATCCAGCATTTGAGGGATTTTACTGGCATGGTATTGCAAGGATCCCATGAGTCCATGCAGGAAACACAGCAGGATTTGCAAGGGCTCCTCTGTCAGTGGAGGGATCTGCCCTTTAAGTGGCTGCTGTTTCCCTAACCTGGAATCAGAAACTGATTGATGAACCAAATGAGCCCAGCCTGTACTCATCCTTCAACATGCTGCAGTCTGGAGGAGTTACTGGTAGGATCTGTTTTTCTCAACGGATTTGGTTGAGAACTGTGTGCTTGAAACTTTGCAGAAGTGTGGAATATTAGTCCCACTCCTAGCAAAATGCATCAGTGGATAGGAATACGTCACAACCTGTAAAACCCATTTATAAATGTTGCCAGCAACTGATATTACACCAGTGGGGTCTCTTTAGCCTCTCATGCTCTTGTGACAGTTATTGCATGAGACCAGGTGTGCCTTCGTGGTCTAAGCCATCACTAGAAAACAGTGACACTGCAGTAAATGCTGAATTCGAATGTCCAGCAGAGATCCATCCAGGAGAAAGGTGGGCAGAGGGGTAGCAGGAAAACCTGCTGAAAAGCACAGTTAAGCCCTTTGTGCTGTGGAAATGAATCTGGGTCTGGTGCTGGGGGCTGAGTTTGTATTGATACACAGAAGTAAAACAAGAGTATTCAGACAAGTGGAACATGATCTGATAAGCCTGGAAATGACTCGGCCGGGCTATCCAGCCTGAATGACATCCCTGTCTGTGTCCTTTCAACACGTTTGATTTGAGCACAAGCTTCCCAGAGGAAGCCTTTTCCTGTGCTTTCTGTCCTGCTTCAGTACTTCACAAACTCCCTGACGGCAGGAGCAGTGCAGGTTGATGTGAGAAGAGAGCTCTATGCTATTCTTGAAGGGACAATTTTTCTTCTGGGTTGTTTTGTTGTTTTTTTTTCCAGCCTGTAACCTCGGTGTCCTTTCAATATGGTACAAATGGAGCCTTTTCCTTACTCTGCCAGCTTAACACAGTCGTGCCCTTCCTTTACTAGATGCTTGAACTCTGTATGCATGCTCTTCATCTGAATACGACCAGATAAAACTAGAAATAGGTCTCCTCAGGTTTTGCAGTATGAAGAAGATGTAACAATTTTCACAGACTTCCCAGAGTACAATTTCATTAAGGTCGATATCCACTGAATGAAACTTCTGCAAAATGTGTATCCTTATTACATGAATAAAATGCAACAAGATTTGTGCCTGAAGATTCATAGAGATGAATAATATTTGCCCAAAACCAAGTTTCACTAAACTGAATATAAAGATTTATATTTCAACTATAGTCTTCAATTTGCACGATTTATGCCTAGCAGTTGCATGACTGCATTTATCAGAAGGGGGCTGTTCTTCTTGGGAGGTAATTCTACTAAAGCTTGTGCTCATTTGGCTCTTGATCAGTTAAATGAATTGAATCTCATTTTCTGTGCCTGTCTCTTCATATGTTTTCCATCCTCACATGCTTCAGTTCTGGCAAGAGGAATACATATTTAAAATCAGGATATGAGTCACTTGCTCATGAATAGCCAGATACGGGCTCTGTACCTAACACCATCTTTAGCATTTCTCCTACATGGGGAAGTTGTTCCATCCACAACGCACATGGCTTCTAGAAATCTTCAGTGTTTTCATGTGGAGAATTAAATACTCCCCATACTTGTTCTTTATACTTCATAGTATATTAGTTCATGTAACTGCTTACTTCTGAGTAACCTGGCATGTCCTGAGATCAACAGTCCTTAGAGTCTTCAGGTTCATGTTGATCCCTCTAAAGGAATCAACATGGAATGGTATTGCCATGGGAAGAGGGATCTTGAACGTTGCTGAAAAAGCTCAGGAGAGCTTGGATCAGGGTGCAAATGTGAACAAGTTAACTCTGTTGGGTTATGGCAAATACTAAAGCTCATTGATACAGTCTCACTGATGCAACCACTCATCCCTAAACCCCCCATACTGCCTGCTGCCATATCAGTTGCATGAATTAATTCACAAATAGCACTTTCATCTTAATAAGAAAGAACAGAACAGTCTCAAGGAGAAATAAGATGCTAGAATAGAAGTAGCCAGCTAACCATTTCTGTGTTAAAATAACACAGGATAGAGCTCTTTATACTTTTTCTAAAAATAGGGCTTTGGTCTAAAACAACAAACCTGGAAATTCAAGGGAAAGGATCACCAAAAACACCTTTTCTTTTTTTCCCCTGACGGATGCCTCTCCTGCAGCTGCAAACACATTCATTTCTCCGTAATCCCTGGCAGTGCAGAAGAAAGAGAGCCTTCAGGTGAAAGGTTACCTACATTTATAATGTCAGGCACTGAGACTGAGGAGGTAAAAGGTAAATGGTAATTTTATCATTAGCGTGCCTGACCCCTTGGCCCCACCATATCTCCCAGGAGACGTTAGGAACGGCTCACCTGTCAAGATGCAAACACCTAAAGGTCAACGCGCACAGAAATCTTCAAGAGCTTACAACTGAATTGCTGACACCTTTTATTATCACCGCTTAAAGAAATGATTCAAGTGGCAAGACAAGGGTAAGATTGGTTTAATGTCAAGATTTACAAGAGGAATTCTTGGAGCATTATTTTCTAAACTCTGACTGCGTAGATGAGATTTTTTAATTCTGTGAAAAATGAGGCAGGATTCCCACAATTTACAGCTTAAATATATACTCCTCTTTTGCAAGGCTTTCCAGCACTGCACAGGGAGGATGTTTTGCTTTCTTTGGAGCAGTGACTGCAGACTCCAGGATCCACTATCATCCCAGTGTACAATGTTAGAAAACTCATTTAACCTCTGTGCATGAGAATGATTTAAGAGGATGGGAGGATATCTTGCCACCTCATCACAGTTTTCTTGGGACACTTGCTACACTTCTTTGTTACTTAAGGAGGTAACTGGGTGAAAATCTATTTCCTCTTTTTCCAAGTTGTTTTCCCACTGAAAAGCTCTGAAGTGTGAACACGTCAGCACCAAGGTTCGGAAGAGCACCAGGGCTCACGCAATATCTACAGGAACAAGAAGTGTAATTCTAAGGGTGAGTGTAATTTCCTCCTGACACTATGTACCACACCTCCTGTTGTTACTAAACAGGCCAGTCAGGTACAGAGGAGCCCTGAGCGTGGCTCACACAGAGCCAGTGCTCTGTGACATAAAAGCAATAGCTCTGTACTGCTGCGGTGATGGACAGTCAGTCAGCAGCGCTCTGTGTTGACCAGGGCAGAGAAATAGACCTGGCTCAGATTCTGCAGCTCAGCAGATGCTGAGAAAGTCGTGTCTGAGTGAGGGTACTTTGGCTGTAAGGAGCTCTCAGAGTTACAGAAAGAAGGAAAGTAAAGCAGAGTGGAAGAAGATGGATTATACAGCCTGAAAAGTGGACCTCGCTCCTTTGCTCTGAGCAGGTCCACGATCTCATGGCTCTGTAAGATCTCCTAGAACAAATCCCCTTTTCTTATGGCTGTTACCCTGCTCAGCATTTCCAGTGAGCCCACTTGTGCGAGTGAGCTGCCCTTAAGGGAGAAGGAATGTTCTTTTGGGAGGCTGCCAGTGGTGAAGTGAGAGGGAGCAGGGTCGGTTAAGCACAAATATTGACCAGTAGCAATATTTTTAGTTTCACAACTGCAAGCACAGCAAGTGATGAGTAGCCTGTGATGCAAGCCCCCCTGCATCTGTATCTCTTTTGTCCTCCTCACACAATGATCACTGTTCTCATTAATCTGCTGCCCTCTGCCTTGTCTCCATCTCTCCTCAGAAATAATATATTCACTTCCTTTTGACTTGGTGACCTTCAAATTTACTTCTCCAGGTAATGTTCCACATACTTTCTCCACATATTTCACAAAACTTCTTCCTGAAACAGTTACATGCCACTGAAGCTATCCAATGGAAAGCTTCATTTCTCCTCTCCACATATCACATATATATCACAAGCACACTATGGTGCTTGCATTTTTTCCTGTATTACTTTGTTGCTGTCATCTTGCTGCTGTGCTGCATAAAGTACTGCAATAATAAAAAAGCTTAAATGAGAGAGGAAAAAAAAACCCAAACTTAGTTCCCCTCCATATTTAAACACACATCTCTTCCAGTTCTATTTCTGAGCAAATCTCTTCCTGGTTGGTTAGTTTGTTTTGCTACAATAAGAATCCAGTCTAAGTGACTTTCTTTGGTTTCATTGCTGGGTTGTAATTCTATTCAGAAACACACCAGTAACTGTTCCTGGAGGGCTGCAGTCTCACTTTGGCATTCAGAGTTATAAAAGGAGAGAGAACATTGCACCTGCAGAGAGCTGCGAGGGATACAGTGGCAAAGCAGTTTAAGAAAGCAGTCTTATATTCCTGATTAATAATCCCCCTTTATTAATAATAATTATTAATTATGATTATCATTCTTACTAACCGGGAAGCTCAAGGACACCAGAGATTGGCAAGGATTTAATGTCTAGCAAAATGCAGTATTTCATATTTATTTGCCCTCCTCTGCTGAAAGCGGTTCCTGTCTGAAGGCAGGCGTTAGGGGAGAGCTGTCTGTGCTCTTGGAATCACCACGTCCTCAGCTCAAATCCCCTGGACACTTCAGGAAGGTTCATCTAAGGCTTGAATGATCTTGAACCTTGACTGGCAACACAGGACAGCAGTTTCTTCCCTTTATTGAAAAGCATCTGCTTTCCCAATACCTCTGCCTCCTTGGCTTGTGTCCCTGCTAGGATAATTTCCATCGTTGCCGCCACTGCTGCTTTTATGGAATTTAGTACCTAGAACAGAACTGTATGAAGCACAATCTCTTCTGCCTTGCCTTGCTCTCATGCATCAAAAACTTCGGTGCTATCTCAGTTTTAACCATTTGTGATTAAGAGATTGTAAAATTGTTTATAACTGGTATAAAAATATTTTCACTTTTTTACCTGACCACCTGAGGAAGACACCTGGTGGTAATAAAATTATTTTTACTACTTGCCTTTCAGGACACAAAAGAAATAAACCCCTTTTTTTATGCAACTATTATACAGCTGTGCTTAAACAAAACATCTGTTATGCCTCACCAAAATCAAACAACCCCCTTTTTATGTTCTTTGGTTGTTTTTCTTGTTTGTTTTGCATTATTTATTTTCCACACCCTCAGAATCAAGCAAAGAGAAACCAACAATCAAGAGCACCCTACTAAATGCTCTGAAAGCTCAAAGAGATCGAGGCTTCCTCCTTTGCTTACCATGCAAAGCTGTTTCTTTCTGGATCCCAGTGGTCCCTGTTTGAAATCTGACTGTTAACATGTGCAGAACATGCCCCTGCTTCTTGCACATGGGAAACAGACTCCACTCAGTCAAGGCAAGCATCGTGTTGCTGCTCCTGTCTGGGAGTTGAGGTGGTAAATAATAAAGACAGGGATTCTCAGTTTGTAATGTGGTACTGCTGGTGATGCACTGGATACTTACAGATGGAATCTAACTAAATATACCCCCTCACCACCTTTTCCCTGCAGAGAAGGAAACCAGATCCACTTGTGGCTCTTCACAAAGCTGGGAGATGCTGCTCTGCCCATTTCCAAGCCGTGGGAGAAGGCAGAGCTGCCCAGGGCCGTGCTCTCTTTTCTATCTGTCGGTACACGCTGCCCTAACCTCCCCCGTGGTGTGAAACACGTCTCATGCTGTATGCTCAAGGAAGTAAGGTTAAGAAAACCCTGGGCTGAGGATTCTGAAACATTCGTGGCTTGAGGGACCTGATATTCCATTCCAGGATCAGACCTCTCTCTCTTTCTGCGTACCCACATAGCCTAATACAAAGTGAGTACAGATCACAGGTCTCTTGATGGAGAAATACCTGATCCTTGCTCTTCCTCACTGGAAGTGCCAAAGCAATGGTGCAAAGGAACAGAGCGTTTGATCCCAGCACTTCAGAATAATGGTTGCTTTAAATGTTTCAAAGCTTCCATGTATCTCTTTCCTTCTTGCCTCTGCCTCCCCGCAACACGCTTTCTAGTGTACATTGGTGGAAGCAGCCCTCAGTGCAGTGGAGACAGTCAGACTAATGCATTCTAATACCTCCTAACACCCAGATTTTTCTTTGTTGTTTTGTTTCTTAATACTCTCCAAGTGCAAAATATGTAGGAAGCCACGCGTGAATTCTGGTTATACTTTTGCCCCCTTAGAGACAAACACAGGCAGGAGCATTTCTATGGGAGAAGAAAAAGAACATCCAATTTTCCACTACAAAACAGGTGCACGCAGATTTTCAGAGTCCATCGCGCTTGTCTCTCTTGTTTATTTAATCCTAATTTATTGGATCATGACAAAGAATAGTGCAGTTTGGTTTTTCTGGCATGTTCATGTCCACAGCAAAAAGGTCATTGCATTTGGGTACTAATCTACCAGTGCAGTAAGCCGTGATTAAAATGTCTCGGTAATGTTCTCAGAAAAGCTTTACAACTGCTTGAATCCATATCCATCCATGGCCAGAGAAGAGGGGATGCTAGTCGGCTTTGGTTAAATAGATCTAAACTTATTCCCCAGTCAGTCAGCTAGAGCAGCAGCCCTGCATTTCAGTGAGCTAAATAAAAAGATTGCCTGGGGTCAGGATAAAAGCAAAGGTACGTAGGGCCATGGAATAGTTTTCGCCGTTATCATTTCACTTCAGAGGACCCAACAGAGCTCTCACCGGGGATCATGAGTGACCTCAGCTCTCCCTCTAAGTTTTCTTACGCCTCTACTTATAATAAATTGCTATAAAGACAGAGAAGGGTTAAACAAGGAGGATAACTGGGGGGTGTTTGGGCTTTGTGTTATGTTCTAATTCTGTCAAGGAGCCTGAGTTTTGGACAGAGAAGCAGGGAGGGGTGGAGGCCTTAGAATAAAGTGAAGGTACAATGCAAAAAAATAAGATCCCTGTTCAACTTGTGGGTGAAGCTCCGTGTGCCCGGGCCACGCTTCCCCTGCTGCCACTCTGCGGCTTCTCCTCTTTCCCGCTCATAACCATCCCCCTTATGAGCCTTTGTTCACAAAGGTGGAAAACACGGAGGGCTCTAATGATGCATTATCACAGGTCAGGGAATGAACCACATAAATCTCCCTGGCATTTGCCTCCACACAATACCTCTGAAAGGACAGCAGCGTTCCTTAAGGACGCAGCTTTTCCCCAGTCAAAGAGGGCTCAGCGAGGCACCGTACCTGTGGGCTCGGGCTGGGATAATCACCTTTTCCTGCTCCTTGGACAGCTCCGACCTCGCCTGCTTTTCTCCAGGCCGCCGTGTTTTCTGTAATGAAGACTAGAATTCAATTGTACATCTGGGACTAATAGCTTTTAAACCTAAATTATTTCTCGGCTGCAATTACAGTCAGGTTGTCATAAACATGCAAGCAGTGCAGGATGGAGAGGAGAGATGCCTTCACTGTAAAAGCCATTTGGAAAGCAAAACTTCAGGCTAATTTAAAGATGTTATTGTTGTTCCAGTCGGAGACTGATGGAGCTGTCTTGGAAGACCATGTCAGTTCTGCACTTGGCTTAGTTTAAATCAACAGAAAGGGAACCTTGCTTGTACAGAGGAGTGAGAGTAAGACTATGTCTGAACTGTCAGTAGTCAATGGCAGTTGTGTTATTGTGCTGACAGTATGATGGCAGTTCAGTGAAGCAGTCGCGAATTTTTCATAATACCAAGGAAAGCAAAGACTTTCAAAGAAATAATAAGGTTTACTCTATATTACACAAACAATGACCAAGGATAGGATACAGCAGAATAGCAGTAGGAATGGAATAGAATAAACTTTGCCATATACACCGAGAAGAATCTGCTTTTTTGAACAGTGACCACTGTACGTGTTCTTTGCTATAAATCAGCAACACCCCTGAGGTCTTCTCAGAAGCATTGATCTAGTCCCCAGTTCACCACTGTCTTGCCATGTATAGCTGGTCATTCCTATCCAGGGTGCAAGGAAAAGGGATTTAGACTCCCATAACATGAGAATGTGGGTATCCTCCCCAAGTCAACACCACCAGTGTAATGTCTGCATGTGAAGCAAGTCATCAGAATCTGATGATACTCAGCTAGTCTACTTTTATTTCAGAATCAAATATCATTTATTTTGCACAATGCTCACGTATTTATTTTTTGTGCTTCATCCTGCTTCCTGAAAAACAGTTTTGCAGCTGTCAACGTAAGGAGGATATTTCCTTCTGTTTCCAGACTAAAGATTGCACATATTTCTTTCCTAGCTGTTCTCAACAGCATCTTTTCTCATCATGTTGCCTCTAGACTGACTAGCAATCATTTTCCACCAAGCTCAACTTCTACATAAGATTTTTAAGCAAGTTTATCTAAGCTACAAAACCATTTATGCCTGTGTTCTTCAGTCTACTTATTTTACATTCTCTTTCATGAGCATTCAGATCTGGTGATTAAAGGCTCTTAATTGGTCCCTTGTTAAAACAAAACTCTTTGGGTGTTGCTCCTTGGCTTCCTTTGCATTGCAGTCATAGGATTATCTTTTCTTAGTCATATACTATTATAAAGCCATTGTATTTAGTTCCAAAGCAGAACTGAAAGCTCTTTTTCAGAGTCTTGTTCCTTTTCAGAGTGCCAATGGGAATGAAGTTGCTCTGTAGACCCTAGCAGGCTGACCATACTGGTTCTCATGAACTGCTGTGAGATACTTGATAATAACAATAGTGATGCTTATATATCATTTGCATGGCACGATGCACGTCTCTCCCTGCAGAGTAGCAAGTTTTGCTCAGCAGTATTTCATGACAATGCTTTCTTACTTCCCATAAACCCAGCAAGGGGTCAGCTGAGAGCAGAAGCCTTTGCACAATGAATTTAAACAATAGACACGAGGAACTTAACGTTGGGGAAGAAGTTGAAGACAACATCAGCAAGGGTTGGTGAATCTGAAAAAGGACACAAAGCAGACACGTGGAATTCTGCATCCACCAGTAAAGGTGGTAACACAGTGGACTCTGTGGGCAAGAATGACATCTGCTGAGGTACCTCCAGTGATGGACATCAAGCTAATGAAATTTATCAGCTGAGGACTTGCAGTGAGGAGTGGATTAGAGAAAGGGTTAGAGAAAGCAAAAATAAAATGTGTCTTGGTGCACTCAGCTAGAATACCTGCTTCTCCCAGTGCATTTGGGTTAGTACTTCTCCCAACGAGGACCTAGGATAATTTCAGAATCAAGGAATTTCCAGGATGTGACAAATGAATCAAAACCAAAAACTCTTCCTAGTGATAAGTTACCAGGTAAAAAATAGAAGAAAATTTCCTTCCTCTCTGCTAAGACTGTAAAACTGTAATTGCTGAAGTTGCATCCAACTCTAACATCCAGCTCTGCTCAGCTGCACAAACTCCTGATAAAGCACTGCTTCCAGCTTTCATTCCCTCTTTCTATTCTTTTTATTCCTCTCATCATGTTCTCACCAGGAGGGTGTTTTTTTTCCACACAAAAGCGCTGATCAAACAAGTGTTTTCCGTGGCTGTAGGTATAGCTGATAATAAAATGGTGCTTTGTACAACAATGTGCCTTGTACTATAAAGGTGTCACCAGGTATTTTATTATTGGCTCCAGCACCTACCAGTAATGATAAGATTCATGTAATACAACAGTATGTACCATGGCCACTCTTTTTTCTTACTTAACAGGGCTGATGCTTAATTCAGCTGTGTCTTAAGTGTGTGTTTAACATGACACTTATCAAATTCAAGTTCATAGACCCCTCAGCTGCTCAAGGACTTGCACAAAATCAGGACTTGATGTGAAAGCCTGTCTTTTTAGGCAGAAGGAAGAAAGACTTGACAACAGCTTAGGGAATTGTTATCCTGCCATTCCTACAAATTAAGCTCATCAGAATACTTCACCCATTTACCATCCTTTCTTTTGTGATGCCATGCTTGTTGTTTTTGCCAGCTCCTCGGGATTATTGAGGCATATGTAAGAACAGATAGAATTGGGAATATGCTGTAATTAAAAGGTAAGGGATTGAAGGCAGGAGCTTTCCCTTCTTGTTTGCCAGGCAGTGTGAGATACGTTGTCACTGTTTGATAAATAAGAAACTAATGCCATAAACACCAACGTGCTCTTAAAACAGTTAAGAGTCATCCTTGGCATGCAGCATAAAACATTCAGTGCAGTTCAAGGTCCAACAGTGCCTCTGATTCACAATATTTATCTCCACAAAATATATCTGTATGTCTGTCATGTTTGTGCTACGTAAATGGAGCCACCTCAGTGTGCAGCTATCAAATGTAATTTCTTTTAACTGGAACAGCACTGCTTCACAAGTAATTGTGCTATATATTAGATGAAGTCCTGAAAGAGAATAGTTCAGCTTTTATATAAGCACATGTGATGAATGAGCAGTAGAATCAGCTGAGTCAGTAATCAATGGCTGACTACAAAATACATATGTCTGGGAATCCAATAAATTGATTTATTTTCAGAAATCACATCTTATGTTGAACGTAGTGTTTATCAGCATTAATCTTCAGTACTGGCTGCCACTGGGGCTGTAAGTTATTCATTTGTGAGAGCTCCCTGATTGATGTTCTTCATACAAAGTTCTATTCTCAAAGCAATATCTACATGGAAAAAAACATTTTGCCATGATAAAGAGAATTATTGATGTTTTCATTGTTAGACAGTAACATCTCATCCAGGATTCACAAACCGTAGCAGATTCAGTAGCTCCAACTTTTAGGTATTTGTGGCTGTACTTTGGCTTCAAATCATAGGATGAGACTCCAGGCAAAGCACAAAACCTGGAGCACAGAAAAGCAGGAGATTCAAATAACTTTAATATAACTTTCTGGCTTCACAGTTCTTCTTGGGGTCATACCCTTGGCACTCACTGGTATGAAATCCAAGCTATGAAATCCATTCAGAAACACTGTCCACAGCCAGGGGAAACACCCACGAAGAGGAACAGTCACCTCTGACCTGCTCCATCCAAGTCCCCACCACAGAACTGGGAGGTGTGGAGGGGTCCTCCTTGGAGGGAGTTAATTCTTATGCTATGGACATTCCTTGTATGTCAGATAAGATGCTTTTATGTCTTATTTGTCTAAAGAAAATGAAGCAGATGAGGGCATTCCTATTTATTTCTCTCTCTTGATATCTGCTTTCATATCCAAACCACCTTCCCTGCTTATTTTTCTAGTCAACTGTTGAATTTCCTTTACAATAACTTTTGTGTCTTGTTTTGTTTTTTACAAATCAGCTTTAGTTCTCTATCTCTTTTTATCTGTATCTGTATTTTCATTGTATCTTTAGCACTAGGCATCCATTACTGAAGGAATTCTGTTGTTGGTTTTAAGGGATATTTCTTTGAGTGACTGTTGCCTTTTTACTGGATATCAAGAGGAGGGAAACCAGAAGGTTTTTCTCATTCAAATGTACTCACAGTTTGGACTGAAGTGTGAGGTTTGATGGACCTGGCCAAACGTTAGGATCCACAAGCATTTTAAAATAACATCAATCACATATTTGTCCCTTTTAGCCAGATAGTACACCTCTGAGTCACATATTTTAGCTTCCCAAGGGTTAATTATTTTAGCGTGGTAGTCTAATTCTGAATATCAACCCTAGGTTTAAACCCTGGAGTGTGGATCTGAGAAATTGTCTTCTGCTAATCCAACTCCCTAGAGGCATTTTAGGTGATTACAGTCATTCTTGCTGTAATTTATATAATTATAGAAAATCTGATTTTTCTTGGTTGTCTTTTTTTTTTTCTTCCCCATTTGTCTCCTGTTGCCTGGCCCGAAATAGAAGGTAGAGATTTCATTTCTGCTGCTAGACATGTAAGTGTATGTGTTTTCCCCAAGCTGTACCGTATTGATCGTGGGATGTTGTGGTGATGATTTGCCAAGTGACATCTTTAGAAAAATAGATCTGTGCTGAACTACCCATGGAGGTGTAGGTGAGGCTCAAGATAAGGGAATGAAAGAGCACTAACAGACTCTAAAGGCCTTGACCAGCCTCACTGGTCTGTTCTAGAAACAGGTATCAGTTTTCTTTGAGAAGGACTCCGAGAACTGGGACAATTTTATTCTGCTTCTGTTCAGCACCATAAACTGCCTGGATTGGAAAAGATCCCAGGTCAAATCCCAGCTCTTCTGGGAAGGGCTCTGAATATTCCCCTGAGTGTTCAGAGGAGGCTTTCTTTAGGTCTTGCTGAAATGCTTCCTCTTCTTGTGAAACACTTCGATGCTTATTAGAGCACACCGAAGAGAGTGTGAGAAATACCTGATACCAACTGAATTGATTGTGGTAGAGAGATGGATGGATGGATGGATGCCATCTCTTGTCTGCTGTGCTCTTCTGCTCCAAGGACACAGGTAGGACTTGAGTGTCCAGCTCTGAAAGCACAGAATCTGAAAAAAGAGAACAGGAGAAGCTACTTGATACAAATTTCTTTGGTTTTCCATCCAAATACAGATCTACCTGAAATCCTTCTGAAGAAAAGACATCATATTTTTCCTGGGAGCTCAGAAATGAATCCTTGGTCGAACCGGGAATTTTGCCCAGGGCAGGAACTGACAGCTGCAATTCACCCCTGCACTCAGCTTCACAGCAGGGTAACACCAACCACGACAACCCTTTGCTAGCACAGCACATACCTGAGTCCTGTAGTGGTTTAGTAACTTAAAGAATCAGAATTCAACAAAAACAATAGTAGTGCTTGCTTTAGTGTTTCACTTTATGGTGTTTGATTCACAGTATCTTTGTATTTATCAGCAATTAATTAATATTGTGGTGCACAAAGTATCTAATGTAGCTTTAAGCCAGTAGATTCCTCTGGTTTCCTTGACACCCCAACAAAGAACAGGTGAATGAGATATTTAATATATTTTTTTCATTACCAAATATTATTCCTTAGCACTTTCCTTGTATTCAGGAGCAGATAATACATTATGTTGAGAACAATATTTATTTGTAGCAGTTCACCACCTCTTCATTTACATAAATACTTCTGACTCTTATTTCTTGCCTCCTCCAATCTCTCTCTCCCCTACAGCTTTATTTTTATTACAAGTTTTTATAGCTGTTATTAGTAGTAAAATACTATTAACCAGATATTTAGTTGGTCTCAACTGGATCTGGCCCTTTATAAGCTCTGCTTGTCCTATTAAAAAGTAGGCAGCATGTGACTGAAAAGCAGAAGAAAAGTAATCACTGGTAAATCATCAAGTAGGTTATTGCTTTTCTCACTCATCCCTCTCCACCTCACTCCCACATACTAAAAAAAAATCAAGACAAGCAAGGTTTTCAAATCATATATTCCTTCAGCAATAATAAGCTGGTTGATGCTCAAAGCCTCTCACCAGCCTTAATCCCCTAAATCCCTTGCATGCCATAGCAAATTGAAATTCAGTTGGGGCTGTCCAGCCTTGTAAAGACAAACCATCCTTCATCAAAGAGGTGTCTGTATTGATAAATTGCTCCCTTCATACGCATGACACTATCTCTAAAAGTGATTTGTGTACATTAGGACAGCAGAAAAAGATGAAACGAAAAACCCTTAAGAGTAAACTAAGATGAAGAACAAAAAAGATTACTTGGAACAGTCGAGTAGCTTTTTACAGAACCAAATTTGGGGAAGAATCATTCATTGCAGGCTCTGCAAAACCCAGGCCCTACATAGAGGCACAGCAGATAGGAGTACCATGGGTGTAAAACCCACTGTGGAGCTGCTGAGATGGGCTTCTGAAACTACTGTGGGGATGGAGCTGAGGAGGGCAAAACACTGAGTGGGTGGAATGAATTCTGCCATTGTCCCCCTGGAAGCAAATGACAACATTAACCAGGATTTTGAGTCCACTGTTCTAGTGCAACTGGGGTCAAATCTTAAGATCTTGTGGTTTATCCAATGTTCACTTTTTTCCTGCAGCTCTGGCTGCTGCTGTGGGTGCTGTCTTCCAGTCTGAACTGGCCTGGCCTGTGTAGCTACTCTTCACTGCTTTTTGCAGTGCTCCTGACATAAAACACCTTGAGAAAGGTTTGCTCCTGTCTTAGATTTTCACAGCAACTGCTGCTTAGGACGCAGAACGCTGTGCTGCTCGAGGTACTGCAGGGGTCTCTGTGCTTTTCTGATTAAGAAGGCTAAAGAAACAAAAGCTAAGGGAAAGTGAATACACGATAAAGTAGAGGATTAGTAGGGATTGGATACTGGGATGAGAAGGAGACAAATCTAAGCAGTATTAAGGAGTCAGTACAGTAACACGTTTAAGAATATCTGATTAAATGAATGCAGATGATTAAGTGATTTGCTAAATAAGAACTTGAAGCTTAAAACTTCACTGCACACCTCAGCATTAGTAAAACCAGAAGTAACTTGGCAAATTTTCTACTTAAGAAAATGGGGATTTCTTGAATGTCTATTTTTTTTTTTCTTCACCTGGGTTATTTAGACTCTGGAAACAGATTCAGAAGTCCTATAAATTTAGGCACATAACTTGTACCTTGGCTTTATTTTGCATAGCATCCTTGTATAGGATGGTACCAAAAGACCCAAATATCTTCACCCAAGCAGAATTCCATGGAAGGGAAAGGTGACCATTGGATAGCACCTCTTTTAGGAGCACCATTCTGTGTTGCAGTGCTGAGCAGGTGAATATCTATTCTGCAGCAATTAGGAGAAAAAAAACTGGCTGAAGAATCTACTCTCTAAATTCCCAGCCCCAAGTTGTAAGAAGAGTATTTTCCTGTGTAGAAAACCCTCTCTTGTCTCCTGCCACAGAAAACCCCTCAGACCTCAGGCTCTGCAATGAAAAACGGTGACAAGTTACAGTGGACCAAATTTTGCCTTTTTTTTAAACCATTTCCAGTCCTTCTCTCCTACTTCCACCAGCCTTCCCCGTGGCATTACGGGCCCTTCACAAGACTAGCCACTAACGACAGCATTTGCCTGCCTAAAACTGAAGAGCAGCAGCAATGAAAGCACCAAAAAGAAATCGAAATGAGAAAAGTGAGACGAGCCCAAAGAGAAGAACCTGCTTAGAAATATGTGGCCAGTCTTTATGTGTATCCCTGAAGGTAATCAGAGCAGACATGAGAATTATGCTGATCCCTACACCGCTCCTTTGTGTCTCCTTAAGCTTGGTGACTCACATCACAAAGACCCTTGACAAACAGAAGTGATTGACACTCTCCTCATTCAAACCTGATGTGCCTCAACCATTTCTCCATGATTCAATTTGGTATGCATGATCTGAGCTCTTCTCCAGCGTGGTGCTCAGAGAATTCAGATGGCTTTGCACACCTGATTAATTGTTGAACTAATCCAGCAGGCTTTTCTTTCCACTTTGCCAATCAGAACCCCAAGTAAATTCCTCTACGTGGGTTGCTGCATTCAGATGTTTATTTTAAACACAATATGGGCGCAGATGCCCGAGCTAAACCGTAATTTATATCGTCTGCCTTCTTAATTTGCTGTTTCTACAAAAGCAAGGAAAAAACCCAACAAAAAACAACAGAGGGAGGATGGGATTCAAGGAGCCCAGCTCTCTTGCATAAAGACCTTGTGGCTGAAGGGCATGAGACAGGGCACAAATCAGAGAGGAAGAAATGGCAGCCTAATGTATGGGTCCTTGGATGGGTGATGTTCCAAAGTGCCTGTGTCTCCACAGCCTCATCACCTTCGTGCTGCCTGCTAGACATCCATATTTATGTTTATATGCATATGGTGCTCTCTGTTAATAATTAAATGCTGTGATTCAGCTATTTCACTTAGGCCATGTCCCTAGAAATTTTTCTCATGATGCAGAATTTTTGCCAGGAGTTTTCACACCTACACCTTCTGTCACCTTCATCCTCTGCAGAATCCAGAACACCAGCATTTTTGCTGCCATTTCTATAATCTCTTAGCAGAGCTGGATCTTTAGAATTTAATTCTGATATTCAGATGAGTCTTGCAGAACTCGAGAAAATGAATTAGTTAAAATGCTGATCCTATTGATGGATGCTGGTTTATTTTGTGCCATGCATTAGTAGCAGTTGTTTTACAGGAGCATGGAGAGATCTGTTAGGCCAGATCCTCCACGCAGACCAGCTTTGGGCTGTGATGGTCTGTAGCCTGAAGATGGTGTAATGAAATAATCCAGAAGAGATGGAGGATGGGAGAGGAGCACGGGAAGCATGGCCAGTTTACAAACACGGGTAGAGGGATGGAGGGCTGGGCTCCCAGCACGAGCAGCTGCCTGAGTGCTGCCTGCTCCTTACCCAGCCAGCAGACAGAAGTGAAGCTCTGCAGAGGCCAGGTCAGCCCACCTGAGATCTGTGTCCTCTCTGAGAGTCTCCCCGTTGATTAAACAAGGAGATGAGGGCAACGGCAGATTTCTCTGAGGTCATGTGACTGGGGAAAGATGCTGATAGCTCCCAGGGGAGGGTTCAAAGAAGTTCTAATTCTCCTGAAAGCTTGAGTTCCCCACTTCACCCTTCAACTATTTCTTATTGCTGTACTGTTTACAGCTAAATCAATTTGCCCAGTCTTCTTTTGCCCCTGAAAGTCCCTCTCCCCCTGACCTTGTCAGACCCACTTCAACTCCATTGCTCCCATACTTTACCCCTCCTGGGGATACAACTCTGGAGCTGCTCAGGGACTGGGCAGCAACCAAGGGGCTCCCTTAGACCATAGCAGCAGCTGGAGAGAAGCATCGAGCAGCACGGAGCCGTTGTGCCTCCCAGCAGCCTCTTTGGACTCAGGTACCAACAGCCTGCTCCCATCTCTGAGCACCAGCCGTGCCAGGCTCCTGCACTACAGATGTTTCCTCACTCGGAGGTACAAATCCCCACTGAGGTCTGCTATCCCCTGCCACCCCCCACCCAGAACTGCCCCCACCTCCTCTGAGATCTGGAAGTAGTAAACCGTTTGTTTAATCTCTTTGCTTTTCCCTGACTGCCAGTAATGAAATGCTGCTCTTTCTGAAATAATTTCCTGACTATTTGCTAAGATTCATCTCCGACATTTCATTAAATATGATCATTTAACTGTACAAGTACAAATGTATTTTTAATTTAGCTTACTGCAGATATTATAGATGTGGGGAAATGAATTCACATTGCTCTAGGACAAATATATCATTCACATATGAATGCCACAAAAGAACAAATTATTAAAAATTACTGAAACTTCCACAAAGATTTATACTTAACATTTCAATTTTCAATCTCAGTGCCAGGGAAACGTATAGCTTGTCACTATATCACACATGATATTATGAAGAATGTTGGGAAGATTTCACTGGGAATCTTTATCAGCATTTCAGTCTTGGATTTCATGCCAAGGAGCAAAGACTGGTTTCAGGAAGAAAGGTGAAATCAGGTGGGGTTTGTTTGGGAAGGCTCAACTTGTCAACTAGGCTTTCATCAAAGAGCTCCCTGACCTCACATAAAAAAAGATTTTACTTTAATGAAGATAAGCCCAAAAGAATGGAAATAAATTCAATATTGATTAATTTCTCCAAGGCACCTTCTATCCATAATGTTTTGTAAAACGTAGGTCTATAAATCATCACTCAAGGCTAGAAAATAGGAAAAAATATACAAAATGAACCCCAAAAGTTGGCCACAAAGAGAGATGACTCAGACCCCAATATGTGTTTCAGGATTTTTTTTAATTTTATGAAAACTGGAAGTGAACTTAGTGGTTTAGGTTGGATTGCTTGGGCTTTTTTTCCTGTTTCATGCCTAAATACTGTTGTTTGGTTGAGACAGAAGGTGAAACACTGTCAACATAAGGTGTGTTTTAATGTTGAAAGCAAACACAGAATCACAGACTGCTAGGGGTTGGAAGGCACCTCGAAAGATCATCCAGTCCAACCCCCCTGGCAGAGCAGGATCTCCTAGATCAGGCCACACAGGAACATGTCCGGGTGGGTTCTACATTAGCAAAAATTCCAAACATCCAGATTGGATGGGACGGGGAGGTGTGTTGTGCTAACCAGGATATAAAGAAGGAAACCAATAGCCATGTTTTGCCCCTGTAGATCACAATTCACCTTTCTAGAAGGCAAACAACTTCTGAAGTGAATGGACAGGTCAATAAACAGCAGTTTACTTAACACTTGAAAGTGGTGCAGTGAAATTTGAATGATGCATTTCAACCTTTCCTGATCTCAATGGCTTCAGACTCACTGCTGTCTTGGGCCATCATTCTGCTCTATTTTTGTGTGGTGTAGAGAGCTCTGCACTGTGACTCTTCCATTTATATAGGAGAGGAGAAGTAACAACAACACAACCAGGGAAAAGTCACGTGCTGGAATTAGGAGGAAAAAATGGCTTGTTGCTGAAGTGGGGAAAATGAATTTTATCATGTTCTGCTTCCATGAAATGTAATCTTTTCTTAACTGTATTCCATTAATTGCTTTTGCATTTTGGCCATTCAAATATTTTTAGAAGTCTGGCCTTCAATATTTACACAGCAACCTCCTGTTGAGTTTGATCACACCTTCACTGGAAAAACTTTGTGAACACTTAGGATTCAGCTCAACTTAACCTACATTTCCTCTCTGAGAAACACACAGTCATAAACCCAGTGTCTTACTGGAATGTTCTTTACCTAATAAAGGAAAACGGATGGATCCGATATTGCCCAGAGATGCTTGAAGGGACCTCCCATGGATTTCATTGACTGCTACCAAGGGTAGGTATCAGCTGGAATGAGCAGCACAATTGCACAATTGATCGTATTGCTCTTGTCTGGGAAGTCAAATAGCAATAATATCGACGGGGATTAGAGGTTATTACCCAACAAAGACAGGATCCTTAGGTTTTAATTGATCCACCTCTTCCAGGGGATGCTTGCCAGAGTCACCACCTCTGTGTGTAGCTGAGGGAATAAGCAATGTAGCCATGTAGCAAATGTATAAATGAACATAAGTAAGTGCTGGTGGATTTACACCAGTGGATGATGGGGTCTGGCCAGAAATAGGTCTGTGTTTTGCAGTTCAAAAAATCAACTGAATAAGGGGCAAGCTTGACTAATGATGCTGTGATAAGTGAGGTTTGTGATTTGAAACTCCCAGGTAGTGAGAATAGCAGATGCTGGAGGAAAAGCCAAGTTAAGGGAGTTTAGTACCAAATCTGATTGAATTGCAGCTGCCACGTTAGTTATCTAATTGCACTGCAATAAGACAGCTGCTTTTTAAAGGCCCTAGGGCTCTCTTTTTGATGTCAGTAACTTTTGACCGAGTTTACTTGGACAATTTTTTTTTCCTTTATTTTTTTTCCCTCCAAAAATGATCTTTCCTGGGCAGTGAAGTCCTCCTGCCAGGAGTTTGGCCTCTGTGACATGCTGCTGTTACCTTTTGTGTATTTTCCAGTGCTGGTTTATTTCCAATACTGGCACCCATTCTGCAGCCTTCGACTCTGCTGCTGGATACATGGAATAAAAGGAAAGCAGAGGCTGGTTTTAAAGTTTGGCTTTTTTTTCTTTGGATGGAGCTAGTGGAAGAATTGTCTTGATATTTGACCAAGCAAATTACACCAGCTAGTAGGTGCTTTAATTTGTTTGCCTGAGGCTTAAACAATGCCACATCCACTTAGGGACCTGAGCGTTACTGTTCTGCTCCTGTTACAGTTAGTGATAGCGAATCACGTTACTGTGGCTGGGTGTCTGTAAGTCCTACTGGCTACATGTTTGCTTCTGTGTGTATTTCTAGCATGGGGATGGGAGATGACAAAGAAATGCAAAGATGATGGAGAAGAAGTGAATTTTTTCCTTTAAATAAAATGATCCATTGGTACGTGCTTGTGGAGCAAATGAACAAAGGTGTCACAAGTCATCCAAAGTTTCGGGTCCACAATCCCTGCTAATCCAAAGTGATCTTGAATGCAGGATGTCAAAAGCTTTAGAATTGATAAGAGAACAGTCCTAGATCAGCGTGACATGGCAAACAACCACTTGAAGTGCTGAGCTAAATAAGCTACACTAATATGCAGGAGATCTTATTTATTTATTTTAAAATAACTCTCTCTAGCTCTTCACATCAGGATATGTCCCCTAAAATGCTGTGGCTTCTTTATGGTTGTGCATCATGCAAGCATATATCAGTGAGGTAAAGGTCATCTAATTATATGTTTGCTTCAAGCACATCATGTATGTTCTGAGTATTCTGATTACCAACAGCAGCATCGAATTGGTGTGTAAGTTACAAGGCCAAGTATTTTCACTCTCCTTGCCCAAAGCAAAGATAGTCTTCCCTAGGATGTCTGTTCTCCTCCACTTGGTAGAAAATGCTAAAAGAAACCTACTACAGAGCCATTCCCAACAAGTGGTATGGTTTTTTATGTGACCAAAGCAGGACAATGAAAATCACAGGGATTTCCAGAGTGCTGGCTGGAGAGAAACGAGGAAATCTTTTGGCAAATAAGATGCAGGAGATGTGAGTTCTGTTAGTGAATGTGCTGCAGATTTCCTGTCACCATATTTGACTCAGTCTCTGTTTGAATGCAGATTTGTCCCTCTGTGAAACAGGAATATTGCCATTTAGGGATGTTTTCTGCCACCCATCCTGGAGAAGCTCTCTGATTAGGATGCTGCGAGGCTCCATGCACTGAGATTT
Organism: Chloroceryle aenea; assembly: GCA_013399075.1. NCBI lineage: Eukaryota > Metazoa > Chordata > Aves > Coraciiformes > Cerylidae > Chloroceryle > Chloroceryle aenea. Next base: position 341,884 of record VWZY01008971.1, read on the forward strand.
TTTGAATCTCTTGACATTTCACAATGTACAGGTAAAGCACTTCTGAAAATCTGATTTAAATTTGTGTCAAGCAAAGTTTGCCTTTTTCGGTTACAGAATGCACTGTCAGACATGTCATTCTGGTATAATTTGGTTATAGAGATCTCTTAATCTATGTAATCATTTCAAAAGCAGAAGGCTAATGATGATGGGAAGAATGACAACAGCAACAAGATGGTCAAAAGAGGAAGAAATTGTTTGCTAGGGAGAAATCCTTTGGGAATCCAGGCAGGGATTCTATCAGAGTCATCATCCTATGTGGATGATCAAAACCCCGTAGATGAGACTTGCAAGATCATAAAGCAAAGGGAGGTTGAACTCTGGCAAAAATTATATCAATCATTTCATTAAGAAATTGGTGAGAAGAAACACTTGATGCCAAGCACAACGGCAGGTTAAGCTGTCAGAGTTCTGCATCACCTCAGATGTAGCTATAAATACTTTAGAAACCAATTCATTTTATCTGGGTAAATGGCCAATACCCTCTGCTGCAGAACCAGCTGGGCTGACAGGCAAGAAGGCACCTTCTGAAGTGCAAGTTCCATCAAAGAGTTGAACATTCAACGGTCTTGCTTTCACCTCCTTGTTTTAGAAGGACCAGAAATAAAATTCTGAGCAAAACCACCTTACTTTTGTGAACAGCCTCTGCTAAAACTATAAAGACAACACTTTAAAACTGTTTAACTTCCCATAGCAAGTGCCCTTCAGGTCCCACGTATCAAGTCAATAGGTAAATTGCAATGACAGAGTCATTTTTAAGGGGCACTTTTTTGTGTATTTGCTTTGGCACACTTTTCTCCTTGTCATTTTTTGAAAAGCCTATTACTCATCGTTAGAGGTTTTCAGGCTTTTAGTTATACAGTGATAGAAGCAAATAATTTCTGAATAGGGCAGCAACTACATGCAGAGCAAGTTTACTTAGAGCAGAGAGATAAAGACAGAGACTCAGCAGAAAGCTGTGTTGAGAAAGGGATTCAGACTGGCCTGAATCAAAAGTTCTTTTGCAAGTCATGCAGAAGTGGAGGCATTAAATGCAGATGGAGTTTATTGCTGTATCCAGATCTGAATTCTTCGTGCTATATAGACACAGAACAACTGGTTTCAAGACCTTATGCAAAGCGTGTGTGTGTGTGTTGTCATTTGCTACTGCCTGTCTTTAATTGCCTGTTAAATGCAGAGTGCCTGCCTGGAGAAGAGAAGGTGGAAGAGTGTAATGAAGCTACTATGGGAATAGCACCTGACTGGAAGACCCAAAACAGTTGGTGCAAATGGGCAGCCTGAGACTGAGTCAGACTGCTCAAGAGCTTTGGGAGGTTCTGGTTTCCCCCAGAATATCCACCCTTGCCTTGTAAGCTCAGGGTGAAAGGACCCTTCCTTGCCCAACAGCAAGGGTGTGGATGTTACCAAAGCAAAACAATCCCAGTGAGGGTTTCATCCTTCATTTTTCATTAGAACCCATAGGTTGCTGTTAAAAGGCTGATTACTCTTATTTGAATAAGATGTATCTACTGACAATTGCTGTAAGATCTGTAGAGCTCTCCTATTGTGTCCTAGATTGCAAGAATAGACAGATTAAAGCAGAAGCCAGGAATCTGCCAATTAAGATAAGCAATTTGTGACCTTAAAGAAAAGGTAAAAGAATTGATCCCCTGCATTACCTCCTTCCCATCAATAAAGGAGAGGGAACAGGAAGAGACAGCCGCTCTTTTCTGAGAGCCCAGAGAAAGAGTCTGTGCAGAGCAGTTCACTGGATGGCTCTGGCAACCACCTTCACCGGTGAGAAAAAACCCACACCTTTAAGATTTGGCCAGGGTATACCAGCCCTGGGGCATGATCAGCCAGTCTGACAGGCAGCTAAGATGCTAAATCAGCTAAGAAGGGTACTTATGAAGTTTAATCTTAGCAATACATTTCCTTACTTCATCTATTTGTGATTTTATTCTATTATTGCAAACGTGTATTATTGTCTTGCTCACTGCAGGTTTTTATCCTTAAAGCTTTTCAGAGGATTTAAGGATCTGACAAACTACAAAGCATCCCAGTGTTTTATCCTTGAAATCAGGGAGCTGAAATACTCTTTGTTGTGTCCCGTGTCCCAATGCCTTTATCCATGGTATCCAAAGAGTATCAAAGTGCTGAACTTCTGATTCTGCCAAGCTGAGAAAAAAATGGTTTAAGGAGCACGTGAAAGAACCAGAAGCAGCAGCTTGTGTAAGGTAGAAATGTTTTCTGATTCTGTCAAAGTGTTTGGGAAACTGTCTAAACTTTAGGGCCCTTGGACCATCAGAGTATAGATTATAAACTCTGTAGTATATAGCTACACCCTGGAAAAAAACAATTACAAAGCATTTTGTGTTTAATACTGTATTGCTGATTGCTTTGAACAACTGTTTTAAAAGCAACCCTGAAATTACTGTGCTAATGTGACAAAGTCACCGCTGGGATTGTTTGTGATCAGAGGGCCCTTTATTCCTTCATTACTGGTAATAGCTGCAAGTAGCAATGTGGGCATTTTTCTTAGCAGCAATCATCACAATAATGCACATTTAAGATCTCGCCCTTACGGAGATTTGAGGTCTCGTTGTTCGCACACATCTGTGTCACAACAGCTTTTTCTTCTCCTCACTAGCAGCTGATAGAATCAGTGTAAGAACCTCTGCTGATGTGGCCTGTATGAAATGATGTCCTGTAGCCTCCCTCACACATCTGCACGAGGATGTTTGTCTCCGTGTGCAGCCTCGATTTCCTCACCCATTGCTCTGCCCGAAGCTACGTCACCGTGGCATCTCAGCCACCCTGAAACATACGTTTCTAGGCCTTTTGGCTCTTCTTAATAAGCAGTCCACTCTGAAATACCTGTACTAGGTTGCACTTGCCAAAGAAAATGCTTGGAAAGGAGATGTACAAGGATCTGGACTTACTAAGATCAGAGTTTCTCTCATACCTTCCATCAGCTTGCAACGAGCAGCTTTCTTTTGGTTTGTTCTAAACTAACAGCACTGAAGTGGTGACATTAGAGACTCTCAAGTTGCTTTTGCTACTTGGCAGAAAGTCACAGAACGTACCAGCAGGAACACAGGCAGAAAGACAAAAGGGGAAGGAAGCACGCACCGGATGATTGGAGAGGCCCATCAAGGAGAGAAACGAAAGAGAAATAATTGCTAGGAAGTTTTCTTAGTGCATTTCCAACTTAGGCACATGCACAGAGCTCCTGAAGACAAAGATGACAACCAATAATAATGCTTTGCTAGAGAGGCAGGTCTAGGTCACGGCTGCGTTCATGCTGGTCACATCTGATCGACTGTGACAAACAGTGCTGAGTAATTGCTCTAATCACTCCGGTAGGCACTGTACCTTGGCCCAGCAAAAGAATGATGCAACAGCGGCTTCAGCAGCCTGCCGCCCCTCCAACCTGACATCTCTGACAGCAGCGCCTTCCTTTAATGGGAGAGGGTTATTTGGAGTTGCTGCTGTTCAACAGGGGAGAGCCCAGTGAGTATTCCTAAGTTGGCCGGAGATAAGGGCCTCATTAAAGTGCCCAGGAGTACTTATTTGCAGGTTGACTTGCTGTGATGATCAGTTGGTGGAAAATGATAACAAAGGGAAGCGCAAAAACATGTCATAGAGCATCGGCTGCAGGTTTGTGCCTCTCTGGAGCAGGGAACAATTAGGGTGGTGTGTCATCAAAACTTTCACGTCAACAAAGCAACGCATTCGCTTTTAAATGAGACAAAGTCAAATCTACTTAAAGGAAACCAAAACTGGAACATTCTATCAAAGAGCGTGCTGCTTCAGGACGCCAGGCTGGTGTAGAGGAGTATGGGGTGAAAGACTCTGTGAGGAATCTGCAATTTCCTCCTGTAATTCCCTGCTTTTCTTCCTCCTTCCTGTTTCCATAGCCTCTGCTTACAGCAATAAGATTGTGGGATGTCTGCTCTCCCCTCTAAAGCAGGTGAATCAGCCTGAGATACGTCAGCCTTTTCTGAAGGGTGCTTTCAGAATGAGCGCTGTGTAGAAAAGAGCAGTTTCTTCACCTAATTGTAAAGGGATGCTACATTTCTGAAGCCCTCCAGCCACTTTGCTCTCCTAACTACTCACTGCCTCTGGAAGTCAAGTGTGTTCAGGACTCTCCATAACCAGGCGAGGCTGATGTGCACATTAAGTGCCCGAGATGAGCTTGGGTATCTGGTTTGCTGGCTGCTACAAGACGCATCTGTCTCACAAACAGCATGCACTACGTGATTTTATTGCCCACTCTCGAAAGCAAACCCTGCTTGCTGGGATGCACTCCCAAGTATCTCATCTGTAAACACTAGAGTGAATTGTCTTTGAAATATAGAGCATAGCCTTCTATTATGAGAGTGAAAATGTTTAACACATGGGTGAGTCCCCTCTGGGGGACTTGGCGGAGCTGGCCTCCCTTGATACCACGATGTTCTCCAGTGGAATGACTACAATAGATAATACTAACTGGACATAAGGGAAAGGCAAGCTGGCAAAAACTTAGCTTATTTTTACCCCCATCCGTGTGTGCACATGCAGCAGTGTATGGCTGTCTGTAAGGAGGTCAGGCTGCTTGACCTTCAGAAAATAGGTGGAGCTGCAAATTCAGCAGTGTCGTTGTTTGCGCTGCTTTAAACATTTAACCCCCTGTGACAGAGGAAACCAGAGCTGCCCTCTAGGGCAAGCTGATAGTTGGGTTTCTATCACCTAACTGCTGCCAGGCAGTGGGAGAGAGTTGGGGTTGTTCAGCCTGGAGAAGAGAAGGTTCCAGGGAGACCTTCTGGGGGCCTTCCAGGACTTCAAGCGTCCTGGGAGAAAGATGAGGACAGACTTTTGAGCAGAATTTTTTAAAATTATGTAGTTTCTGTCGTTCACTGGTGTGAAAGGGAATTTATTTTGATGTATTGATCCAATTTTTTCCTTTTTTCATACCAATATTAATGAGCAAGACTGTTTATTTCACTGGCAGTAGATAGTTACAGCCATGGTTGGTACCCACACGTGGGGCTCCAGCGCCCCTTGATTTGCACAAGCTGTGGATTGAGCCCTTGCTCTCAGTGGACCTATTCCAGATACGTGTGAAGATTAGAACCCAACCCAACAGGTATCCAGAACGGTTACAGTTTTAATTGTGGGAATTACTTGTGTAGGGACATTGCACAGAAATTTGATTATAGCTGCTTCGACAAGTGTAACACTCTGTAGGAAAATCAATCCTGTTTCTGTAATGAAGAAAAACAAGTCATTTTCAAAAGGAAATATGATTATACATTCACAGCTTATGTTGAAGAAACAGAAGGCAGCTTAATACAGTGCAGGCTTGCTCAGAGGGAATATCCACTCGCTGAGGCCAGCATAACAAGATTGGATTCCAGTTTAATGTGGTTGTGACTCAAATCCCTTTGGAGAGTTTGTTTGACAATCTGACAAAGTTATCTCAAGAAAAATAGGTTAAAAAACATAAACTTGACTTCAGTAACTGCATTTCCTCTTCAGCATGTAGAGTATTTTGCCTGGAGGCCCCTGCAGCCCGAAGCCCCACAGGTAATACCACTTTGTGCTTTTACATAAACCAAAATGTTTTAGCAGGCATTTTGCTCCAAGAAAAGGCTTGTCACGTGATCTTAATGTGGGGAAATAAGGCCTTTCTGATCTCTCTATATGAAAAAGAGAATATCAAGGAGATGAAGTGTAGCTGTTGTTACTGCAAGGACACGGGCTCACCTCCAGTCATTTCTAACTACCCCTCTGGTTAGATTCCTCCAGGTGCCTGGTTCCCTCATGATGCATTTGAGAAAGGCCCGTTTCATGGTGAATCCTCTCACCCGGTGTCAAAGCAGAGTGTGCTGAGTGGAAGTGAACGTGCAGCACTGTTCTGCTTCCACGGCTGGGCAATGGAGGCCCAGAGAAATGTGCCACGTTGCCCTTGGGGTGATTCCTTAGTCAGTGGCGGAGCGGAGTCGCTCCCACGCTCTGTCTTCGGGCAGAGTTGCAATGGCAGTAATTGGAGCCTTCAAGATATTACAGCCTCTAACTATTCATTACTGTCCCCACTTGTCATTTACCATCTTCCAGCCAGTGGTTCCCAACCCACAGTTGAGCCACGGGAACAGATTATGTAAATCCTGATAGGTTCAAGGCCTAATCAGCCAGGTCTTCTCAAGTCACCTTCGTGTCCTGTGAGAAAAGGCTGAGAGAGTTGGGCCTGATCAGCTTGGAGAAGAGGAGGTTCTGGAGAAGCCTTCTTGTCTCAGCTGAAGATGGCCCCAGCGTGATGTTTCAGTGCCCCAAGATGTTGATAAACACTCAGGACAGGTCACAGGGCAGATAGATACTCAGCTGAGCAATGCTTGCTCTAAATTCCTGCATGTTACCTTGACATCATGAACTGCAGCCTTTTCAGAGAGCATTCCAAACTTCAGTGCTGTCTTACTGAGTTTTCAGCCCCAAATAGATGGGGACATGAAGGTTAGGAGTCAAGAGCTGCCACAAGTCCCTTTCTCCTCGGTGTTGAGTGAGCATTGCTGGTTGGGTGGGCACCTTCCTGAGAAACAAGCAGATATTGGGAACATTTCCCTTCACAAGATCTCCCCATACTTGAAGTATAACCTTCTGCTGGGAGTCACAGGGCTTCTCACAGACCCAGATGCTCCAGGGAACAGGAACCTGCAATTCCTTGGCCTGACCGTACTCAGTTTTATCAGCAATGAGGAAAGGTTTGGCAAAACAATCAGCTCTGTCTCCTGTTCCCCTTTCCCTGCTCGTACAGCCCAGCATGAGACCAAGTTCCCTGGGCATCCCGTTTGCAAATCTTTACCACCAGCCTCTAGCAGGAAAGGACCTCAGCCAGCAACGGATCCACGCTGCCACCTACCACATCCTGGAAACTGGGATTCCCTGGCACATGGTGACATGCAAACACCTTCCTTGTGACACGATGACTTCCTCGGGTTGTTCCTGGGGTAGTAACAGCCTCATGTCCTGGGAGTTCACTGTCCTGGGCTATCTCAGGGCACCATGGGATGCACTGTGAATAATTCAACGGGAGCACCAGCCTGTCTGCACCAAATGTGGATTGCCAGGTGACCCAGTAATGCATAAACCTGATCATCTGACCACAGCCTGAACGTTCGATGCTCAGCTCTGTCATTAATCTCACTGTGTGATTTTAGACAAGTCATTTTCCCTTCCCTGAGAATCACTTTCCCACAGCTGGAAAATGGGACATAACAGCTTCCTGTAAACCTGTAGCTCTTGGGGGCTTACTGTCCCACTGCAGGGTAGAAGTGAAGCCTGCTTGGGTGGAATGAGTGTTTGCAAACACAAGGAAAATAATGAGAATAATAAAAAATCCTATGAGATGTGAGAATGGAGAACAGCTGTGTTTTGAAGGTTGGTTGGAGGCTTTATTTTTAAAAGAGCTTTATTTTTCTTCAGAAAAGGCTTTTTAGAGAAATAAACTGGTTCTCTGTCCATCTTGTAGATGCAATTGGTCTAAAGGAACACTTTCTGGGGCTCTCAGTGCCAGCATCAGCATTTGCAACCCCAGACAACCCACCAGAGAGGAAATGGCAGAGAGCTGCTCCCAGAGCTGTTGAGAGCAGGGGAACTGCAAATTAAAGCAGCCACCCGAGTGCTGAACAACTCCTAACACACCCCTTGAGTCAGGATGTCGTGCTTTGCCCATCATCGCAGTACCTGAGCAAGTCTGGACAGTTAAGCCCATCATTTGACACTAGATTTTATGATTAAAAATGTTTCCACTCAAGTTAACAACTGTGGAAATTTACTTCTATTACTTTTTGGCTGCAGAGGAAGCACATCTCACTTTCCACCCCCCCCAAAGGTTACTGATGATTTCAAAAAACCCCAGGCCTAGAGAATGTGAAGGAAATATATTCTTCAAATCAAGGTTAATTTATAATGCGCTTTGATCTTCTGCTGAAAAGTAACAAATTAAGAACATTATCCTATGCCTACCACAGAATTAAAAATACTAAACAGGAACAAACTCCTTTTTGCTCATAAAGATCTAACGTTTTTTACTATTGTGCAGGATTATTTCTTAATTAGTATCACATTAGCTAGCACTTTATCCTGCAAAGGTTTAAATGGCTCAAAGAGGAGAATTTACAGTTTATGTTCATTCTGGCAGTGCTGTGATAATGGTGTTACTGGTGTTGCCTCAAAGTCAGTAAATAAGTAGTAAAAAGAAGAGGAAATATCTTGCCACTTCCAATGAGAAGCAGTCTGCCAAGGTGCTCCACACGGGTCTGGCTTTGAGCTGCTCTTTCAGAATGTGAATTGTAGTAAATCCTTCAGGTGAAATGAAAGGCTGAATGTCTGTCAAATTACCCCCTCAAAAACAAATGGACACCACCCCCCAAAAATACATTTTATTTCTGAATTATACCTAGGGCATGTATTTTCAGACAGCAAACCTGACCCCACTGGTCTGTCAAAAAAAACCCCTCTGTGAAAAGCTGATCTGCCAAAGATTTTTTCCTAAAGTTAAGCTGGTGCTCTTTTTATTTCTTTTTTACAAAGAAAAATGTGAATCATTTTCTTCTGTTGGTTTATTTTTTTTCCCCCCTGTGCTTGTTTGCTTTAAAAATAATGGGTAAAATCCTGCCCCACTTAAACCCCTGGGAGATCTGCCAAGATATGGCTCATCTAGAGCAGCCTTCACACCATGATGTAAATATTATGGATGTTGAATTTTAAACAAAAACATCCTCTTTCCAAATGTTTTTTAGTCACTAAAATTAAACACACTGAAAAAAAAAATCATCTCAATCAGGGCTAAAACCCCTTTCTCTCCTGAACACTTGACATTTTTGCTCTTGACTCTTCTGATGTTATAATTTAAATAGTTTTTTAGTTCTCAGGCAGGCAAGGCAAGCCAGGACTTGAGTAGTGAGTATAAAATCCCTGCTTTCCTCTCACCTGCTTTAAAAGATGCCTATCAGACAGTCTTTATATGCATAAAAAATAAAAATGTCAAAGAATCCTTTTATTTTTAGGGGTCATGATGAAGACCTCAATGCTGGCTTGCTCAGTTCATAGAACTTTTAGCTAACGTTTCAGTTTTGAACAAGGGACATTGACCCATTCACTGAACTTCCCAACAAGCACTTCCACTCTGTTCTTTGGAGTAAACAGTTTTCACCTTTCTTTAACAGTCTTTTTTTCTGTTTTCAGGGCTTTTTATACTGTGCAAATATTAGAGGCACTGTTGATTTAGAGGATATCTACAGGCAGGCACAAAATGATGCTCCCTTTTCCATCCAATAGCCAGGCATCCCGAGAGGCAAATTTCAGTTGTGACACTGCAAGAGGAATTCTTGAGAAGCACAAAGTGCTCAGTAAGTGACAAAGGTATCTCTCAAGGAACAGCTGAAAGCCATCTATACTCAGGCATTTCTACAGCATAAAAAAATATATAAGGGGAAAAAAAAAAGCAGCATGAGATAAATCTATTGCTGTTATTTTTATTGATTAAACTTCACGTTAAATTTGAAACAAGTGTATTCAGTGGTCTGTGGAACCTCCTGTCCAATCCAACTAACTTGAGGATAAACTCAGAGTTGTACAGACAACGTGTATTAATCAGCTAGTTGCTGCGACACACAGAGTGATGCAGCATAAGAAAACTTGGGTGGGGGAGGATTCTTTATGCTGTAAAAAAGCTTGCAATGTGGCATGACAGGACATGCAAAATACTCTTCTGTTAAATAAAGTGAATAATTTGCAAGAGCTAGTTAAGGAATAGCTGAAATCTGAGCAAATGGGTTGTAAATCTTTCTCCACCTGCTGTCCGCAAGGCTTTAAGAAGGCAGCTTCATGTCAGCAGGCTGAGAGGTGGTGTGTTAGCCTGTGTGTGCTGGAAAAGGCTTGGAGATGAAGGGAAGGTGGCAAAACATCCCATTACCTACACAGCTGGATGAGACTGGATTTCAGAAGAGTTGGTCACCTCTTTTGATCAGGAGACTTTACTTAAGTCTCCTGACTTACACTTTTTTAATTATACAAGTTATAAAAGTACAGGAAGCTTTGCCCCGCAGTGAGGCAATGTGTAGAATCATGGAAACTTTCTGGCTGGCAGAGCCCTTTCAGATCATCCAGTCCAACCATTCCCCCTGCACTGCCAGGGCACCACTGACCCCTGGCCCTCAGCACCACAGCTCCACGGGGGGCTTGGAAACCCCTCCAGGGGTCACGGGGACTCCAGCCCTGCCCTGGGCAGCCTGGGACACCCCTCTTGTCCTATCACTTGTTACCTGGGAGAAGGGACCAACCCCCACATCACTCACAGCACATCCTCAAGCTAACTGTACTGCAAGGATTTCTGTGTTTCTGCCATGATTTCACCTAGACCAGGCCCATGCCACAGCCTCGTATCCTCTGCTAAAACACAGCCATGGACCACCCAGAGCTGCCTGTGTCCCCACCATTAGTTGCCTAAGAGTCTCACTTGCTGACAAATACAGCTGGGGCACATCTGACTCCACCTGATCTTCCTCTTGGAGCAGGTGAGGGCCGTCTCTTACTTTGCTTCAAAAAGAGCAGCTCCTGGCCTAGGAGTGTGATTTTGATCTCTCTTCACAGGTTCTTGCTCTGTGTTTTCCCTGGCAGTGTTCACAAGTGACTTCCCAGCAAGCACAAGGGTTCTTTCCACCCTACAAGGTATGTGTTATCTTTTCAATGTCATGCTTTTTTTACAGTGTTATTTACAACTGTGCAGTGTGCTCCCACTTTTGGTTTGCTGCTTGTGTGTGGCCCCAGGGAAAGGCAGGTAGCTCTCTTGCTGTGTGCTGTCCATCATCTCTTTAGTGATGGCAGCTCTGTGTGTCCCTTGGAAGTTGAAGATAAACCTTTTCTGATGCATCTGAAAAAGTTGCTTATAGTAACTGCTCCTAAAAGGGCTGTCTGACCTGGAGAGGGCTCTTCTGAATTGAATTTCACCCTGGCCTGAGCTGTGTGTGCTGTTTTTCTGGCTATTCAATAGTTTAGTCCTCATCTTCTAGCAGCTCATTCCCTTCTCTCTGAAGTTGGAGCCTGAGAGTGAGGATGGAAAGTCTTTCCTTGCCAGTCCTTGGAGGTCACCTGTGGGGAAGGAAATCTCCTGCAGATCAGGTGCTGGGCTTTGCAGCACCAGTTTAGGCTGGCAGGCTGGAAGTTCTGATCCCCAGAAAGCATTTTGGATGTCTCCTCCTGTTGAAGCACCAGACCCCAGTACCTCTCTGCCCCATGTGCTGTAGCACCCATCAGACTGTAAGTTACTGAAGTTAAAGATGTGTCATTTGCAGACTCAGTCCAACGAATGAAAGACCTGAATTTGGTCCAAACCAGCTTTATGCTAAACACAAAGGGTAACATCATTTACTCCCCGTGCAGCTGCCAAGCTCCAATTCACTGGCTTTAACTGAACAGTGATAAATTCAGTTGTTCATTCAGCTCAGAAAATCCCCTCTTCTTTCCCAAGCATCCCTCAGCCCTCTCTCAAGCAATCTGATATTTATGGGGATTTTATGTATTCACCTTGTCACCATACAGCAAGATATAAACAGGGGCAAACTGCAAGAGGAAAGACAGACTGATAGATTGCTAGACAGACCGAATCAGTTTGTAGAGTTGACAATTATATTCATTAACTCAATCAGCCTTCCGTTAATAGTGTGGGTTTGATTGCCGTCTTGCCTACAGGTAAATCTCCATCAAAATTACAGCCATCACTTAGTCCCCATTTTTAGAAACTATATGTGCTGGGGAGAGGAAGGGGAAAAAAAGGAAAAATCTGCTGCTCTTTCCTTTCTTCCAGCAGCAAAAAAGCTGCTCCAAAAGCAGCAGGAGGTGCGGAGCCACAGTGACCTCAGCCGGTGCTGCAGAGACCGTGCGGTGCCAGCAGCCGTGTCCCCAGCTCTGCCCGCAGCTCTTCTCCAGCTCCCTGTTCTCATCCTGGCTGAGAAACGGGGTTCGGGTGCAAGCTGGTACTGCTGAGAAGGGTTTGTTATGGGTTAAAATTAATTTTAGATTTTTATGCAGGTATTTGTAAGTAACTTTTGCTCAGCCCCTGAGACTGTCCCAGCTTTGCGAGGACAGACGGCGCTGCAGGATGGAGGAGCAGCAGCCTTGCTTCTTGACCACCTCTGTCTGCAAGACCCAGACTGTGAGCAGGGGGTCGGGCAGTGCTGGTGGAGCCCAGAGGAGCGTCTTTGAATCATCCTGGCTATTGGAAAGGTCTCTTGTTAATGGCAGGGTAACAGGGAGTATATTTAAAATCAATAACCGTTACCTTTCTATAGCACCCTCCATCTGTCACCTCGTAAGGCAGGCTGTTCAACTTTTCTGTGCTGCTTAAGCTGGAGTATAAATAACTGACTTTCCAAAGATTATCAATAGAGCCTGTATTAATTAAATCACAGAAGGTGAACTAGAAGCAGTCGGGGGACTGAGGCATTAGCCCAGCACGAGAAACACTCGCACTCTTCTTATATATGTTCCCTGCATAGCCTTAAACAAACCACTTACCCTGTTGTGTCCTGCTTGGCCAAGCTGGACAAGTAACCTTTGTTTCATGAGAGGGTTTGATGAAGGATAACTGTATCAGAGATGAGAAGGACACACAACCTGTGTAACCTGGTGATGTCTGTGTCTCACAGAACAATTACGGTTGCGAGGGTTGTTTTGAACTCTGCATGGTCTGATTACCTTCCACCCTCCCTTGGAATAAACTGCTAGTTTTAGTCAGTCTTCATAAAGAACCTGATCACAATCTTAGTTTGAATTATTTCCCCTCACTGGTCTAAAGTTAAAGAGAAACCTGTCCAAAGGAAGAGGAAGTTCTATGGGGATGCATCTCTAACTGACTGGTGCAGCTCCTGGACCAGATTCTCAGCTGACAGAGCCACAGGGTAATTGGATTACACTGAATGTAAATCTGATTGACACCCACTAGGAATCTGGGCCCATCTAAAATCAGGCACTTTTCCAAAGGGCTGTGATATCTAGAATGCTTTTTCTGGCTGTTTGTTATGAGATGTGATGAGAAAACAGAATGAGCTTTAACAGCCAACTTCTGAGCTTCTCTGAACTGCAGTTTCCTCTTCCTGCAATGCTGGTTTTTATGTCACAGCCAGACTGCAGATCGAAAGGCTGAGGGCGTCGAGGGAATTTGGTGTTTTACATTTAGAAGGAACATTTAATGAATTGTGCTGCCCCCAGATAACCTCTATTTCATTTGTATATAATGCTCAGGGCTAAGGATTGTCTTCCTGAGCCTTCTCAGACGTTAGGCAGTACCATTCAAGAGTGGTCACGTTACTGTTCCCATCCTTACTTCAGACTCAGTCCTGAGTGCTGGGCACCTTCACTCCCACGGAGGACATGACATGGCTTTAATGCACAATAATCTTAACTTTGTCAAAGGCATAAAGTTCAGAGGGAAATCAAATGCTTAACTTCTCTCCTCTGTGTGGCTAGTGGGCAAAACATGTAAACATGACCTTTTAGTAATTTAATATTTAGTGCTTTTTATGCTAGTACTTAATTGCTAGATAATGTTTTAGAGTACATTTCATAAAAAAAAAATTCAATTGCCAACAAATATTCTATCCCTGCACTCCCTGGAGATATTACTGCCTCTGCTCCCACTAACTGGGCTTGTCAGTATGCAGCTCCATGTTTTTCAGGAGGTACAGATCCTTAAATTGAAGAAAGGGCTGTCCCAGGCTGCCCAGGGCAGTGGTGGAGTCCCTGTGACCCCTGGAGGGGTTTCCAAGCCCCCCGTGGAGCTGTGGTGCTGAGGGCCAGGGGTCAGTGGTGCCCTGGCAGTGCTGGGGGATGGTTGGACTCCATGATCTTCAAGGTCTTTTCCAACCAACATGACTCTGATTCTAAGGTTGTGAAAGATCTGCCTGGAGTTCCAACATGACTAGACCCATCTAAGTACAGATGAGTAGTAAGGACAAGTCCTGCTGACTCTAAGCTATTAAGACTATGAGCCCAACCTGCAGTAGCTTGAAACTTAACTGTGTGTTCAGGAGATTTGTAAGATACCTGAATTCCTTCAAAAACACAAAGCAATTGAAGATATTCTGTTAGCTCTCTGAATGTTCATCAAATTATTACACACTGACAGCAGGATCTCAGCCTCTTTGCTCTCTTTACCAAAACACCTCATCTCTGTGAGCACTGGCCCAGGCTGCCAGAGAGGTTGTGGAGTCTCCTTCTCTAGGGACTTTCAAGACCTGCTTGGATGTGCATCACCTTTTATTTTTTCCTACAAAAAAAGATGATGCAGCACAATCCTAAGGCCTCAAAAGGATGCATATGAAAGCTTGTAGAACCACATCAGAATCTGAGGAAGAGAAGAGGGTTGTACTGCATGCAGTAGGCACGTAAGGAAGTGCTCAGCAGGATCGATGGCACTGTAGCAGCGCACCCTTCTTCAGGCAAAGGTCTGCTCTGTTTTGTGTCATCAGAAATATGAGGACTAATGCAACAATTAAAGATGGTGTTGCTGTGTCCAAAAAGGAACAGTTTGACTATGGTTTTGAATCGCCAAAAGGTCCAAAGCTTTGTCTGCTGAAGTGCCCAAGAAGTTACTGCAAGACTGTACACCCACAGCAGTGTAAGCTGCAGACACACAATCCACTCTGCCCTGATTCCCTGTGCAGCTGCTTTTAATCCTTGCATACATGATATCTTATTCCATTCACAGAGAGATGTTCTGTAGGCTTTTATGTCACTGTGGCACCTTCCTCACTCTTCTGGCAGCAGTTTTCTTCCCTTAGCTGGGGTACCAAACCCAACCAGCGTTCGGTTCCTCGGTTCCCCCCCCAGCAGCTCAGCTCATTCCCAGGAACCAGCCCTCGCTGGTGGTCTCAATGAACACGACAGGCTGAGGAGGAGGTGGCAGTGTGGCCGTGTGCTTCTCTCTGTCAACGCTGGAATAGGGCCTGCAAAAAGACAAGGCAGATACCAGGGACAGTGACCTCATAAACCACCCCAGTGAGTGCTGGCAGAGACCATCCGAGCGTGCCCCGAGGGCTCCCCACTCTCCCTCTGCAGAACGAGCGCAGGCAGCGACTGCACCAGCAGTTTTCATCCTACCACATGCTGAGGTCCCCATAGAAACAGGCCTTGGGCTGCCATTTAGAGTCTGCTTGTTCCAAAGAGATTTGTTACTCAACTTTACAACTGTGAGGAGTAAGAGTTTGCACCAAGGGTGCCCCCGTTATTCACCGAGACAGCTTCTGGACTCTGAGCGTATTAAAAGCTAAACAGAAAATCTTGCTGACTTCTGGAAACCAAAATTTTTTTGGGTCAAGCTGATTTGTGTTCACTGCAACCTACTTATGATCTGTTTAATTAGTCCATACTTCAGGGCTGCTGTCAATCAATTTCCTCTGAGGACTGGCCACAGCCGGAGCAGCCGGCCG
Organism: Chloroceryle aenea; assembly: GCA_013399075.1. Lineage (NCBI taxonomy): Eukaryota > Metazoa > Chordata > Aves > Coraciiformes > Cerylidae > Chloroceryle > Chloroceryle aenea. Next base: position 357,369 of record VWZY01008971.1, read on the forward strand.
GGAGCGGTGGTGGATGTTCCCGGCACTGCTGGGGAGATCAGGTATTTCTTAGCGTGTCTTTTTCACTCTCTCAGGATTAAATCTGTCACCAAACTCAATAGTATCCATCTGATGGTTTAATGACACATTTCAGGATGGCATTTTACTAAGCTGGGAATATCCTTCTGCCTCTGGAGCTTGGGATATGGTCCCATGATTTCCTGGGAAGGTCGAAACATCACCTAAGGAATTCCCACTTCATCCAGAATATTGGCAATGCCCTTTATTCTGTTTTTCCCTTACCTGTGACACCATTTTTGAGGTCAAGAATCTTTATGACAATTGTAAGGCCTCTCATTCAAAGGTCTTCTATCAGTTTTGGTCACTCTCTCTGACAGGACTGCCTGCAGAGGTAAGACACCAAATTTCACAACCACACAGCTGGTTCCTTTACATCCCCACTCTCCAAACTGAACATCAGCTCAAAGAAGAACCTGGGAGGCACTTCATCCTTCTCATGCTAAAAGGAGCTTAAGTTCTAGGTTTAGAGTATGTCAGAAAAACAGTGCAGGTAATTTTATTTACTGTGGCAAATGGACGGGTGATGTTTTTCTTCACCAGGTCTCTTCCACTAAAAGATCTCAAAGAAGCAGCCCGTGTTATAAATAGTAGAGAAAAATGATAATCACAATGTCCTCTCCTGCTTCCAAATGATGATGTGCGAGGCACATCCATAACTTCTTGGCAAGGATCCATTTGTCAAAATAAGAGAAGCATGAGGGAAAGAGACAATAGATCTTGACAAACTTGTGGGTGCCAGCAAAAAGGTAAACAAAAAGTTGCTGTGACTGATGCATTAATGTAACGCTGCCAGAATACCAGCTTCAGAAATTACCAACTGTTGATGCTTTTGTGACTAGTTGAAAGAGCAAGTGCCACGGTTTCTGCTATGTTTGACATTTTCTACAGCTCCTACTCAATTTTAATCTCTGCGTAATACTCGATGCTCGGCTTTCTACAAGGAAGACAGAAGAAGTAAGATTCCTGCAAATGGGATAATACATTTGAAGACAGCTGACCTAAGAGAAGAGATAGCAGAGATGAAAATTTCTTGACATTTTTATGAACTCATCATTTTTGCCATTTAATATATAAAAAGAAAAACCTATTTCCACTGATTGATTACTTTAATGAATAAATGTACTCAATGATTTGGTGGCTTGAGTGGATTAAATTTCCCTTGCTGGCAGGAACTGGCCTTAAATGAAAGTGTTTTGAGGGTTTATTCATTTTTTCCACACCAAAAAAAAAAAAAAGGATAGAAAATCAGTCTGAATTTCAAACCACTTTGATCTCTGTGTATATTTTATAAACTATTGTCTGAACCTCTCTGAGCTCCTGTGAAGTAAAACCCAATTACAGTCCCCAGATTGTGGGCTGAAATAATTCTAAATCAGATTTTTCACGATGTCACCAGTGTGTTGAACAACACCCAGCAGCTTAAACCAGAACCACCTTCTTTTGCATTGTATTTCCTTGCTGCAATCAGTTCAGATATTCATCAGCACACAAACCTCCCTCCTCACCTCCACAAAATGGTTCCCAAAACACAGCAGCAAAGAAATAGTTGATTATTAACAAAGAAAAAGAGAAAAAGGAGGAACTGTGATTTTGCAGAGGACAGAACAATCTTCTATTTGCAGCCCTTCTGGGAGATCCATCACCAAACTCCTGGGCTATGGTGCAACAGAACCTGAAGTTCCTAAACTCATGAGCTTTGTGTGTCAATTCTTCCTGCCGTCCTGGCTCGAGCTTCATTTGTCTTAGGAGCCAAGCATCACGTGATGTCTCCACACTCCTGCAGATTTTCTTTTTGTTGATCTACTTGCTGATGTCAAACAGAGAGTTTCTTCTCCTGGCTGCAGCCTTCACGGGCAGTTTGTGCTGGCCTGGGTCTGTAGGAGACTGTATCTTTGAGAAAGTTGCTTTAATGGAAGAAAAGTGCATTTAATAAGTTATACAATGCTTTAGTTACACTCTTTGTATGTCGAGAGCTTGCTTACTTTGCAGGTTTACGTCTCCAGCAATTAAATGTTGAAAGAATCTGAGTAAAGAGGAGCAAAGGACCGGGGAGGGAACATCTCATTTCTTTTCACGAGCAACACCAGCTCTGAGGGGCTTGGCTGCAGGTAACCCTGGTGACTGTCTGTGTACGGAAGAGATCTCGAGCTGTGGGGAGTCATTTGTTTGTGTGCCTGTGTCCTGATGCTCCCTAAAATCCTCAGTATAGGTTTGGTTTCTTTGTGCTAATAATTATACCAGCAGAGTCTGCCTCTAGAGTAGTTGTGTCCTTAAGATCTGGGTATTAATTGATAATTAAAACCTGAAGAAGTGCACCAGTTCAGGAATTCACGTACTGGAGCAGGAATCCTAAATGCATCTGACAGCAGCTCAACGCTGAGGAAACTTTTTGTGTGAGGAAAAAAAAATAAAAGCCATTGCTGCCCACTCACAGCATTCCTACAAATATCATGAATGGGAAAAAAAAAACAAACTACTGGAAAGCAGGTTTTTAATACGTGGTTTCCTTTTAGAGCCCTGTGAGTCTCACCTATGCCATGAGCATCACCTGACAGTGATGTGACATCTCCTCAAGGACCCCGGGAGAGGTGAAAGCCGCCAGCGTTTCTGTTCCCCTGCCAGGGCTGCGGGTCAAGGGAGCACCACCCCAGGTTACAGGAGGGCTGATTTCACCTCGTCTCCCGACAGCTCCCAAAGGATCCTCCAGGAAGCACTGGTGTATCCTACGCTGCCCACGCTGGCATCGCAACGAGATCTCCAGCGTAAGGGCAACATCGAGGGCATCTTTCATCCTGGGGCAAACCCAGCACCGCAAAGATGCTCTGCTGCAAAACTTTTGCGACAAGCTGGCATCATCTCCTGCAGGGTAAATCCGGGAGTCTACTGTCGGAGACAAGCCATCAGAGGCTGCCTCAGGTGCTGACAGCGCTTCTTTAACACATCCCCTTCTCTACCACAAGCCTGATTCTCAACAACAGCTGCTACTGCTCGAGCTGTTACTGAGCGGGCAGCTTCTCCTTGTCAGCTAAAAGGCAAAAGCAAATCTGTTGGAAACAACGTGGGCTCGCAGCTTGTGGGCAGAGGGCTCGACGTGCTCCTAGCCCGCTGCCTGAGCGCTCCTGTCCAGTCCAGCCAGCCAAAGGTGCTGTCGGAGGGGCCCGAGGAAGACCAACTGCTCTTCGGAGGCAGGCGGGAAGGCTGCCCGATGGTTCCCAGCCACCTGACCCGCCTGCCATCTAGTGTATGCTCAGGACATATTTCCAGCTCAGCACAGCCAGAGCTGCAGAACAAAGAGCAGAATTAGTCTGGACTAACGTGGCACGTTACTGACAGCCTGAAATAGCTTGGCCTTTTCATCCCAGGACTCTGCCTTGTGTCAATAGGGCACACCCCCAAAACCCAGCTTGCCAGCAGGGATTCCGTAACAGCCCTCGTGTTTGTTCCCAGAAGCACAGCAGACAAACCCAGCTTCTGTGGCTGCACAAGACATGGCAGGTGACAGCCAGATGTACCCCACTGACACCTGCTAAACTAGGTGTGGGCTTCTAGGCATAATGCTTTTAAAGTGAAGTACCTGCTTCATCCTGAGCTGTCTCTCGGGACCAGAACTGCTTGTGCTGGTGTGCTGAACAACCCAGTGGTGCTCTGCCTCACCAGTACCCCGACGGGTACATCAGACACCAGTTTGTGCCAAGCAGCTCTCTGCCATAACTCTTCCTTTTGGTTGTTTTTCTTTATGAACATCTCAGTTTGGAAGGCAAGCTTATTGCAGGGGGGTTGGACTTGATGACCTTTAGAGGTCCCTTCCAACCCAAAACATGATTCTATGATTCTGTACTGACCTGGACTTAAGGAACAAGGATGGAACAAGGAGAGCATAATGTCTCTACAGATCTCACAGTAAATTTTCCAGGTGGGTCCATATTTTCTACTCAGATTTGTGACAGTCAGTGCCTAAGACTGGACTCTTCCCTTATTGAACAGAAAGGTTACCTGAGCTTTCTGACCAAAAAAAAAACACTTCAAAGGAACATCAGTGAGGTGAAGATGGATGGATGGATGGATGGATGATAGATACACACACTCTTTGTTGACTGGTCTCCAAATCCATGGGAAACAGTCAAAATTATTTTGGACTGATCAAACCCAAACTCTCACCCACGTTCAACGGTTGTTTAATCTCAAAACCAGAGGCGTGATGCTTTTGAGAACCAAACGTGGGCACAGCCAAAGTTCGGGGAACTCTTGGCTATGAAGAAGCGAGTTCCAGGAACACGTTAAGAGCAGGCACAGCAGCATGGAGCTAATTGCCTCCTCTCACAGCATTAATATCACAGCAACTTTCTCTTCCCTTCAAGGTGCACTTAGGCTAAAAGCAGCTGCTGGGACAGGATCATCTCTGAGTCATTGCCTGCAGAAAGGCTTCTGACTAGAAGTCCTTTTGTCGGTGTAACCTGGTGGGAATGAGACAAAAAGATAAAATTATTGTGCCTCTTAGGTTTAAAACGCTGCTTCTGAGTTGTTTTCTGCCTGACACGTACAAGACTGGGTAAATTTTAGACCTGAGGCTTGTGTTTCTGTTAGCACGGAGGTGGAGCAGAAGAAAAGGGAAGCAGGAGCAGAGGAGCGATGGCTGTTACAAGAATCATTCTTTTTCTGTGTTCGATTTTCCAAGAGAACTTGGGGGGGAAAAAAGAGAGAAAAAAAAACCCAACCAATTTAATCTTTGCTTCATTCAGCCACTTCAGGAACCAGGAGCAAGTCTGGATCTTTTGGTTTGACTGCACATGTTCCCTCATTTCAACAAGCAGAGTAACAGCCACAAGGTCTGGGGTTCTTTCTTTGGCTCTGAAGCTGGAGGAGTAGCTGTGCTCACACCGGCTGTAGATCAGATGGCACAAAGGGAACTGCTCACAAACATTTAGCCACTTGGTTCTGTGCATTTAAACATTAATCACGAAACTACAGCAGCGAAACCTTCATGCAGCAGTCTGCTCTCAAACCTTTGCTAGGGGAATTTTTATGAGGTTTGGATTGGGAAGGTCCTCCTGGTTCTACCAGTGGGAAATAATGTGGTTTATTGATATTTTTATTTCAACTGGGCAAAAGCGTACCCTGGACAAAGGCAGAGGACTTCATTGTGCAAGGCAGGGGACAAAGTGCAAAAAGTGAAGAAAAATCTCTTTGGTTCTGGTTTGGGGTGAGGGGTGGAGGGTGTGCAAGAGGGAGAGGGGGTCTCCCTGCCTTGGGGCAGCAGGAGGAGGGAGAAACTGGGCTAGAACCACGACCTCCCTCTGGAAGGGTGCTGCAGGACTGCAGCTGCTGCTGCTGGATTTCAGAGGGTGGAGGGAGAACTGCATTCAAAGCTGCAGCAGGTCCAAGGCACAGGGCAGAAAGCATTCTCCATTTGTCTAAAATCTAGATTTGTATGTAAATATTCAACAATAACTTCTCTAGTAATGAATAAGAAATAAATGGCTTATTTGATGTCTGATAAAAGCATTATTTTGCGCAGATGAGGCAGATGACATTTGATTTATATTCTCTTGCAAAAGCTTCAGACAATTAAAGGGAAAACTGAGACTTATTACATTGACAAAATTCTGGTACAGCTAAGAGCAATACGATTCACACGAGGATGGCCTGGCATGTAAAGCTCGTTTGAACAGATACCAACGTGACACACATAAAGCTGTCAGGCTTCCTCCAAAGGACAGTCATCCGCTTCATGTTTCAAGTGCCAAATTAATTATATTTGACATTTAATTTATAACCTAAGGTATTTTAGCTTTGGAGCTTGCCTATGATAACAGCGGATTAGAGCAGCTCTCCCTTTGACAGAATCGATTTTTCAAGTGATTTTCCTCGTGCGCCAGGGGTCTCGATTCAGGTGGTTGTGTATCGAGCTGGAGCACGGGACACTGATACCTCTAAGCAAAGTAGGCTCCGTTCACCTCCTCCCCCAGCTGCTCCTCCCTGAGTTATTCTCCACTCCGAAGCAAGTTTGTTCCACAGTCTTAATCACAAAGCTCCATCTAATGGAACGAGGGGAGAACTGTGCACAGAAAAAGGAGATGCTGACTGTAAGCAGCTCATCTCCTCCACCCCATTTATGAAGTTTTCCCTTCCAAGGACTTTAAAACTTCCAGGTGGGAAGAAAGGAAAAAAGAAAAAAAAGCTTTAGCTTTTCATCGGACTGAAATTGTAATCTCTTTATTTTAAGTGATCCATATTTTAGTCCATCCGTGCTAAGACTTGACACTGGTCTCACCTTCTAGGTTCCAAAGCATTAAAAAGTTATAAATATATAAAATAACCTGATAAAGCATTTCACCAAAGAACCAGGACCTTTGTCAGGATCATCTTATTTGCAATGACTAACACAGTCCTAGCCTCGAGTCTGTGCTTTGAAACTGTGAGTAGTGGGACAAGATGAGCTGGGGTTTGTTTAATAAAGATCTGCTTTGGTGTTTAATAGTCCTCTGTCAAGAATTGCACTTGAGTATTCTACACAAATAGACCTGCTGATCTGAAATTGGTTTAATTTCCAGTATTTGTGGCTGGATATAGAATTATGACAGCCACAGCTGAATATATTCAGTGAGAGGTGATGAATTCACATCTCCAAATCTAAAATACACTAACGTGTGGTTAAACCAGGTTATGTCGTGGCCAGCGCAGACTCTGAGGGTTTTAACTCTTAACTTTGCTACTGTCATTAACCATGGTTCGTTAACATGCTTTTCTTAACCCCACTTCTATCCCTCCTCTTCTTTTGATGCTGTTGATTGGCGTGTAGAACGGCTCAGTTCTGCCTGACCATCCTTCCTCCACTTCACTGAATCTCTAGGAATTTCTGTCTCTGAAACTTAAGCTTCTCTGCTGCACTCAGCAAGCAGGTCAGGGACCAGTCTCTCCTCCCAAGGAACAAGCGATAGGAGAAGAGGAATCGACCTCAAGCCGCCCCAGGGGGGTTTAGGTTGGAGCTGAGGAACAATTTCTTCCCCTCCAGGGCTGTCCCAGGCTGCCCAGGGCAGGGGGGGAGTCCCCGTGACCCCTGGCGGGGTTTCCAAGCCCCCCATGG